>WNWU01013639.1:13485374-13538799 GCA_012654045.1 Ptyas mucosa
TTTTTCAGCCCTCTGGGTAGTCCCTATATGCATATGGACTACTTAGAGGGCTGAAAAAGTTATTTTTGAGCGGTCCTCGCACTTTTGACCAGTCCTTGAACTTACGACTGTCCTCACATTTTACGTTTTGCGCCCTATCTTGTCACCGTGGTGAAGAGAAGTAGTGGTGAAATGACTGACACAGTTGTTAACAATGCCGCAATGGGCATAAATGTGAGAACAGTCATAAGTGCAAGGACCGGTCAAAAGTGCGAGGACCAGTCAGAAATGATTTTTTTCAGCCCTCTGAGTAGTCCCTATATGCATATGGACTACTCAGAGGGCTGAAAAAGTCATTTTTGACTGGTCCTCGCACTTTTGACCACTCCTTGAACTTACGACAGTCCTCACATTTTACGTTTTGTGCCCTATCTTGTCACCGTGGTGAAAAGAAGTAGTGGTGAAATGATTGACACAGTTGTTAAGAATGCCGCAATGGGCATAAATGTGAGGATGGTCAAAAGTGCGAGGATCAGTCAGAAATGACTTTTTCAGCCCTCTGAGTAGTCCCTATGCTCATAGGCACACTCACCTGGTCACATGATCAGCTAGCCACGCCTACCCAGTCACATGACCAGCTAGCCACACCCACCCAGTCACATGACCGCCAAGCCACACCCCCAACTAAGCCACGCCACGGAACCAGTTGTTAAAAAAATTGAATCCCACCACTGATTTTAGCCATTTACCCATTAAGCTACTTTATGAATTTTATGCAATAAGATGTAGCTTGCCGCAGTTTATGCCTTGGTCTTATAAAATGCTACCAGCTTCCTTCTGAGCTGCCACTATAAAATGCAATTATTCTGGGTATATCTTGTGGTCCAATGAAATCTTTTAGTAAATAAATGCAGCCTAAACTATAGGAATGTGAATTAGTTCAAAGAAAGTTGTGACTGGCTTGAGGAAGTCAGATTTCTTAGGTTTCTGTAGGATAGAAAGTCCCCAGTTTGAAGTCTCAATATGTGTTGGGCTACCAGTAATGCACTATATGTGAAACTAGATTTGGGACAACTGAAAACATGCAGCTGGTGTAGAATAATCTGGAGAATCCCAGCTGAATCAACACCAGCTCTAAAGTAACTGTACTGGTTACCGGTAGTCTTCCAGGCCCAAATCAAAGTTGCGGTTATTACCTTTAGAGTAGGGTTTTGGTTTTTTTAAAACCTTTTCCTTCTTTCATTTTCTTATCCTTATTTATTGAATGATTGATTTCTACAGTTGATATGCCACTCAATTTCAAAAAGGCTCTGAGCAGAAAATATATAGAACAGAAACAGTAATAACTGTTTGGCCTCTGGGCTCTGCAACATTTAGTTTTCAAGTATTTGTTAGGAAATAATTTTTGTGCTTGTGGCACAAAGGTATGTTGTCTATACAGCACAGCATTTTCGAAGGCTTGCTTTTTTGTCTATTAATAATATCAATTTAAGAAATAAACATTTTCCCACTACTCTGTAGATAATTTGAGAGATTATTCATTTAGCAAAATTTATATTAATAAAATATAAAATATTTTATTAATACATATAAGAACCATGCTTGATCAGATAAATACCTGTTTTGTCAAATATTTTGTTTTTGTTATGGCCAACTAGAATACTACGTAAAAAACAGAAATGGAATATAAGCTCAATGGCACATAAACAATTAATAGTGTTAATATTTAATCATCACGATAAGCAGTCACTAATACCTTTCCTGAATTTGTTTCATCTTCTTTTCCTGAACTGTCAGATTGGTTGTCATTAGAGACTCTGTATCATTAAAAAAAAACAAAACCTACTGAAAATAAGACTTTCCTTTTACTTCGATAAATGTTCCTGTAGTCAACTCTACCAGATAACCCTGCATTCTATCACTGTAGCATCCCTTTTTCCTCTTTCAAAATCATAATTTTAAAAAATATGATTATTTAGCTTAATCTGTTATAGAGTGCATGTATGTATGTATGTAATTTTGCTAAAATGGATTATAGTGCATTCTTTTTGTTCACTGTCATAATTTAAACAGGATCTGTTTCGGAGTCACAAAGGAGACAGATCTTACATGCAACTTATGGGCTCCAGGTTATATATCCTATTCTATGCCTATGTTTTGGGTATATATTGGCCATAGCTGACAGGAGTGACATACTGTTATCAGAAGGAAAAGATGAGTCTTTCTCCTTTTTCTCCTGTGTGCCTTTTGCATTGCAGCCATAGCTTAAAAGTTTGAACCCTAAATAAACCAAAGCTGAATATTTGTTTAAGTTCTCTTTGTAATATTGTGTAATTATTGCATGATTAAAAAATGGTGGCCTTTTATAGCTTGCCTTCCTGTCAGAGGCAAGGTCAATGTTTTTAGTATTGTTCCTTATGTTATTTTCAGAATAGGTAGGTAGGTTGAGGTATTAATGATAAGGCCTTGCACGGCTCAATGCTCAAGAATTTTTCAGAAGATTTATGCCATATAGAATCATTTATATCAGTGAAATGAGGAGCTGGGGAAAAGAAGACAAAGCTTTGCACTTATGTCCCATTCTTTGGCCTACTCCTAGAAATCAGGTTGATGCTTTCTTTGATGGTATTTAGGAAAACAGCTGATTCACAAAAATTGACATAATTATAATCTAAATTATAATTTAGGGTGACCAGACGTCCCGCTTTTGGCGGGACAGTCCCGATTTTCAACGATTTGTCCCACGTCCCGCTGTATTTTTAAAAAGTCCCAATTTTTGGAAGGAATGCAGGACAAGCTAGGGAACGGCGGGAGAACAGGGTTTGCTTACCCCGCCCACTCCCAATCTATTGCTGCCTCCTGAGTCCCAGCTGGTGGCTAGAGGGAAAAAAACCTGTTCAAATTCTTGCCAGGGGGGCTTCAAAGGCCCGCCCTACAGCTGATCAGCATTAAAAAAAAACATAGGCGGCCCTTTGAAGCCCTGCAGCAAGAATTTAAACAGTTTTTTTCCCTCTAGTTTTTTTTTCTCTTTGTGCAATTTAAACTGAAAACGAAACCGAAACTAAGCAGGGTGTTGCCTTTGCTGTTTGCTAGCAACGTTGGAAAGGCAGATTTCTTTTTCCTCATCAAAAAAGGTAGGTGCAAACAATGGGAAATTTATGCAAATGGCAAAAGAGGAGAGTTCAAGATTTTAAAACACAAAAGAAAAAAAAGTTCTATTTAACTAGGGAATTGTAATAATTGAGATACTATTAATTGTATATTGTGTTGAAAGCAGAAATGGTTAAGTTGTGGTTGGAAGAATATGTGGGGGAAATTATTTGGTTTATTATTATTGGTAAATATAATTAATTGATTTGTAAGAAATTGGATTGCATGGAAATAATTGGAATATTCATATTCATATTGATTAATATACAAAAAAGATAGTTATTGATTTATATTAAAATGACTAATTGATTTATATTAAAATGTTGAATTTGTATTAACCAACTGTAATATTTTTTTAAAAAATTTGATTTATATGCCGCCCTTCTCCGGAGACTCAGGGCGAAGATTGGTCAAAAGTGCGAGGACCTGTCAGAAATGACTTTTTTCAGCCCTCTGGGTAGTCCTTTTGTGCACATGGACTACTCAGAGGGCTGAAAAAGTTATTTTTGACTGGTCCTCGCACTTTTGACCAGTCCTCGAACTTACGACTGTCCTCACATTTTACATTTTTTGCCCTATCTTATCACCATGGTGAAGAGAAGCAGTTGTGAAATGAGTGACATGGTTGTTAAGAATGCTGCAGGGGCATAAATGTGAGGATGGTCATAAGTGTGAGGACCAGTCAAAAGTGCGAGGACCTGTCAGAAATGATTTTTTTCAGCCCTCTGATTAGTCCCTATATACATAGCCATGGCCACCCGGTCACATGACCAGCTAGCCATTCCCATCCAGTCACATGACCTCCAAGCCACGCCCACAAAATAAGCCACACCCACAGGTGTCCCTCTTTACCAATGTTAAAATCTGGTCACCTTATTATAATTATGAAGTTCCTGCCTGTTTATGGACTGTAGGGTGGATACCTTGTAGATTATATGTTGCACATTATTATTTTTATATATATTTTACATTCTAAACCCCTATTTATTCTGTAAATTCTTTTGAGAGTCTGGCAAATATACAGGTTAAAAATAATAAAAGACTAAGTGTGACGTCTGGACTGTTGGTTGCTCACAGTTATATTTGGTTAATCAAAAGACTCAAATATATATATATATATATTAAAATAATTAAAGCACCTTTTAGGTTTTGGAATTGTGAACATAATTGTCTTTTAGAAAATTCAAATTGTGAGATAGGAATTGGTTGTTTTCAAGGGATGGTTCTTAACTGATAATTCTTGGGTTGTTAGGTAAATATGTTAAAGTCTCCTTTAAATTGTTTGACTATATCCATGTATTTACCCTGCCAACAAAAGTGTGTATAGTCAAGGCCATGGCTTTTCTAGTTGCAAGGTATGGCTCTGAAAGTTGGACCATAAGGAAGGCTGAGCGCCAAAGAATTGAGGCCTTTGAACTATGGTGCTGGAGAAGACTCCTGTGAGTCCCTTGGACTGCAAGGCGAACAAACAAGTCAATCCTAGAGGAGATCAACCCTGACTGAAGGCCAGATCCTGAAGATGAAACTCAAATATTTTGGTCACCTAATGAGAAGGAAGGACTCACTGGAGAAGAGTCTAATGCTGGGAAAGATTGAAAGCAAAAGAAGGGGATGACAGAGAACAAGGTGGCTGGATGGAGTCACTGAAGCAGTAGGCGTGGATTTAAATGGACTCCAGAGGATGATAGGGGACAGGAAGCCCTGGAGGAACTTTGTCCATGTGGTTGAGATGGGTCAGACATGACTTCGCAACTAACAACAACAGCAATGTATTTTTCTTGGCAATAGTCTGAAAGAGGTTAATCATTGCTTAGGTCTTCTGGATTTTTTTTCTTTTTAACTCCCTTGATATTCCTTGAGACTTAGTGTGGCATTAACCAAACCTGTCCATTTTTACCTTCCAAGCCCAGTGAAGTTTAATCAGGTGCTGTCATCCAGTGAAGTGCACCTACTAAAATAAATTAGAATATTAATCAAAGATATTCAAATTAATAGTGGAACCAGTTTGGAACTCATGCTATAGTCCACTTCAACTGTTTCAGAATACATGGCATTCCTAGTGCTATGAAGCAATATAACTAGGTCAGTGGAATAAAGTTACAAATTCTCAGCAGACTTTTCCCATCAATATGCTGAGAGTCCCATCAACATGCTGAGATAGAAGGGTTATGAGGGCATATCTCCATCTCCATCTCCATCTCTCTCTCATTTGCAAAGTCTGAAGGCCTGAAGAGAGCAATGGCTACAAAATAAATAGGAGGAATGCTGCTTTCTTCCTTTCCCAGCTCAATGATTTAAAGAAATCATATTGTTTTAATAACAAAGCATGAGAACAAATCTGTTTTAGCACAAACAACATTGTGGGACATATTATATTTTTTTTAAATACAGGGAGTAATTTACTAATTAATTTAGCTTGCTTGTTTTAATGTGTCTCATTTCACTCTCTGATAATTTGATCTTTTATTTAACCCTGTTATGTAAGAAAATAAACTCGTACCCAGGAATCTGGTCACTCTGAATGATTTCACTTGTGCTAAACCATAATTGAGGATTGTGTGAAGCAAAGCATTAAGTTTGTAACTTCTGAAGTGCTTTATGAAAACATTTATGAAAAAAGGTTTTTTGGGGTAACATTTTACGATATTTTACAATGCAACCTTGTGCTCCCCCCCCCCGCTTTGTTATGAATGAGCTTACTTGATTCATGAAAGGTGCTTATAAAATTATCATTGTTTGAAGTTAGGTTCTTAAACAGAATATGTTTATACAGTTTCATATATGAAGACAGACATTCTTTCATAAAGGACACAGAAGTGCTTACAGTAAAACTGACAGCAGATGCAAGAGTGATCTTCTGATCTGCACACACCTTTTGTTAACATTCAGTCATATAAGACTGAATTTACCCTCTTTCTAAAGGGGATGTTTTAGTTCAAACCGTGACTGGTGACTCAGAGTTCTTTCTGTTCAAAGGCATTTGCTCTTTATCTTCGTTGCCTGTGGCAGCTGTTTCATTTTACTGATAGATGTTATGTCATCTTGCTGCTATCTAGCACTTTTTTTTCACTTTATAGTGTGTTTTCTTCTGCAACTTTCCATTTTACCTCTTGTCTTTTCTATATAAATGATAGACTACTTAAAAATCTAGTATACTTATCTAGGAGCACAGATTGACAGTTTCCTCCCCTCCCCTGTATTGCTAGTTATATGGCAGATGGTAGTAAGAGGGATGAAAACCTCAAACGGAGTTGAATGGGTCTGGTTTTTTTAAAAAGCATGAACCTGCAAAACAAGTGACTATAGGGCATGTAATTGCTAAGCTACTTAAAACAAACCCACCCTGGTTCTTTAATCAAGATATACCTAGATGTCCTTTAGGTACAAAAAATTAATACAAATACAAGTCATCAATTAATATGTGACTTTAGAAAAGGCAGTAGTATTTGTCCTTACTCTGGTGATGGTGGCATATAACTACGTAATGTTAAAAAGTATGTTTGTGATTACTGAAAATTAAGAGAAGGAAATTTTCTAAGAAATCAGACATTTTTCAATTTGGTAGGTGATAGAGTTGAATCATGCAGGTAAAGTGTGATTTATTAGTATGGCACAAAATATCTAAATATCTTCCAAACAATAGCAGCAAATTTTAGAAAAACCAGACCTATCAAGAGTAAGATTTAAGATCTATCTCTTCCAGAAACTTGAATGAAAAGCATGGTTTGGGAAATTATGGACAAATGTTGTTCAAATATGCTACCCTAAATTCTAACGTTGTACAGAGGAAACGTGTCTCCAAGTTAGCATAGGACATTTATGTAGCTTGCATTCTTAAGATTTTCTAAACTAACTGGTTTCTGACTTATAAATCCTAGGTTATATTGAGGCATTAACATTTCTATGTCTAACATTAATAAAAATGTTTCTGAATGCATTTCATATTTTAAAAAATATATAGAAAACTAGAGAAAGGCTAGAAAAAGGAAAGCATATTAAACTGCACAATTGAAGCTTTAATATAATTTTTTCACATATAATTTAAAGCTAGGTGTAAGCAATTCTATTAAAAACAAATTAATTTCCACTAGTGGTATTCAATAATCAAGATATTTTCTCAACTTCTCTTTTTCGTTCTTCCTTTTCCTCTTTCTCCTTCTTTCTTTACTTGTTGGCCACAAAGTTTGATGCAACTGCTAAAGGATAAGATGGAATCAACTTTGATGAGAACCAATTTTTTTGCCTTGTGAGACCTTGTTACCTTTAGTATACTGAAAGAAAGAAGGATGAGTTTCCACAGTGTTTTCAAGGCCAAAAGCAGTTTCACGAAAGCTCTGGTTTAGGATTAGTTTATCCTGTTCACTCCTTCACTTTCTTTCCTTCTCCTGTCAAACCATGTTGTAGAGAGGATGCAAAAGACAAATAATATATTTTAAATACTTCCATATATTAATGTTGCTATAGTCAGTTAAATGGTGGCTATTGAAATGTAATCTTCGTATTTATGGTACAGGGTATCCTGAAGATTTCTGGCAGAATATTTTAACATTCTGCTAAAATCTGTGTAGCAGCTACAATGACAAAGACTAAAGAAACTTGCATTCCATGAAACCTCCTGTATATCAGGGGCACATCAGATGTCTATCAGCGATGTGGTCCAATAAGAATGCAATGCCCCCTTTCTGAAATTGGTACCTTGCAAATGATTTTGAGAGCAGTATTGCAGATCCTTTAATCACCCTTAATCTTTTAATTTTTTATTATCTGTATATCTATCATCTCTTGCTTTTATTATTTTTATAAATAACTCAAGGAGATGAACATATCTAATACTCCTCCTCCTATTTTCTCCACAACAACAACCCTGTGAGGTAGGTTGGCCTGAGAGAGAGTGACTGGTCCAAAGTCACCAAGTTGGCTTTCATGCCTAAGGCATGTCTAAAACTCACAGTCTCCTGATGTCTAGCTTGGTGACTTCACCAGTAGCAATATCAATAGCACTTAGACTTATATACCACTTCACTGTGCTCTAAGCGGTTTACAGAGTCAACTTATTGCCCTCAACCATCTGGGTCCTCATTTTACCGACCTCGGAAGGATGGAAGGCTGAGTCAACCTTGAGCTGGTGAGATTTGAACTGCCGAATTGAAGGCAGTCAGCAGTCAGCAATACTGCATTCTAACCACTATGCCACCACGATCCTTAGACCAGAATTATCTCCATGCAGTTCAAACAAATCTAACATGGATATAATGAAGACACACTGAGCATGTATCTTTTCTGTCCCACATTCTACAACCTCATACAGTCAGATAGATTTCTCTTTTACTGTTAAATGCTATAACTGAAACTGAGATTTGGCTTGATGGATTGAAGAATCAAGGCTGTTAAGAGATGACATATTTATTGTATATCAAGATTCCTTTCTACTTCACAGACCATAGAACTGATAGTTGTAATGGAGTGGTTGAACTCTGTTCTGTCTTCATACTGGCTTCTTTTTATTAAACTGGCAATAACTTTGCTATTTAGTTGATTGCTTAAAACAGAATAATTCTCTTCAGTTTGGATTTCTCAACTGCTCTGCATATAGCAATGGTCTAATATTTGCTTAAGATGGGAGACGGAATTATATATTTTCAACTGTTGTACAGAAATGAAAATGAGATGACACTCATTATTGTATTCAAAAGTACTTAATTATATTAGTGATGCAAATGATTGGAAAGATTATGCTTTCGTAAATAAAACTATCTTCTTATTATAGAGAATTTGTGATAACAGGAATGCAAAGAAGCCTCTGAGGAAAAATTAGCAGAAATGAGTGGGATGACTAATTTTTTATGCACAATACTTGGTTTCTGAAGAATCACTAATTTTACATGGCAGATACTGTAACATCTATTTTTCATCAAGTATGTATAGTATGAATCTATGTATATAAACTATGTATACATGCACACATGTATATATACATATATGTGTAAGTGTGTTTTGGATGTGTGTATGTGTGTGTGTTGGTGTGATATTTCTATATTATGACTACAGAATAGTAGATGCAATTATGATGTCAGTGATTAAGCTACTTGATATTCCATAGCCTGAACAATCAAAAATGTATTGTGATATAAAACTAATTTCGCACCTTGGAGATAAAAATTTGGAAAGTTTTTTTTTCATTATTTTATATAGTGTTGTCAAATGCATTATGCAGGTTGAAATTTGGAAGAAATGTATAATACATATGAATTTTAAGGGGGAAACAACACAATAGGCTCATTTCAAATTTACACTTGCTATTTGGGGGTGGAAACATTAGTGATCATATTGAGGAAATAGTAATTTCCCCAACACTCAGAAAGCATGTTCTAATATGTGCTAGATTTTTTAATCCATTTTTGTTTTTATTGTTTATTTTGATTATACTTCTCCATTGCACAAATATCTCGCTGATGGATTCATCATAATGGTAAATATGTATATCTATATAAAAATTGCATTCTGATAGATTCTTGGATATGACAAGAATTCATGACTGCGCACTAATAAGAAGCCAAGAAATGCATTCATATCCATCCTAATACCTATATAAAATTTATTCAGTTGTTCAGAAAACTCATCATTGAACTAAAATAGAAATATCGTTAAAGTTTTTAAAAGTATCATTTGCCTGTTAAGCATCAATCTATTTCTTAATCATTACTATGTACATAGTAATGCTATCATTACTGCGCCCATACTAATCTCTTAGCAACTTTCAGGCATACTCATGTTATTCATATGTAGCCATTTTTCTATTTCAGACAATAATGGAAGACAAGTAAAAGGAGCAAAAATGTAAATGGTATATTTTATTATTGTTTCTTACTTATTGTTACTATGTATAAATAATATAAAATGTTGTGTGCCCTATCTGGGGAAGATAGATAGATAGATAGATAGATGGATGGATGGATGGATGGATGGATGGATGGATAGATAGATAGATAACAAACTATTCTAAAAATATGAGTTCCAGGTATATTTGTAAAGAGAGAAACAGACATTCTGCGAACTCCAGAACTAAAATAATTAAAATTTTATTCTACTAAACTTTCATCAGCCATCTGCTGATATTGCGACAGCCCTTGAGACAACGATCCTCTAACTAGGGGCCACTGAAGAGGTAAAATATTCCATTAGATAATGGCTAACAGGGTCTCTTACTAGCCATAAGTAGACTATCACCTTATCAAAATCAGAAGGGTCAGCCCTCCAGGAATTGAGAAAGGACAATTCCTTCATTATACTACGAGCAGACAAGGGTAGAGTGACAGTAGTCATGGACAAAACAGACTATAACAAGAAGGTTTATAACAGGAGCGCCTATCAATTCCTGGACAAAGATCCCATGACATTGCTTAAGAACCAAATTAATAAGGTAGCCGATAAACTTAAAAGGCAAGGGAAAATTGATGATGAAGATCTAAACATGATTTGACCAAGAGACTCAGCCATGGCACGATTCTATGGGTTACCAAAGATAAGTCAGGGGTAACCCGGCACCCCATTGTCTCCCTTTATGGCACTCCTACATTTGGCTTAGCCAAATGGTTATATGGACAACTACGACATCTGGTTGAAGACGCCACTACCAGCATGAGGTCTTCAAATGGCTTTTTACAATGGTTGGAGGAAGTGGAGGTTGGGGAAGATGATACTATAGTGTCATTTGATGTCGTCTCTCTGTTTACATCCATCTCCCTGGAGCTGGCGGCCCTAACTATAAAGGAATTATTAGTGGAGAGGAAGTCATGCAACTCCAAATCTCCTAGCACAGACCACCTCCTTCACCTGTTGAATTTCTGCCTCAGGACCTATTTCACATTTGGCAGCCATCGGTACGAATAGATAAAGGGGACACCCATGGGATCTCTAATCTCAGGAGTGGTTGCAGAGGCAGTCCTCCAGAAATTGGAAAATGAGGCTATGAAAATTTACAAGCCCAGATTTTGGGCACGTTATGTCAATGACACGTTTGTCATCATTAAATAGCAAGATAAGACCAGATTTATAAGAACCCTGAATTCCATATTTCCAGACATCCAATTTACAATGAAGGAAGAGACCAACAACATGCTGGCCTTTCTGGATGTGCTGGTCAACCGCAACCCAGATGGGAGCCTTGACACACGTGTATATCGGAAAACTATGAACACGGACCATATTTTACATAATGAGAGCAATCACCCCATGGCACGTAAAATCAGTTGTATTCGGGAACTGTTCAGTAGGATAGACACTCATTGTAGTATACCTACAGCTAAAGCCAAGGAGTGAGCATACCTTTTTCAGGTCTGCAAGCTCAACGGATGCTCAATGGACTTTATCCAAAGGTGTACTACACCTAGCGTTCGGCAGCCTATTGAAGGAGCCAGTGGAACTGCAACATGGAGGGTGCTCCCATATGTACAGGGGGTATCCAAAACTGCCACATGCATCCTCTCGGCACATGGAGTCAAAGTGGTGCATAAGCTGGACCAAACACTGAGAATGAGAGTGATGCGTCCAAAGGAAGCATTACCTAAGGAGGAGACATCTTCAATAGTCTACCACATCAATTGTAGTAATTGTGCAAGCAATTATGTAGGGGAAACGGCCAAGTGGCTACAGACCAGAGTACACGAGCATGAACTGGCTGTCTGACACAAGGAACAGCGCTCCCAGATCTGGACGCATATGAAGGAGTACAACCACACATTCAATTTTCAAGAAGTGAAGTTATTGCCCATGATAGGACTAAAGGAAGATGCCTACTTAAAGAAGCCTGGTTCTCCAATAACAATTCCATCAACAGGCATATTGAACTGCCACCGGCCTACCAGGCTTTGAGACACCAGGAAAGACCCTGCAGGATGAACAGAGATGGTTTTCCATCAGGGAGCAGAGACCAAAGGCACCCACCCCCCATTTCTGAGCATGCAGACTCAGTCTGTGAAGGCATAGTCAGTTCTGACCAAACACAGAGCAATCCGGAAGGGCTGTCTCAAACTATAACAGATAGGGTTAATGAGAAACAAACTGGGCTGACCACAAGGTCACGGACAAGGGAGCAAATTGTGAAGGTTGACAGGCTAACATCATCCCCCACAGATAAGAAGGCTATGAGGGAGGAAACAGTAGGAATTAAGCCTTCATCAACCAGCATGACGACAGCAAAAACAACACAGCTAATTACAAGTGGTAGACAGCTGGAAAGGCCTATTATGTGCAATAGCCAAATTGATTAATGGCATATAAAGGCAGAGATCTCTGTAATGGTAGTTTAATACTCTGATGATGTCAGCAGATGGCTGATGAAAGCTAAACAATTTTCTTTTTCGTTTGGATCAAGGAATATATACATTTGAGAATAAGAAGCTGCTGGCCCTACGTTAGCCAAAGGCAAGTTGAAATCCAATTTTACCTCCTTTTTTCTTGTATCTATATTCTCTTTCCACCCCCTTCCATTTGTTAAGTGTGGGAAACCAGGAGTAAGAGCAGTTCAAATGAACACAGGTTTATTGCATGCTACAATAATCTGAACTATCAACAGTCAAAACAAATAGGTGATAGATAAGAGTGAAGGGAATTCAAGGTGGGTTGGACTTAGATCTCTTATGGGCATGAAGGGACTTGAGACTGACGAAACACTTGACTCTCGGGTTCAGCCTAGTCATTTCCTCACCATCATAATCACAGATTCAAAATAAGGACCTAATTGGAATACTGTTGTGCATTTAAACAAACAATAAAACTACCAATACATTTTCATTCATTGGGCTTATTTAAGAGCCCAGTATAGCCCAATTTAGGCTTCACCATACATTAGTTGAAGAACATAATTCTCTCCAAGAATATTTCTATTCTCCAGATCAGCCCTACAAGTATTTTGTAGCCATGAAAAGGATAGGTGCCAGCAGGCCCTCTGCTTCCTGTTGAATGGAAACACTACATGGAAAAAAAGAAATCACAGGCAGGCTCAGCTTGTAAAAAGAGTAAAGAATAGCAGGAAATGACTTCATCAGTCTTTTGGTAACTGTGTGTTTTATCTTCTTCCAATATTACAGTCATTGTAGATAAAACAGTACTGGAAGTAATTTGGTGTCTACTCAAGACATGAGTGTGAGATGATTCAAATCCACGCAATTTCATATCTTGTTTTAAACTAAAGCAATAAGCTGAAGAAAGCTCAGCTTGAAGCAAGAATAGAAATCAATGTACATTGATTGCACTCTGTCCTGGGGCCTTATGTTATTTAAAGTAGAGAAGCTGCCTGCGGGTGACAAATAGGCAACCTCAGCAAAGTAATAGTGGCAGAGAAAGAAAGAAGAAAAGGCATGTCCCTAGGGTTCTTTTGATAGAACACCAAAGGTTCCTTGGTTAAGCAGAGGAGTAAGATACAGGTAGTCCTCAACTTACAACAGTTCATTTAGTGACCGCACTGAAAAAAGTGACTTGTGACCATTTTTCACACTTATAACCATTGCAGTGTCCTCATGATCATGTGATCAAAATTCAGATACTTGGCAACTGATTCATATTTATGACCATTGAAGTGTCCTGGGGTCATGTAATCCTCTTTGGCAACCTTCTGATAAACAAAGGCAACGGAGAAGCCAGATTCACTTAACAACCATGTTACTTGTTTAACAACTGCAGCAATTCAATTAACAACTGTGGCAAGAAAAGTCATAAAATGGGTTAAAATTCACTTAACAAATGTTTCACTTAGTAACAGAAATGTTGGGCTCAATTGTAGTCATAAGTCGAGAAGTAGCTGTACTAAGTTTTCATAACTTGTATGGTAACATCCATCTATCTGCCTAACCTGTTAATGTGTCTTAACAGTTTTTGAAACAGGAAACTTATTTTAAATCCCATCAATTCCTTTGAAAATGCTAGCATGCAGTCATTTGTGTAGACTTTGTTATTGGGCTGGGCTTGATTTATTTGCATTTCACAAAACAAAAAAATTGCTCAAATACCAGCAGGGGCTCATTAAATAAATTGACTAATCAAGAAAAATATTTTGCATTTATAAATGATTAACTTTGAACAAAAATACTACGACTCTCAAACCAATTATTTCAGCCTACTCTTCTAGGGCAATTCTCTTAGATGAAGCAGCAGCAGCCGACATTGGAAAAGGCAGAAAAAAATCTGTTCCGATTCCAAAAATCAAAGTTTAATGAATTCCATTGGTCATAACTTGGACAAAAGTTTATAATCCTTTGCTTGGCTATTATTACAATGAATTTTTTGCATTTTTATATTTGAGAAAGCAAGTTGTTGATTATTTAATGCATTGCTATTTTATGGATTTTTTTGGTTCTATGGCTGGGGCATGTAATTGTAATGGCAAAAGTAAATAAATATGCTTGTAAAATATATGACATAGGAATAAACTATAGCCTAACTTTTACTTCTTTCAGTTGCTGGGATGGATATTGATTTGACAAAATCACTTAGGAGTTGAGAAAAAGTTTCTCTGGAATGTAAACGAGAATATGATCTGAATCGTATTTAGGTGCCTTGGGTGACAAGGTCTCTATAGAGTCTTTTCAATATACTATATCGAGGAAATTGGCAAACCAGAAAGCAGTCTCTATCATTATGAAAACAGTGAGCCATTGATTGTTAAAGCATGTACAGAAACAATAAAAAGTGTTTGGAAATTAGAGGTTCATTGTGCCATTTAAGGACATCTCAACTTCAGTGATGGACATATCCAGGAAGGTTAAAAAATGGTTCTCTGGGATAAGATTAGTGTGTATTAGCAGTTTTTCTGGGTGGATTATCAGTCTCTTCAGTATTTTTCCTTTTTTTGTGTATTTAATGTTAGAACATTGTGTGTTCTTGAAATCCTTTTTATTGCTTGTATCAGACAAAGTGCCCCCCCCCACTAATTGGAGAGCTCCAATCCTTATTATTGGAATTTTTAATCATGATGAGTAATGATATTTAGGTCCTATTTGGCTTAATGGAGATATGGCCAACTCAGGAATAAATCCATTCCTTGTTTCTTCTATATTTTTTAAAGATTACTTTTATATGAAAATGTTCTATGCATTGTCCTATTTTCTTTGGTATAGTTCATGTAGCATTAAAAGATTAAGTATCATTGTTTCCCATTTGTTTGTGAAGAATGGAACTGGCAGTATTCAGCCATGCTGTTAGTTTTTTTTGCAAGGAAATACACATTCACCAAAGAGCTGTAATAGTAATATAATAGCATTTTGGCAAACAGCTATAAAAAAAGGTCCAAGTCCCACTTTCCCATCTTAATGCATTGGGAAGTTTTCAGGGATTCTTCTTGTCTAAAATATTCATTGACAGCAAAATGTCCTGAATGCCCTACAGAATTTATGTAGAGCTAGGTGGGTGATTGATATGGAGGTTCTATTCTGAGTCACTCACAGTAGGCAAGTCTATTTGTCTTGACAAACACCAGAGAGCAAGCAATGCATAAAACGTAAAGGTAATAGGCCTCTTATTTTCTAACATCCTTCTAAAAATTGTCTAGTACTTCCATTGCCTTGAACAATAACAAATATATTAAATGAATAAGAAGGAGGTATCATATTACTGGTGTGCATAGCTGTGAAGTTACACATAGATTGTGTAGCTAAAATAACTGACAGATTACTTCTTGGGATGGACTTTAATTTCTTTAATTTCTCTCCAGTGAGGAGGATATTTCTAACTTCTTTCCATTTATACCTCAAAATTCCTTTGGTGAGAAATGGAGCTTGAAACATCATTTCTGTATTTGAGTTAATTAATCAGGCCAAGCAAACAACCGGGGCAGGCAAGCAACACACATTCAAATCCAGTGCATTAGACATTTTCAAGGTAGATGAACACTTTCTATGGTCTAGGATACCTATATACCAGTGCACATATACAGCATGATCAGTAGACACATATCAGTACTATCATCTGGAATCATACTCATGAAAGAGACATAAGCTCCTTCACTCATGATAAATATTATTGGAAGAAATATCCAGGCCCAGTTCCAAACCAGGAGAAAGGCATGGAAATAAAATGGAGGCTGGAGGCTGATTGGAAAGAAAGGTTCCCTTTATTGATGAAGCAGAACCACCAATCACATGTGATTCAGGAACAGCTGACAAAATGAAGTTTAGAGTGGGTGGGTTTTTATAACTTCTGGATTCCTCTGGGGGTCATGTAGGTGTTATGTAGGGGTCATAGCTGGCTCTTTAGGCAAAAGAGGAAATGCAAATCCTAGGTCCGTGATGGCGAACCTATGGCACGGGTGCCACAGGTGGCACTCAGAGCCATATTGGTGGGCACGCGAGTGTTGTCCTAGCTCAGCTCCAGAGTGCATGCGCGCACCGGCCAACTGATTTTCAGGCCTTCCAGTCCCACTGGAAGTCAGGAAACTGGCTGTTTCTGGCCTCCAGAAGGCCTCCAGGGGGATGGGGAAGGCTGTTTTCGCCCTCCCCAGGCTCCTAGAAAGCCTCTGGAGCCTGGGGAGGGGGAAAAATGGGCCTACTGGGCCCACCGTGCTATCGTGTGCCAAAAGCAGGGGGAAGTGGGGGGTCACGGGCACCCGCACCCGCAACCCCCCCCCACGGCCCCCGCTTTTGGCACGTGACGGCAAAAAGGTTAGCCATCACTGTCCTAGGTGTTTGTCTGAGCTAATTTTGTCAACCTTTTGTTTGTTGCTTATCTGAGTTTCTGTCTTAACTCAGTCTTTCTGAATGGATTACCAAATCTGCATTTCTAAATGCAGGTCTCCTCAGTTTCTGCTTGGGGCAGAGAAACTGGGGCTGGTTTCTGCCTTCCTTAAGATTTTTTCATTTCTCCTTTAGGGGAAATATTTTACCCTGCCTTTTTTAACATTTCCCAAAATATTTCATTCTTCGGGAGGGGGGGAGTCCCACAATATAATGAACTGATTGGAAATAAATACATTAATAAATGTACAAATGGAATCAAGGATAGTTTACCCATTTTTAAAAATAATATAATCTTATCCAATTTATTAGAATATAAAATAAAAATGAAAATAGTGGGAAAATGGGAAAGGGGGAAATAGAGAAGTGAAAAAAGCGTTAAATTCTGAAACTTTTCAGTGCAATAGAATCAATATAATATTATTACAACCTCACTTTTTTACTTTATATACTCAGTATATGCTAATCATTTAGAATAACAGTTGGAAGGGATCTTGGAGATCTTCTAGTCCAACCCCCTGCTTAGGCAGGAAACCCTTCACAACTTCAGACAAATGGTTTTCCAACATCTTCTTAAAAACTTCGAGTGTTGGAGCATTCACAACTTCTGGAGGCAAGTTGTTCCACTGATTAATTGTTCTAGCTGTCAGGAAATTTCTCCTTAGTTCGAAGTTGCTTCTGTCCTTGATTAGTTTCCACCCATTGCTTCTTGTTCTACCCTCAGGTGCTTTGGAAAATAGCTTGATCCTTCTTTGTGGCAGCCGTTGAGATATTGGAACACTGCTATCATGTCTCCCCTAGTCCTTCTTTTCATTCAACTAGACATATCCAGTTCCTGCAACCATTCTTCATATGTTTTAGCCTCCAGTCATTTCTATAAAAACAACAACAAACATTGTTGAATTAGTAAATCTGAAAGTTTGGCCATTTCCGCTAATTCAGTCAGTTTCTCCAACCATTCTTCCTTTGTGGGAATTAACATATTCTTACATTTCTGTGCATAAAGCTGTAAATAGGTATTGCAACAAAGTTTCATTTTTTCTCAAGTTCTTTGTCCATTAAACCTAGAAGAAAAGTACCTGCTTTAATTTTATATTTGTTTTAAGAATCTTCTGTATTAAAATATGAAACTTGCCCTAATATTTCTTTGCTTTGGCGCATATCCGATAAAGATGTTAAAAAGTTCCTTCTTTTACATTTCTAACATATATTTGAAGTACCTTCATACATGTTTGACAATTTATCAAATGTTAAATATTAATGTTACATAATTTTATAAAAAAATATTTTGAGTTATAGTTCAATGTAATTTTAAAAACTTCATTCTCATGTGTCCCCATTGTTCAAGCATTATATTATACCCAAAGAATCTTGCCTATTGAATCATACATTGCTTCAATTATACGTTCTCAAAATTCAATTTTAATAATAGTTTATAACCTTGGCAATGACTTATTCATCATTACCCCACACAATACAATTTCAAATTCATTTTTGCAAAGTCAACCCATAAATTTTTTCTCTGTTTTAAAGCTTTTTTCCCAATTGTACATATGTAAACCAATGACAGATTCATCCTTCTGATACTAACCATTTTTTAGATTTAAGAGATAATAACCTTGAATGAAAGTTATTATTTGACCATAAGTCCACCAGTCTGGGCTCGTCATCATTCCTTTTCTGAAAATAGCCAAAGAGGTATCTTCATAGAGAATCTTATTTCGTATTTATTCCAGACTTTTAGGATGAGACATCTAACAAAATAATTCTTAAAGTCAATTTTCATCTTAACCTTGTCATACCATAAGAAGCTATACCATGCATATTATAATTCATGGCCATCTAATTCAAGTAATCTCTTGATTTGGAAAGTCCCGCACTCTTTAATCAGATCAAGAAGCATCAAAGTCCAAGTTAAATCTGGCAAACCTAAACTTCCTATTTCTTTGGCATCTTGAAGTAATTTGTACCTAACTCTTGGTTTCTTCTTTGCCATATGAATTTAGAAATATCATTTTGCCATTGTTCAAATGGACTGTCAATTGTCAATACTGCTGAAGTCTGAAATAAAAATATCATCTTTGGGAAAGAGTTACCAAGGAGCTTACCCACTCTTATATTTATATGTGCCTATATGCTAAATTTGTCCCCAACTCCTAATGAGCGGTTTTTATTTTGAAAAAATAAAAATGTATCTTTCAATAAACTAAACAAAAATAAAGAGTAAACGATAATATAAGTATGAGAAACAAAAGTCTCTCTAGTCCCTTTTTACAACATTCTGGTATAAAAGAGCTCTTGTCCTCCCACTCTCATCCTCTGGAAACTGGAAAGAGAGTTCCAGTTCTTCCACACTGTCTCTTTTTAAAGCAATGTGGAACACATAACCAAAGCCCAGAAAATTATACCTTTTTTCTTCATAGTTTTATTAAATTTTCTGAACGTTTTTGTGCTAATGCTAAGACGAAGGCAAGAGTCAGAACTATAAAATGTTAGGTTACCTTCCAAAACAGTATCAGTAGTTTTTCAGTTTTCACTGTCAGTATTTCAGAGGTCAGAAACTTGGTATGATTTAATATTTTTCATCTCATTGCAAAAGAAGAAACAATACTATAAAGAAAAAGACAGAGACTTAAAAGCTAACAATAGAAAGGGTTCCTGAAATCTATGACCATTCCAGCAGACATTGCTACTTCTTTTTACAAAAGAATTGTAACTTCTGCTCCATAACCACTGAAAGATGATAAATGAGAACCAAAAAAGGAAGAAGGAAACAATTATTCAGAAGAATGGAACTTTTCAGAATGTCAAGAAGGCAATACACATAAGAGCTCTATTTCTAGTTTGTAATTCTATCTTTTAAATATAATAGGAGTTATTCTGTTCCGAAGATGTATTATTGAAGATGATTTATGCACCAGTTGCTTAATCTGAATGAGCATGGGGAAGGGGCTCATATAGATCTTTCAACCAGAGAAAAGTTCATATTCATTTAATAATGTTGATGTAATAGTCTAAATCATGACCTAGAATTCTGGTTGTTTTGAAAACACTCAAGAAATAAGTTGAAGAGATATTCCCTTTCTCTATTCCCAGACCCCCAAAGCAGTTTAAAATAGGACAGAATAACTTTGTTCAGTTGTTCTGGAAATACAATGAAATCAAATTAGGAAACTCTAACAGTTTCTGTCATAAAATTCACTGATGTCTGCACAAAAGGAGGCAAAATTTCTTTTGTAAAGTGCCTCTCACATGTGGTTGTCAGTGCTTAGTAGCTCACAGATGATAGGAATGAGGGAACACAATATGAAAATTTGTGCCAATATAGATTTTGTTCAAGGATGAGTAGATAGCATGTTAAGGTGTGAAGAAGACATCTTAGTTGGTCAGAATTCAGGAAGCAAAAACATAATATCTTGAAAGCTCCAGTCAGATAATTTCTTTTGAGAAAAACCTTATAAATGTGCAAAGTGTTCATAGGGCATGGTAAAAAAAAAATCAAGATGTGACTGTGCAATCAAAGCACAAGTAATGCTCATAAAAAATAGCTGGTGTTTTCATCACACTGTAAGGGCCACCATTTTGATTTCTTTGACAATAACCTGCAGATATACTTGTATATGTATAGAAAGGACATATTAGAGGAAAGATGATACTTGCTAATCTTAGATGTGTGGTTAAGCCATTTAGTTCCTATGCTCCAAGGGAGAAAATTTGTGTTTTCTCTATATAAAACTTTGATTTAGAATATTGTAGAAATAACATTTAATATAGGATACTTTTTGTCAAAAGGTTTATAAAAGACCGAGTCCATTGTCCCTAATGTTTAAAATGATTTAATTGTATTCAGTGATGGCGTTATGCCAGGAAAAGAAAGAAAAAAACTTTTTGTATAAAAGATCATTCTGGACCTTTTGAGAACCAATTCAGTGTAATGGTTAAGATGGTACACATCAAAATGTGAGCCTGTGATTTCCAGGCATCAAAGCAAGCTGGACTTTGGAGCAGTCAGTCTCTTACAGCCCACCTCACAAAGTTGTAGGGGAAAAAATCAGATAAGATCATTATGCGTGCTGCCTAAAGTTGTAAAAACTAAAGACGGGATAGACACTAAATGCAACATGTAATGCAGTATGGTATGTGAGTGATAGGATGGATCAGATTTCTGTTTTGTTCAAATTAAATTATTTTTGCCATCACAATCATTAATAGATCCAGCTCAATTGTTTTCCCCTCCAGAAATAATGATTCTGATTCAGAAAATCTCACATATGATGCATGACAGAGACTTCCATACTTTGAGCACAGTACATAGGAACATTTACCCGAGGGACTTCTTTTTTAAAAAAAAATTAATTTTTTAAAATTTATTTTATCTTATACATCCAACAAACATTAAATCTATAGCAGTCTACATCACAACCTGAGAAGGAAATAAACTTGTCCCATTACATATCTAGGGTAACGTACAAAAGTCTATTACATATACCAATTGACATGCTTATCCAATATCTCCATTTATAGCTCGATTTGACATCCAATTATACATTGATTCCAAAATATATAGTAATCTGTGTCCCCCTATCCTTTCAGTAACATAATAAGCCGATCTGATTCCGCACAATTCATTATTTTCTGAATTACTACTTGTTCAGGTGGGCTAACATCCATCTTCTAATATTGGGCCCATGCCAATCTTGCAGCTGTTGTTATATACAGCAGCAGGTACCATGCTGTTCTATTAACATTTTCAGGTCTTATCCCTAATAAAAATACCTCAGGACGCAATTATATATGCTGCTCCAACATTTCATTGAGCCACCTCAGAATATTCTTCCAAAATTTCATTGCCTCTCGGCAAGTCCACCATTGGTGGAAATATGTGCCTTCTTTAATGCCACATTTCCAACAAACTGAGGGTGTTCCAGGGAACATTTTTACGAGTCTGGCTGGCGGTAAATGCCATCGATATGCTATTATATATATTTTTTCTTTATATCCTATTGACCGGGTTAATTTCATATTCTTAGTCCAAATTTCACTCCACCTCTCAGGCTCTATTGAATAACCTAGATTTTTCTCCCAGGCATGAACCAAAGTCTTTGCACCTTCCTCACTTACCTCCATAGTCATAAAGAATTTATAACATTTAGATAACACCTTTTCATCCACCCCCAATAATATTCTATCCAAAATCTGCACCTCTCGGCTAATCCCAAGTCTGTCTATCTCTCATATACCTACAGCTAATTTACATGTACGTACACCAGTCTAGGTTCACTCCTTGTTCCTGAAATAACAATTTAGTTTTTAACTTCCCATTCGTATCTAATATTTCTTTGTAAGTCAATTTTTTCTCTGGATTATACAGACTTTGATAGATCACAGCTTCCACAGGTGAAACCCAGAGTGGTACCCTATTATAATATGTTTTTCTGATTTCCATCCAGGTCTCAATCAGGACTCCTCGCACATGATGTTTTGTAAAATATGCTGGGGGTTTACCTCTCTCCCACCATAGGTGGGCATGCCACCCCTGTTGGAGATCATGACCTTCGATTGCTAACAGACGTCTCCTTTGTAGTGTAATCCACTCACAGATCCAAACCAAAACTGCCGAATTATAGTAATACTTCCAATTTGGGACCCCCAACCCGCCTTGTTCTTTCGGTTTCTGCATCGTTTTCAACTTAATTCGAGGCTTCTTGCCCTGCCAAATAAATCTATTTGTAGCCCTGTCCAGGTTCCTAAAAAAGGTTTTATCTAGTCTAACGGGGCTGTTTGAAAGAGAAAAACCATTCTGGGCATTATGTGGGTCTTAATTAAGGCTATCCGTCTTTCGCCTTTTACCTGAGGGACTTCTTTTACCAGTTGTTTTTACCTGTTCAAGCTGATCCAGCAAGATGGGTATGCTCCATAGAACCTTTTCTGCATAGTATCTGTTCTATGAACTATTCTCTATCTAGAGATCAAAGTCATCCTATCACTGCTAATCTTCTGTAAGGCTCTGGGCCTGGGGCTCTGAGTGCATGAAGGGTCTGCCTCCTGGTTGTGCTAACAACCATAAATTATGACATCATCATCAATTGTTGTGTATTTTTCTTTATGATAGAGATTTTGTTTTAATTTACTTTTAAGAGTTGCTTGCTGAGATGGGTTGAGATACATATTGATTGATTGAGTGATTAATTGAATCTATAGCCAATAAAACAGAAGCAAGAATAACTACAAAATAGATATACCATGATAAGGACAGGTAGTGTACCTATGTTACTAGCAAGGATCTAATCTGTACACATATACATTGATACTCAATATATGCATTGATACTCAGTAAATTGATGTATTAATTTTACAGACATCCATATTATTTTCAGAAACAGTTTTATTTCAATTCAGAAACATACTTGTTTAAATTCATTTTACAAACTGAGGGAGAGCTCACATGATGTCGTGATAATATCTCTGTATCTAACATGAAGCAAGACTTTCAATAAAAACAGGGAGAAAAAAATTGATTCCAGTTTTCTAACGCAATCTTGCTATAATAATCTTCATTTTTATTGTGATAGTTTGGTAATAAAGAACCCAGTTTGGGAAAAATCCTGTAGAGTTATCTTTTTTAGATAGTTCAAATAAATTATGCAAGATAATTTAGATAATTCTACATTTAGGCAAGAAAAACCAAATGCACAGGTTTAGAATAGTAGTACCTGGCTCAACAGTAGTAAATGCTGAGGGATCTTGAAGTCCTAGTGGACAATCTCTTAAATATGAGCCAACAATATGCTGCAGCTACCAAAAAAGCCAACATAGTCCTTGATTGAAGTAACAGACAGATAGACTCAAGATCACGTAAATGTTACCATGTTATAATGCCTTGGTAAGACCACACTTGGAATATTGCATCCAGTTTTGGTTGTCACAATATAAAAAAAGATGTTGAGACTTTAGAAAGAGTGTAGAGAAAACAACAAAGACGATTAGTGGACTGGATGCTAAAACATATGAAGACCAGTTGCAGGAGCTGGGTATGTCTACTGTAGTTTAATAATAATTAAAAAAAACACCAAGGGGTGATATGACAGTGGTGTTCCAATATCTAAGAGATACCACAAAAAGAGAGGGTCAACCTATTCTCCAAAGCACTTGAAGGCAGGTTAAGAAGCAATAAATGGAAACTAATCAGCAACAGAACCAATCTAGAACTAAGGAGAAATTTCCTGACAATTAGAACAATTAATCTATGGAACAGCTTGATTTCAGGAGCTGTGGGTGCTCCAACACTGGAGGTTTTAAAGAAGAGATTGGACAACCATTTATTTGAAATTGTATAGGGTATCCTGCTTGATCAGGGTTCTGGACTAGAAGACCTCCGAGGTCTCTTCCAACTCTATTATTAAATGGAATCAGTAACAAAAGAGTGGATTAAAAAAACATTTCTAACCCTACTGAGATTGCTGAAAAATATTTTGCAGCCATTGTTTTGCAGATATTGTACTGATAGCTTTGATCTATTACATGGCATGTTGGAGCCAATCGAACAGTATCTCCTTTAACAAACTTGACTGGCTAGCAGTATTGCTTCTAGAGAATGGCTTATCAGCTTCAGCCAGAACCTGCCATACTTGGATTTGCCTTCATAGCCTGAGAGGAAAATAAATTGTACCCAAGCAGTTAATAAGACAGAATTATTGTGAGTGAGATGCATGACATTATGAGAGAGCATGGAGATTTTACTGACTAAATATTGCTCTCTTTAAAAATATACACACATATCAGCTTTGGTAGAAATTGAACCTTGAGACCCCCTACAGCAAGTTGCTGTTCATCTGTTTTGGGAAAGAGAGCTATGTTTTCTCCTTGGATGTGAAGGCAGCATTAATTGTCATTTAAAATGTTTTTATGCCTCCCCAGTCTCACATCATGATTCAGGCCACATAGGTCATCAAACAAACTTATAAGCATGAAAATGGCAGGTAATTGGTTATTCTTAAAGGTGAAAAGTTGCATTTACTAAAAGCTGTTAAAATACTTGGGCAAATAACTGTTATTTTTAGCTGCTCTTCAATTCTGCTCCCAACAATTTGAAAAGGAACCATCCACATGCAACCTAAATTTAATTGCATATAATACTAACAGAACTCTGAATCAATAGGTTAAAATGTGGAGCTTGAGGGTTTAAGAGACAAATTAAAATGAATTGAGACTTCACACGTCCTTTTGCACAATCAATGCAGTCAATTGTTCAGATCTGGATTTTGCATAACTGTGAAAGGAAAGGAATCAGTTTCCTGGGCTGGCATTTTCTTGACAAAATTTTATTGACATTTCTATATGTCAGTTTAAATGTACATTTATTTAATTATGCTTGCATACATATACTTATAATCCAGAGCTTCTTGTGGCTGATTACATAAAAAAATCCTCAAGATAAAACAATGAAGCAAAATAAAATGAATATACATTCCTCTAATTTAAAACACTAGATTGTATTTATTATAACATTATTAGACCATATTATTATTAAGACAAAAATAATCACCTAGCTCACAATCTGTTTGTAATTGTTGGTTAATTGAAACTTTTGTAAAATCTTATAACAAAAATAAACAACTCTATGAATTCAATTGTAAAATAGATAAAATTACCAGATTTCAACATTTATTTCCTAGTAGTTGAACTCAAAAGCAAAATTTGGCCATTAAAAAAAATATCCTTAAGATTTGCAATGAGACAAATATATAGACTATAGAAGCCATAAACATATTTAAACTTGGAGTATTATAAAGGCAACCTCTCTGCAGAGAAATATCAGAGTATTTTCTTTTCTGTAATGTTGAAGGCAGAATATTCAAAGATGCTAAATGCCCTATAGATTATGCAGTATTGACGTTATGTAGTTATTTAGCCAAGACAAATATCAATTTAAACATTAAGTCATCTTACTTATTCAGACTTGAGTCTCTGCTGAAATAGATCTTGCCTCCAAATAGAGGGCAATGTTGGGAACTCATGATACCAAAACATGGATTAAATTGTCTCCAGAAGGGAAAAGTTCCTGTGGTCACCATCTTGGCAACTGCAGAGAGAATAACTACAATATTCAAATCTGTAACAAAGAAAACAAAAATCTATAGGTATCATGATCACATGTCTCTGGGCAAATTCCATAGGTATAAGCAATCTGAGACTTCCAGAAATCCATGGCCTGTAAATAAATACCAATATATCTGTGGAGTTTAAACTGTTCTATCTTACATCCATTAATCTGCCGGCTATACTTCATTAAACAATTAGAGAAGATCATGACTTTGGTCTTAAGAGTAATTAATGGCAAGTCTATCTTCCTAACAGCAAGAGCCAGAAGCCTGAAGTGCTGTAGCTGTAAATGAAAAGAATGGCCACATCATCAATTTATAACAAAGTAAGAACATTTCTGTTAGCCACTGTTGTAAAATGAAGGCTGGATTCTGCTTGAACCAATGAATTAATATTAAAAGTTAAAACAGGAAAGGGATTAAAATACTATCCAGTTTTAGCACATACTAATAAACTGACTAATGACATTTTTTGGAATACAGGTAAGTCAGGTGTGACTTACTAGATATTACAACAATACTAGATAATGTTGTGACCCCATTAGGTCACCCTTTCAGAGAAAGGTAATGGAGTCTGATAGAACCAGAATTAACATTAAACTTTAAGCTGGCCATATTTTTTTTAACCTCAATGCTGGATGATCCCAAGATCATTTAAAAATAGTATATATCATAAATAGAAACATAATTGTAGTGGCAAATGAACTTCCATAATGAATCAATATTTACTTACCTAAACAGATAAACAGAACGACCATGGGCAGGCAAAAAAGCAGTGGGAAACAGGAGCAATTCCTTATTTCCTGCTGGCTTCCATTGACTTTGCTGGTGGGGAGAGTCAGAAATCACAATCATGTAACTGTTGAGATGCTGCGGCAGCTGCAACTTTGCAAATAGAATTGACCTTAACATCCAGAAAATTTCTATTCTACAGGAGTAATGGGTCCTAGTTTTTTAAACCAATCTTCATGTTAGTGGATTTGATTAAAAATTTGTTACAACATACTGTAATACACAAACAGACAAACAGATAAACGCAATGAGTATAGTGTCACTAGTAGTTAGTAGTATACAGATACCTTGTGATCAGATTCTCTGAGTAATATCAAAGTACTTGGCAGATTTATGCAAATGTTTCACCCCATGCATCTCTAGTACTCCCTTAGCGCAATGACCTCTTTCTGAACTACTGTACTGAGGAAGCTTCTCAGAGGCATGGAGTGAAATCTCTGCAGAAAATCTGATTTATATCTCAATATCATTTTCTTGTCAAACCTGACCACAAGATACATAATTTTTATTAAAGCTAATAAAGCAACACTTAAGAAAAAAATGGCCGAATTAGGTTTTCAACATTAAGTTTCAAATGCATAAAAGTGCCAGGATTTCACCTAGTATTGAAAGGACTGTCTTCCATGGGAAGAGTATTCCATCTCCAGAGAACAGAAGATGCCTAGGAAGCCTCCTTAGAAAGTTAACATTTGCATAGGGAGAGGTGTTCCCTTAAATATTAGAGTACTAAATCATTTAATCACTCAAATATAATTATTTAAATATTTAAACTGCATTAATACTGCATTGGCAGCTAATGCAATTTTTATAAAGGTTTTTCAGATAATAGTCTTCTATGCTTCACAACTTTTGGATCATTTTCAAGAACAGATTTATGTAGGATGTTTGGTAGCAATCCAAATGGGAGATTACCAGAACATGGATTATTACTACCAGACTATTTCAGTTCCAAAAGAATCATTGCCACCAGACCTTATTGATCATTATCCAGTTTATTATTTCATTCTAATATCAATCCAATGCTTGCAACTTGACTGTGATGGGGAAGATGTGATAGAACCTGGTGCTGAGTTGCAGATTGGAGAAGTGAAGAGGCAAATCAGCACTGAATCCTCAGCATGCAGAAAGAGAACCAGAACGATCCTCCCTAAACCTTCATAGTATTTATCTGATTGTTTTGCAGAATTTGTTCATGCTTCGTGCTTTGTTCTGGCAAGATTTCTGTCTATAGGCAAAGAGCAATACATAAACTATGCTGAGCAATTCATCACATCATTCTTGGTTCCCCATGCCTGACAGATATAGACCTGATTATTGTTGCTTTAACACTAATGGACATTTTGGGACTCCATAGTGTAGCAATTATGAGGGTAGAAAGAGAACTACAATGGTTTCAAATAATCAACTAAGCAATATATCAGTAGTGATATTACTGGAGATTTCCATTAAGATCAGCAGAGTTGGACATTCTTATTTTTCTCCCAGAGTAGAGCATCTGTTAGAGCAACCAAGTGCTAAAACCAGGTTTAGAATCTGATTAGAACGGTTCCAGATAATCCATATCCTTGAAGAATGCATGAAATTGATTGGTCACCACCCTCTCAAATATCTTATTCCTGAGGTATTTATGACAGGTATATTGTTCTCAAGAATTTCAAGGTCAAAATGTTGTACTAATAACTTTGGTCTGTTCAATCTTGATCATACAAAGCAAAACAAAATAGATGTATTCTAAGACCCAAACTATTTTAGGTTAATGATGATGGAAAGAAGCCATAATTGTGATGGTGAACATGAAATCCTAAATTGGCACTATCAGGATGGTGTTAATGCAGTGTGAAAATTTCCCATAGGTAACTGACTTGTGTGACAAATCAGCTACCCCTGCTAGGGACCTTGTGAATAATTCATAATCTAAATTTCTGGCTTCATATTTTCTCTCAAACATACTGCTAGGGCAAAATATGAGGTCAACTCAATCTCACGAGATAGCAATCTCTATCTTGGCATCCAGTTAGGTTAGTCTCAGACCAGGTATCCAAATAGACAAGATTAATTTAACCAATTCTTGGTACTAAGTCAGATGGGGTCTCTTCTGTATTTCTGATCTTTCATTTAAAAGTAGCACCATGTGATAAGAAAGCAAACAATCTGAAGATATGGAAAAAGGACTCAATTCAAATATCCAACCTTTCAAATATCCAACCTGAAATTTCCTTATTGCACTCCAATGGTTACTGTGCTTTCTCTTGTCTTCTCTTGTTCTCCTAGGAAAAACTTGGACAATGCCTTTCAGTAAATAAGAAACATGAAACACAAAATCAAAACAAATTACTACCTTTGTCTCCCAGTCCCCTTAAGAAATGAAAGAAACCCTTTAATGTCACTCCTTCAAAGGCAATTTCACTTCCAGCATCACTTCAGGACAATGAATCTTCCATAATTTTGCTCCTACTTAGGATCTGATAGAAGAAAGGAAGATGTAGAAATATGATCTTCAAATCTCTTTAGAAGCATCTGCAATGTTTCTATAGTGAAACTATCTCACCAGTACAATTCTTCATGAGTAACAACTTTAAAAGCAATTTAACTGGGCAGGTATTCATATTCTTCTTTACAAGGGTATTGTTCTTATTAGGAAAGCTAAAGGTTTCTGTTTATAGATTTAACTAATACAACATGATTAAGTATGAAAGATATTCATAGACTTCACCTTTGGAATAAAATCTTTATCTACAGAATCAAGCTGTAAAGATCAAGGGCAATGCAAGCATACAGGAACTCAAGTTAAGCCTCTCTGAAATTGTGGGTCTTGCATGTAAGAAAACTCTATTTCTAGTAGGGGGAGATAAACAATTGCTAATTCCCCCCCCCTTTTTTTTTCCTTGTAGTCTTCTGTATTCCCTGATGATTTATTCCTGAAAGTTGAGGACCCTTGAACATTAATGGTAATTGAGAATGTTCCAGTAATAAAGGGAATGTAAAAAAACCACCCCTGTTTCTTTTCAACATAGGCAAAGTCTCCATTAATGACCCTTCTATACTCAGGAGAAATCCTTCCATTCATGTAATAATAATAAAAACAATTTTATTGTCATTGTACGTTTATACACAGTATACCCATACAACGAAATTCACTTAACACCCAAAGACCAGGTCCAATACAAATAACAATCCCCAAACACACTCCCACCCACCACAATTCCTCCCCCCTAAACCACCCAAACATCCACACAATAGACTGAGTAATGCTGTCCAACAGCTCACTGATGGTGGCCCTTTAGTTCATTGTTGAGTGCAATTATAACTCTGGGATAAAAACTATTCAGAAAATGTGTGGTCTGAGTTTTAATTGTTCTGTATTTTCTGCAAGAAGGCAACAGTCCAAAAAGATTGTAAGCAGGATGGGAAGAGTCTCTGAGAATGTTATGCAGCTTCCTTAAACAGGGAGATTCGAAGATGTCGTCCAGGGCTTGTAGCTGGAGCCTGATGATATTCTGGGCAGTTTTAATGATTCTCTGTAGAGCTATAGTGTTCCCCACTTAATTTAATTTATAAAAATTATATGCCACTTGACTCTAGATGGTCTGTACATTATCAAAACTTCTAAAAACAAGTAATGTTACAAAAAACCCAGAAATGACACAAAACAAACACAGAAGTGGCAGAGAAAACACTTGAATGGAACAAGCAAAAGGAAGAAAGGGAACACCAATCATTCTAACAAAGGCCTAGGTCAGTGATGGAAAATCTTTTAGACATTGAGTGCCTAAACTGTGTGCGTGCGCATGCCCAAACTGAAAGGTGTGTGTGGACGTGTGAATATGCACATGTGTGAACATGCACACATGCACATCAGAGACTTGAAGACCAGCTGGCCAGTGGGATGGGGGCATCCCAACACTGGCAGCGCGGCAAGAGGTTAGATCTTTTTCTTTCATGAGCTTCTATTTTGTCGTTTTCAGAAAAAAACAAGCTCATGAAAGAAACGCCACAGAGATCTGACCTGGGGTGACAGCATGCATGCCAGCAGAGAGGGCTCTGCGTGCCACCTCTGGCATGTGGGCCAGAAGTTTGCCATCACGGCCCATCATGGCCTAGGTAAAGAGCCATGTTTTCAGGTTTCTCTGAATCACAATAGACAGTATTGTCTAATCACAATAGGGACCCTTCAAATTTCAGGGAAATTGTTATGTATTGTATGGTTGTCAGTTGAAGTTCCCATTCTGGTCCTTTGTTGAAGGACCTTTGTTGAAGCGGGAAAATACTCTCTCCTAATTGGTTGCTTGGCTGATCAGTTTCATATAAAAGGAGCTATGTCAGCCAGGGAGTTGTTATTGTCTTATAGGCAGTATTGAATAAAGAACTGTTAGAAATCACTCCGACCTCACCTCCATTTTTTGCCCAGAACATAACACTGGTGACGAGGATGGGATCAAATGGAAACTGAGACTGGAAAGAGCTGATCACTGAGAACTGACCTACTTAGAGATGAATCACCAGAGCTGATCCATAGTTGCTGTCACTTCATTGACCATAGACCCCTTGGTCTCTTGGACAATAGCTGCACTACTGCCTTTTGCCCTTACAACCCAGCCTCTGAAACATGGGACTCCTCCTTCCTCGAAGCCAATGATTTTGTTGAGATCATTGACAACAGGAAAAGGGCACTTTTCCTAAATTTCTGCGGCCCAAAGATCTTTGCGACAGCCAGTCATCTCCTCACTCCACTGGCCATTCAGTCTGCACCGTGGGATGAGCTGAATCTATGGACTCACTATGCACCCAAACCTTCGTGAATCGCACATCAGCATGCCTTCCATTATTGGAATCAGGCTGAAGGTGAATCCTTCAGCAAATACGTTGCCGTCCTTTAAAAGGCAGTCCTGTATTGTGAGTTCAGGGACTTAGATGATGCTCTTTTGGACAGAGTGGTCTTTGCCCAGAACATAACAGAAATCTTCATTCCAGGGGAAACTCCTGCTACAGAGAAGGCACACTTCTCTGATAGATGACATTAATTGAAGGAACTCAGAGCCCACTATCCTTGCCAGATCAGATTAGTCAGGCATATATTATGTGAGACAGGCAGTCCTCAAATAACCAGACCATATAGGTCTTTATAGTTAATAACCAGCACTTTAAATCACACTCAGAGTCAACCTGATAACCAGTGCCCATTACTGCCCATACCATTGCATTCTGGACCAACAGAAGCTACTAGACATTCTTTAAGGGCAACAACAGAGCATTGCACATGTCAAGCTGTGAGGTGCCAAGAACATGTGACTATCAGCATTCCCTACCCCCAATTTAGGAAAGGGAACAATTGGCACACCAGTTGAAACTGTGCAAAAGCTTCCTGGCCACACTGCCACCTGCTCATTGAGTAAGAACTCAAGAGTCCAGAAATACTCCACAAGTTTAATTAAAATCATTTTTTTTAAAAAAGCCTTACTACAACACTAATAAGTTCTGGCCACATTTCTATTCTGCCATGTCTCACTATACGTCCTTCATCTCATCCCTTTTTGATGCGTATGGCAGATTTAAGTTGTTATATCAGGGTTAATTTTTCTGGTTCCCACTTACTTCAATACTATGCAATGCAAACTCAGAGTATGTAGCATTTTGTTAGTCTTTGACACCCATCTTCTTGGAAGGAAATCACTTAGCTGCAGTGACTTGAAACAGAGGCAATAGAGGCACGTTAGGAATTGGCAATGGGAAAAACAAATTTCATGCTGCTATAGTTTTCTGCCAATTCAGCAATGGTCGGGTAGCACTCAACTCAGCAGTGGGGAAAGGTCCACAGTACAGCAACGCTGGACCCCAAGCATTGTGTGTTATATTGGCTTACTGTAGAGTATAACAAAAAGTTAATGTAGGTCTAAGACTTCAAGAAAGGAACCAAAGTAAGAAGTAATTTAAAACAAAATTAAAGCACACACACACACTAGAACATAAGGTGAACTCAAAATGAAAATGGCAAATATAGAATGAAAAAACAAAAGTAATGTTCCTTGCTGGACTTTCTGCAAGAAGCAAGAGCATTTAAAGGCAATAAAGATTTTATTGGTTAAGAGAAATATATTTAGTGCATTCTTCTAGGATCCTAGGAATGTAATTTGATTATCTGACAGGCTTATAATTTTGTTAAGTGATTTCCCCCCCTTTATTTTGTTCTTATTATTACTCTCTTTCATTGCCTGATCTCATTTCTTTGCATAATTTATATTTCATTGAGCCAAGTGCCTCCATTTTGAAGAGGCCATATGGAGAACTCCATGAGTATCCTGGGAGCCAGAAATATGCAGTGATTAACTGCAGTTTCAGTTATTTGTTGCAAAAATGAAAGGAACAATGAAATAAAAAGCTTCATAGGGCAATTTCTGTGTCCTTGTGGCTGTCCTTTAGTAATGCTATGAAAAGGATGGCTTTTGAATTGGTAAAGAAAATCAAAGAGCCAGCCATTACATAAAAAGCAGAAACAAAGGGAAAATGGAATAGCTCAACGCAGACACCCAGAAAGGGAAGAAATTAAAAAGAAAAGTCTGTTAAAAGATTATATGAAAACAACTTTCAAGATACTCAACTCATCTATAATTGAGTTAATGGACACATTTACTGTTCTCTATTTTTGTAATGTCTGATTATTAAAAGTAGGCTTGCGGGGGTGGCAAGCAAGAGGAGAGAAAGCTTTGTAATATTTCACTGACTAACAAAATTATGTTCTCCAAACTTGACAAAAGCTACCATTCCAAAACAGAACTGCCAAGAATCTTTATTTCTAGTAATTATGTTTACCATTCCCATTAGCCTCTTTGGAAAAAGTAGACATTCACAAGATTATATTTATTGTGATGTTCAATTGCAAGGATGGTGTAAAGTAATCTCTTAGTTTTTTGAAAAGTTTCTCAGTGATAATTTCTTCTTATTATGTTGTATGCTACTCTGAGATCTTTCAAAACAAAAATTGCTCATAATCATAATTATCATTCTTACATCCCTATTTCTTTCTGTCTACTACAAACAAAAAAACTTAACAGACTCTAGAGCAATAGAACATAAGTCATGTTTAAATGTATTCTCAGGATGGATTCTTTTTTACAAATTTTATTAGATACTGGAATAGCATCTAGTAGTCCTCGACTTACAATAGTTTGTTTAGTGACCGTTCAAAGTTACAATGCCACTGAAAACTGTGACTTATGACCGTTTTTCACAGTTACGATCTTCGTAGCATCCTTAGGATCATGTGAACAAAATTCAAATGCTTAGCAACTGGTTCATATTTATGATGGTTATAGCGTCCCAGGGTCAGATGATAACTTTTTGCAACCTTCTGACAAGCAATGGAGAAGTCAGATTCACTTAATAACCATATTATTAACTTAACAGTTACAGTGATTCATTTAACAACTGTGACAAGAAAGATTGTAAAACGGGACTAAACTCACTTAAGAAGTGGCTCATTTAGCAGCAGAAATTTTGGGCTCAGTTGTGGTCATAAATCGAGGACTACCTGTATTTTTGAATGGAAGTTGTGCCCTTTACTGAAGTGTCTGAAAATCTCTCTTTAACATTATGTTATTCAAAGTTCTCTACATTATGGTTTGTGAGAATCCAGCCTGTATCTGGACATGACATTGCTGAGCAAAGACACCTCATGGTGATCAGGATAACTGTATTACATAAAATGGAAGTCTCTTTTTAACTAGGTCATTTAGGAGAGTAAGTGATATCCTTATTCCTTATACCAGGAATATAATTTTTCAGCATAAATGTTGTGAGTGATGCTTAGAAAGCACACTAGTAGTGTAAATATGTCATGTGCAAATATATCTCTTTGCTTTACTGCTGAACCTATAGGCTGAGTTGTGCATCAAGCAGCATATGTTCTGGTATCAAGGCACATTGCTTTTCATATGACTTTTTATAGCATCTGTGTACATATCTGTAACTGAAAAAAGAGGTTGGCAAAACAAGGTTAATGTTCTTTTCTGTTGGCTTCTTAGTTTAAACACCATTCTACCTAGTAACAGTTGCTAGGAAAACTAAAATTTCTACACACTAAAGACCAGCAGATGTTCAACTAGATGTGTAGCTTATTTATTAGATGAACAAATCGGGCTGATGTCTAGGCACTCAGGAATGATTTAATTTAAAATGTAGATTTAAGATGATCATGTAAGCAATGTAGTTAAGACCTTACCTCTTCTTGCATCTGGGAAGCCTTATTCTTGCAAAATCTTGTCAAGCAGGACAACGTGTCTCAAAACCACCACTGACTGAAGACATATAACTACATCATCAGAACCATAATGTGAAAAAACCAACTGTGGAACTAAACTTATTTAACAACATGCAGAGGCAGTAATAAACTTCATAAGAGAAATAAATCCTGATCTATTAGGAATTTGAAAAGCTCCTGAAGAAATGAGAAAGCCTCCAATAAATGAAAAAATTAATGAAGGAAACAAAACAATATGAATTGTTGTTACTCTAACAAGGAGATAATAATGGGAGGACAGAATCAGCAAGAATGATATGGATTTATTTTATAAAAGGAAAGTTGGGCACCAGAAATAAACACCCAAGCATGGGAGACCGAATAGCAGTTTTGAAAATAGTATACAGTAAATGAGGCACCAATAATAATAATAATAAAAGTAAGCTTGGAGATAGACAGTGTTCAACATACTTATTCTAAGAACTGTGAGGTAAATTCTTGATTATAAAATGCTTCAAATTTGCTTTAAAATGCTTCAAAATACATTTTAAATTTGAATAAAGCAGTAAATATATTTAAATTTGCATGATAATGTTGATAATAAAAAATTACTCAAGATCACAAGCAATCTCTTAAAGGATACAAGTAGACTTGATTCATTTTCTTTTTTTAAAAGAAGAAGAATCATAGATCTAATAATTTGCATGAGAGCATGATAGAAGTTTTGAGAACAGAAGATTATACAAAAGCTAGGTTAAGCTCTGTTTTAAGCTTTTGAATTGTGCCGTGTCAGTATAAGTATTTTGTTGGAGTGTGCCATAAATCTACCAAATTTCTTCAAGCAGTTATCCTACCAACCATATAAAGACTTTTCATCTTTCTATTCTCAGTGCTGAAGGCTAAGACACATGTTTTATCTCTTTCCATGGTCTGTCTTTTTTGTAGATTTGGACTTTGTGCAAAAATAATTCGGCTATGTGTTCAATTGGATTATAAAAAAGATAGAAAGACATAGGACAGTTATGTTTTCTCATTTTTTCACAATAGCGATTATTTCCAAGAACCTATGTAAACAACTGCTCGATTCTTGGGTCAAAGGAATGAATAGTGCTATGATTAGCTTAAAAAAACATAACATTCATAATACTATATTTTGTTTTATTTTGTAAAATGCAAGTGTATAGCTTATGGTGGTCAAGTTAATAATAGGCTGGCTTCATATGATTCTTTTGTTTTGTCAGATTTTTATGGGTTCATTTTTAGCTTGATGAAAACTGCTTTGTTTTGTTGTATGGTTTTTCTTGTTAATCCTGAGAGCCTAGAAGGATTTAATATTCAAAATTGTAATATAAATATAAAATATAAAGAAGGGTTTTTTTAATATATTCAAGAAAATATATACTTGCATTTTCCTTTCCAAGTCTATGGAAATAAAATCAGAAATTGGTCTAAATTAAATAGAAAATAAGAACATGCCTCAATTGGAACTTTATAATGGCAAGATGAAATACATGGCCTGTGGACATTTGAAAAAGTGATTTGCCAGTCACTCAGTGCAGTCTCTACACTGAACACTCCTGTGAATTGAAGCTACATCTCAAATATTAAAATCAACACATTAGCTGTAGAAGCAATAGAACAATGGAAATAAATTTATAACAATGCAAATTCAACAAATTGTTGGCCATTGCAGTGAACATTACTAAAAGATTACAGTTCCCATTATTCCTAAAACTATTTAACAGCCATATTATATTAGCCCTAAGATGGACATAATGTTCTAGCTAATGCTAAATAAAGAATTTTAAGATTTTGAATATTATTTAAAAAATAGATTATTATTACGGTTTGTTGCATAATCAGCCAGGGGTTTAGACTGGATTTGGCATTTTTAACTTATTGAGCCTGGGTCCTTAACCTAAGGACATGGAATACATAGATGTTGATATCTGATGGCTTTAAAGATACTGTTGTACAATGTAAACTGTTCTAAATAAAGCCGCTTTTGCAATTGACTGATGATTTTATCAATGCTGATGATGTTTAAGTGGTGCTCCAGTTGTTTTGGGATTGCATCCAAGGCAATCACTATTGATACAATCTTTGATTTCTTTTCAGAGGTGGGTTTCAGCAGGTTCTGACCAGTTCTGGAGAACTGGTAACGGAGATTTTGAATAGTTCAGAGAACTGGTAAATACCACCTCTGACTGGCCCCGCCCCCATCTATTCTCTGCCTCCTGAGTTCCAGCTGATCAGGAGAAATGGGGATTTTGTAGTAACCTTCCCCTGGAGTGGGGAGGGAATGGAGATTTTACAATATCCTTTCCCTGCCAGACCCACCAAGCCACGCCCACCAAGCCACGCCCACAGAACTGGTAGTAAAAAAATTTGAACCCATCATTGTTTCTTTTGCCATAAAAGTTGGTCACTTTTATTTGAAGGTCCTTTTTTATTTTATTTTGTCCAATTCTTTCTCTTATATTCTGCTGGCTTCATCCAGCATGCCCTATCCACTACCTAACCTCTTTTGCCTTTCTTATCAAAAGTCTGGGATGTTATGTGGTAATGGCTTGTACTTACCCCTCTAAAGTCACAGAGCACTTTATCTTCTATATTATCTATTACTTTATCCATTTTGTGGTCTCGCCAGTTTTTGCTTGCTGGCAAGTGGTAGAAATTTCAATGCACTTCATTGCTACTTTGTTATGTTGTTGTTTGTAGTCAGTTTGGGTGATCATCTTGCAGTAGCTAAGTAAGTGGTCTACTTTTCTTTAATTTCTTTGTAAATACTGTATTGCTGTCTGTTGCTATCTTCTCAATTCTGGATTTATATGCATTTATTCTTAAGGTTTGGTCTTATGTAGTCTGAATTAGTCCCTCTTTTTCTAAAACTTTCTTGTTCTTAACTCTTATCAGATTTTGTTATTATCTACTTAGCCTTTTTAAATGCACTGTCTATGTAATGTGTTTCCTTGCCATGTCTCTTTTGTATCCTTCATTGGTCTTTTTTGTAGCTCAGTTTAGTCTCTAAAGTATTCAGTAAGTCCTCATGATAGACTAGCTTCTGTGCATCATCTTCACCGTTTTTCAGATATTCATCCAATGCCCTTTTTTTTTCTTCAATTGCCTTTCCAGCTCACTTATTTTTCTCGATAAATAGTCTATTAACATCATTGCATGGATGAAAGGCATGATTATTTGCCATTATTTTTCTGGTCTTCCTATCCAGGATTTTCAGTTGTGCTTGAATTCAGTCCACTATTCAACCCATGCATTTAATTATTCAGATAGCCCAGGTATTCATTGTTTTGATAGTATTCCCTCCACTGGAGTTTAATATCTTATTCTCTCTCATGTTGTATTTACTTCTAACCTTCTTCATGACTTCAGTATGCATGTTATTGCCAGCTTGAAAAATGCCGATGTATTTCTAATGATCTTCATCCAGATTATTGATATTTCCAGGAGGCATCTTGATTCTTTCAGTTTCACTATTGATGGTAAAAGTGGTATGTCTTTCCAGTCCAAATTCCAGTATATATGGACAACTGAGCAGCAATTCTATTTCAGATGACATATTTCCATACAGCTTTAGACTGTTGATTTAAATGAGGTGGGATAGGGCTTGCAGAGGTTTTTGATGTTTGATAGACATGAACTGAGTTATTCACTATGGTTGATAGAGGAATCAGTGCGCTGACAAAGAGTACTGGTGAAAGTGAGACTCTTTGAAAGATACCTGTCTTTATATTAACCACAATCTATCTACCACCACTGACCAGTGACTAAGTCTCCTGTTGTGCTGTTGATATTTGCATAAGCTTCTGATGTTTCTACTGATTCCTGTTGTTGTTAATTTCCAGGTACTTAAATTTCCTAAGGATGTTACTCTCATATTAGATATACCCTTGCAATTTCCTGTGCATCTGTTGCCAATTATTCTTACTCATAAATATTCTGTTTAGTTTCTGATAGCATTACATAATAATCAAAGTGACCTAAGTAAATATTGCATTTTGCATGCAAACTTCATGTAGATTACATCATCGTGATTCAAATACATGGCTATAAATTGTAAAAGCATTATTACTGAGCACTTCATTCTGTTTTCAAATATATTATGACTGGCTTCTGCTTTGCAACAGTAAATTGTATGACCAAAAGATGGCAGCACTCCATGCTATTTTGGCTTTTCATTGTCCTGTCAATCTATAATTTCATGGCTTTTAGAATCCGTATCTATGTATACATTTTAATGTTCCCTTTCAATGTTCCTCCCGAATAGAGTGTTACTACGTAGGAAACTTAAATTTAAAATAATATCAAACATTAGAAAGCCAGGCTACAATATTTCCAGTCTGAAAATTCAGTTTGCAAAAGAATCAGCATTTGAAGGGGGAAAAACACACACCATTTTTTTCTCTGCAGAAAAGTTAGGTAGGTTTTTTTTTAATTCTGTCCCATACTGATCGAAGCATTGAGTTTTATATTGACACTTTTATTTTTTAAGAGTTATGTTCACAGGACTTATTTTTCAGATGATTCTTATTCTTCAATTGCAAAGATCAACTCAAATTTTACATCACCTGATTTGCCATCCATACAATATTATGTTCTGCAGTAAAGGTGAAAATGTGTAGTAATAATGCATACACGTGTAAGCATGAAATGGGTGTGTGCCAGAGAATTGTAAGAGAATTAGAAAAATAAAACAATTACATTGAATATATCATTATGGAATGATATATTCCAGTTTACTTATAGCTCCTTTAATCAAATCTAGGAAAGGTTCCATGTATGGTAGTATAGTACAATGCAGTGGCATCCAAGAAAGAGATAAAAAAATCAAAATAGTGTCCATTACTGCATGATTGAAGTCTTGCTTCTTTTTTTTTCAGGCATTAAACATAACACATGTAAAAAAAAAGAATTGAAGGTTCCATTGTGCTTGCTGTCAGCTTGACACCATCACTATCCTGTTTATCATGGACATATTCCCAATGTAATACATTATTGATGAATTGCTGGAATGGATTTAAACAGAATTCTATATCAATAGTAAGATGTATATACTGGATCAAACCAAAGAGGAAGATAAAACATGAAAGATACATTCCAATATATAATAATATAAAAACACATTTGTTAGGTTTTAGATGCCACAAGACTGTTTATTATATGGCGAATAACTGTGGACTTAGGAAATATTATTTTTTTCATATTCTATCTCCAAATTCTCTGTAACAATGTCATATGTTTTCCAAATGAACTGGATCACAGTTGTGCCAAATTGTGGTTATTATATTTACCGCAAAATTATTGAAATTGGTCAGGTTTACTAAAAGGTAGGGTTCCCTGATAGATAAATTGGAAACTTAGGCAAAGATATTAATTAATGTTCCTCAGATAGAACAAAATGTGAAAATTACCATCTGAAATTATGAGTATCAAAATCGTCCAAGAAATGTATGCAATCAATTATCCGTTTTCCGATTTATTTTAGTAATGTCAGCAATACAAATTTCTGAGATAAGAATAAACTTTGCTTGCCAAGCAAGTACACCTACTTTCACAATTATAACTTTAGAATCGACATACAGAAGTTGTTGATGATCAATATCAAAGGAAGTGGGGTAAGAGATCCTTTATTAGGATGCATCATTACATTTTAAACATCTATTTGAATTGTCTTTGCATAAATTAGATGGTTTTGATTACATTTCCTTTCTTCATTCAAATATTTCACTACAATGAAAATATTGCATACTATTTAAGTGTATGCATGAGAATCCAAAAATTCTCCACTAAATGCAATGAAAAGTGGGCAATTGATAATCTTATTAAATTTTGCCAGAACAGGGATGATATCTGAGTAGCAATTAATGGAAGTTCATTTTAATTCATTATTAACAGCCACCTGCCCATGCCAGCAAATAATCCAGCTTCTTAAATGACATTCCTGTGAAATCTCATCTCATTTTTCATGATTGTCCCCAAAATGTCACTCTGAGCAATTATTAATATGTAGGGCATCAGGCAGTTTAATCCCCAATTGAACTCAAAACTAGATAGAACAGAAGGGTAATAAAGGACATTATGTGTTATCTAATCAATTGTTAGTTATCCATTTTACTAAATATGGTATAACTTAGGGAACTGAGAAGTTTAGTAGATTCATAATTAATATATGGGAACAAACCATTTTTCCTGATGTAAAATAACATTAAAAAGTAGAAAAATTTACAGAATCTATTTTGTATAAAAAGAAATTCCTTATAGGGAAATTACCTATACTTAGTTCCTTCCATGCACTCTGAAAATATGGCTAACTTGTTAATTACACTGCCTTTTCTATTAGCCTCTTCAGTGAGCCATTGACACCAATTTTTGTGCATATATCTCCCTTGGATTCCTTTGTTTTAAAAAAGAGGCCATTTTAATTCTCAGAGCACATAAACAAGGGAACCTGGCATCATCAAAGTATCAACCTCCAGGATCAGCTTTATTTCTCAGAACATTTCTTGAGATATATTTTTGTTTTTAAGTGTATACACTAACTGAAAAACAGACAAAAGTAAGCTAGGATGACAATGATAGGGGGGAAAAAAATCAATTTTTCTCCGCAATAAAAGTTCTCAGTTTTAATGTTTTTAAACAGTGTATTTGTAAACGCTTATAAATAGTTTGTTGTAAAAAAATAAATTGATAATATGATATTTAGGTTCTAATTCTTAGGTGATTGGCTACCAATTAATGCTAGCTTTATGAAAAATCTTATTCCAAACTGTTCAATTGGAAAGAGAGAGAGAGAGAGAGAGAGAGAGAGAGAGAGAGAGATTTCAAATGAAATGTTAATAAGTATTATAGATTAGTTTCATTTCTAGGACAAACTCCTAATTTTGGTATGGCAAAACGGGGCACCTAAAACATGTGAGGCATAGTCTATCCTGAGAGACCTGAATAGATGAAATTCTATTATTTCCTCAAATAGCCTGCCAACATCCAAAATGAGTGCTGATTGAAATCCAAACCACAACTAACACAGATTAACTTTCTTGTATTTTTCTCTGCAGTGAAGATATGCTAAAGCATTAGTTAGTCAAGAATGTCTTAAATTATTAGAGTTAACTAAAGTTAAGATTATTAATTTTATCTGATATTCTATGTGAGTTTTGTCTTGAATACATTTCTCTTTACCTCCAAACTAGCAATAGCAACAGCACTTAGACTTATATACCACTTCATAGTGCTTTAAGTCCTCTCTAAGTGGTTTACATATTGTCCCAACCATCTGGCTCCTCGTTTTACAGACCTTGGAAGGATGGAACTCTGAGTCAACCTTGACCTGGTGAAAATCGAACTGTTGGCAGTTGGCATAATTAGCATACAATACTACATTCTAATCACTGCGTTATCACAGTTCTCTATATATCTATAGTCTAATATAACTGTGTATTAAACTAATCATTTTTGAAGGGGATTTATGATAAAATGAACCCTTTCCAAAATGGAGGGGTAATGGTGACATAGCTAGCTTTTATTTCAGGATTGGCAGAACATTGGTTTGTTTTTGTTTGTTCAAAGGTTTTCCCAGCCAACCCAAAATCTTTTATTTTTTTTTATTTTTTTATTTTTTTATTTTTTTTTATTTTGTCGAGTACATATTAGATAATATATATAAGTATAAGCATGAATTGAATATATAAAACAAATACAATTAAAGGGAATATTAGGACAGGGACGGTAGGCATGCTGATGCTCTTAGGCACGGCCCTTATAGACCTCTTAGGAATGGGGTGAGGTCAACAGTAGACAGTTTTGGGTTAAAGTTTTGGGGGTTTTGGGATGAGACCACAGAGTCTGGTACTGCATTCCAGGCATTAACAACTCTGTTACTGAAGTCATATTTTCTGCAATTGAGTCTGGAGCAATTCCCTTTAAGTTTGTATCTATTGTGTGCTCGTGTATTGTTGTGGTTAAAGCTGAAGTAGTCATTGACAGGTAGTCATTGACAGGTAGGACATTGTAGCAGATGATTTTATGAGCTATGCTTAGGTCATACCGAAGGTGGCATAGTTCTAAATTTTCTAAACCTAGAATTTCAAGTCTGGCGGCATAAGGTATTTTGTAAGAGCAGAGGAATGGAGGACTCTTCTTGTGAAATATTTCTGGACACGCTCAATTAATGTCCAATATGCAGTGCGGGTTCCAGACAGGTGAGCTGCGTTTGAGAAGAAGACATCTGAAGTAGAAGAATATCCCAGCTGAAAGAGCAGGAATGTCAGGAGTGTCAAAGTGACTGATGACAGTCATTGGTAATGGTCATTTATTGGAAATCCTTGAATCAAAATGTTTTCCAGGAAGGTTTTATATTACACCTTCTAATTTAGCAACCACAATTCACTCTTTAAATTAGAAATGAAATGGTCGATAAGCAAACATGTGACTAAGAGAGAAAGAGAGAAACAGGAGGAACATGTTGCAAAGATCATTGGTGGCTGCAATCTCAGAAACAATTCTCTTGTACCCAGCATTATTCTCATTTTGATGTCCATTGTTGTCAGACACACAAAATTTGGTCATGCATTATATTGTATTTGCAAATGGTTCCTAAATGAGGTAGCTGCTAAATGACAAGCAAGTGTCAAAGAACTCTCAAAGAAACAGCACAAGTGTTATGGAATAGAATGATCTTGATTATATTCTTTTTAAGGTTAGAATCTTGAGAAAAAGAGGGAGTTTGTATGAATCTATGCATGCTTTGAGTCAGTGTTCATTCCTGCTGACTGCCTGGGCAACCTTTGCAAAATTTTGGAACTTATTTGTAATTGCCTGCTTTTTAGGATTGAGAGAAAGTGATTGGGTCAAGATTGCTGATTTGTGACAAAGATAGGACCAGGATATCCTGTTTTCTAGTCTGATGCCTTAACCACTGCACCAAATTGGTTGTTTAGATAGATAATAGACAGACAGACAGACGGTTTGAATTTAAATTACATACATCCTACAACATATATTAAATCTATGCATGTTTTCAAGGAAATCTTTGACTTTTTAATGCCATATGTTTCATTAAATTTAATGCCAGGTAAGAAATGGCAAACCATGATTAAAGTTTTGCCAACCGTAATTTATTTATTTATAAAATTTATATATTATTTTATTTATAAAATGTATGTATTTATTTTATTTATTTATTTTATTTATAAAATTTATTGGCCATCCATCTTACCATAGGACAACTGTGGGTGACTTACAGTTACACATACAGTTAAAGCATAAAAATATATTAAAACCAAAGACACATAGGGAGGATGGGAGCAGAATAGGGGGGAAGGTGAGATCTGATATTACTCAGTCAACCATCTCCATTGCACTGTTCCCCAACCAGGGCCCCAAGCCAACTGGCACAGCCACATCTTTAGGTCCTTATGAAAAGATAGGAGTATTGGAGACCTCACATCAGGGGGCAAATTGTTCCAGAGGCAGGAGCAACAGCAGAGAAGGCCTTTCTCCTGGACCCCTCTAGCCGGAATAATCAGGTTGACAGGATCCAAGCATGCCTCATCTGCCGGCATGAGTGGCACGGGCCAATCCCAGTGGGGTGAGATAATGGGAGCTGCAGTTCAGCAACTTCACCAGGACTTCAAGTTTGCTATAAGAATATGAAATATTTTGTAATGTTTTATTTAAATTATTCATTCATTGTGAAATAATTACCAGAATGGGGAAATAGCTAAAGACAATGCTGCTGGGTTTTAAACCCTGTTTAAAGGGTTTTATCTTATGTTGTTGAAATAATTAAGCTGCATTTTTCTTTGTTATTCAGACAATGCATACCTGAAGTAACATTATCTCCTACCACAGCTCATCTATCATTTCAATATATCATTTTTACTTTTTCTAGTGAAATCCTGGCAGCATAGAAATAAACAAGAACGATTAATACACTATATTTCTACTAATTTCTTTCCTTTCTGTATACCTCAAATATACTTTCTTTTTGAATGAACACTATTATACAAGAAATTACAATATACAACTTTAGACAAATTTAAAAACAAACAGTAAAAACCTACACAATAGATGTGAAGAATTCCCACTATGGGTCCCCCAGAAATGAGTGGGTTAACAGTTTGTTTTTTCCCCCTCACTACAAAATGAATGAGATATCCATTTTGTGTAGTATACCCTCCTGAGCAGTAGTCACATTCTGTTTGCCAGATTTAGAACCTAAAAAATAATATTGACTTTGAGGTCAGGGTAATTGAAACAGAGTTGAAACAGAGGGAGAGAATCAAGATCACATGAAGTGTTAATAATGCCTTTATAATGCCTTGGAAAGACCACACTTGAAATACTAGATCCAGTTTTGTTAACCACAATGCAATGCAAGATGTTGAGACTCTAGAATGAGTGCAGAAAAGAGCAACAAAGATGATTATGGGACTGGAGGCTAAACCATATAAAGTTGGTGGAACTGGGAACTCAGAGAAGGTTCTGTGAGAATTCCTCTCCAAGAAGGCTCCGTAGGGATTCCACTCTGAGAAGGCTCCATAATGAATCCCCCCAAGAAGGCTCTGTGAGGATTCCCCACTAAGAAGGTTCCGTGACGATTCCCCAAAGTGCCGTGATAGGGATTCCCTGAAGCACCGTGAGAAGGATTCCCCATAGCGCCTCCCCGAAGTTCTGTCTTTGGAGGATTCCCTAAAGCACCATTTCCCGCTCCATCAGGATTCCCTGAAGATACTGTGAACCGTGAAATATGCAGAGGGGATGGTGATGCTATCTTCTGTAAAAAAATCCCTAAATCTAAAAAATATTCAAGTTACACAGAAGTTTGCTCTTTCTGAGACCATCGTATGTGACCTTTCCCTAAACACCACATTTCACTTCTTACTTTGTTACAGAGCCCCTGATTACGATCTTGTACATGCGAACAAACTAACTTCACTACTAACATGGGCAGCCTCCTGCCCACATCCTCTTATCTTTCTTAGTGACCTAAATCTACCTCTTATTAATTGGGCCCTAAACGAATGTACACCTGAACCCATACATGCAACCCTGTACAATGCTGTAACTAATCTGGGACTTGATCAACTAGTAACTAATAACACTAGACTCAACAACTGCTTTGATCTCATCTTCTGCAACAGTTTAAACTCAATTTATGAACTACAAATAAAAAAACCCTTTTCCAACAGTGACCACAGCATGATTTTTATGACTTTTATCTCAACATATATCCTCACACAGACGTCTTCGGTCTGACATATGCATAGTACATAAAATCATCTGCTATAATGTCCTACTTGTCAATGAATACTTCAGCTTCAACCAAAACAATACAAGAGCACACAATAGATACAAACTCATGGTAAGCCAATCCAAACTTGATTGCAGAAAATACAACTTTACAGTAACTGAGTGGTCAATGCCTAGAATGCACTACCTGACTCTGTGGTTTCTTCCCCAAAACTTTAACCTTAGTCTGTCTACTGTAGACCTCACCCCATTCCTAAGAAGCCTTTAAGGGGCGTGCTTAAGCGCAACCATCCCTGTCCTAATGTTTACTTTTATTCGTATCCATTTCAGGTATTCATAATTATGTTTACATTTGTGTCTGTTATCAAACACATGCTTGACAAAATAAGTAAACAAACAAACAAACAAAAATAAATAAATAAAAATGTCTAGTCTGAGGAAAAGGACTAGGGGTGAGATGATAGCAGTGTTCCAATATCTCAGGAGCTGCCACAAAGAAGATGGAGTCAAGCTATTCTCCAAAGCACCTGAGGGTAGGACAAGAAGCAATGGGTGGAAACTAATCAAGGAGAGAAGCAACTTAGAACTAAGGAGAAATTTCTTGACAGTTAGAACAATCAATCAGTGGAACAATTTGCCTCCAGAAGTTGTAAATACTCCAACACTGGAAGTTTTAAAGAAGATATTGGATAACCATTTGTCTGAAGTGGTGTAGGGTATCCTGCTTAAGCAGGGGGTTGGACTAGAAGACCTCCAAGGTCCCTTCCAACTCTGCTATTCTATTCTATTCTATTCTATTCTATTCTATTCTATTCTATTCTATTCTATTCTATTCTATTCTATTCTATTCTATTCTATTCTATTCTATTCTATTCTATTTGTCTCATTTATAGCCACAAATGATAGGACAAATATAGGTTAAGAACATTTCTTTGCTACAACTAGCATTATTTTTATTAATTCTTCTGCCATGTTATTTTAGCCAAATTATTTCAGTGATTCTCCTAATTTTTTTTCTCTGCAGTAGCTGGGCACAGTATCTTTCCAATTGTTTTAATGGACTAGTTTCAAAGCTGAATCTTAATACTATCATTCTAGTTCAAAAATAAATATTTCCCTGCAATAGAATTATAGATAGGACTATTTGATATATAAACTCAAAGCCTTGTTATATTAAGGCCTCGCTGTACAAAAATAATTCAACAGCAAATGGTGCCATGAAATTGGTAGCCCTATGAAGAGAAGACTTTGGAAAAGGCTGCACCTGGTCCATAAACTACAGGTTGTCTTCTCCTTGACTTACAGTTTGTATGGGTCTCTTGAGGGTGAAATATTATTGGAACATTTTCAGAGAATGTACCCTATTTTTCGGAGTATAAGACACACCAGAGTATAAGATGGAACTTCGTTTTTGGGGAGGAAAATAGGAAGAAAAAAATCTGGTATTCATCTGGCTAGCGTCCTTAGTCTGATCAGCTTCAGCACATTAGTTTGCTGGTTTTTTATCCCCTGCTTGGGGATAAAAAACAGCTTCTAAAGCACAGCTGCGAGGAAGCAGCAATGTGAAAAGCAGGCAAAGCACGGGGCGATTGCTTCATTCGGCTAGCGCCTAGTTAGGGCTGAAAAAAGCTTCTAAAGAACAGCTGAGTCAGAGCAAAGCATGGAGATCACTTCATTCGCTAGCACCTCGTTAAAACAGCATAGAGTCAAGGGAGCAGGGAAAGCTGGGAAAATCGCTTGCTAGCGCCTCATTAGCGTCTTGTTAGGGCTGGAAAAAAGCTTCAAAAAAGCTATATTCTGAGTATAAGACACATTCAAATTTTCAGCCTTTTTTAGGGGGGGGAAGTGCATCTTATACTCTGAAAAATACAGTATTTCTATGTATTCCAAATAATAAAAAAAATCAAATCAGTTCCTATGGCAGTTCCTCTTGTGCAAAATATCTTTAAAGCATTACACTTTTCTGGATTTAGGTGCATATCCAATTTTGAAATTTAAGCCTCATTGTTCCTACTCCAATCTATTGTTACATCTATGTAGATATTAGCCGAATGAGATGCCATGTAGTGTGCTTATTAGCAGCTTGATGGAACTAAACTTACTTCTCTTAATGGGTTTATCATTTTTAAAAATGTTTCTTGGTGAAAAAGGAAGAGGCAAAAGAAGACTCCTTGAGCCATCACTGAGTCTGTCATATTATTTTTCTGCTCTGTTTTTCACAGTGACATTAAAAGATCTATCTCTCACACACACAGAGAGAGAAGAATGGAGGCAAGACTAAAAATGTTTGATGAAAAAATGTAATTGTAGCTGGGGAGAAGGGTCAGAACTATCACCAGTGAGCATGGCTACTGTTTGCCATCATTAGAAGAGCAGGACATCTCTAGTTCTTAGGAATGTAGAAAACATTGTGAACACTGCTTGGTCTGTTGAGATGAAGCACAAGAGTTGCTAGGCACAACAATACCCACAATGGCTGTCCCAGTGGATCCATTCCTTTGCACTGCCAGAGAATGATAGCTTCCCCACAAGCATATTGCCAGAAACCAGCTATTGTGAAATAGAGAGATAAGAGAAAGGCTAAGGCCCATAAGCAGAGGTAAAAAATAAATGATGAGTACAGGAAAGGAGTAACCATTGGGAGAATTATACCTCGCGTGGTCCTCCGCCAACTCTAGAAGTCATTATAATTATATCTCTAAATGCATATCATTGGAGGTGTTGCCCAACCTCCATATTTGCATCCTTTGGAGCAATAAAATATTTAGCTAAACACTACTAACCTTTCACTGCAAGAAAAAAAATAGGAGTGATAATGAATATGCATATTGCTAGTTTCATATTGCTTCTTTCATGAATCAAAAATAGGAGCATAATTATTTCAATATAGTTTATATAGCAGAACACACAATAGGCATATAATCTGTCATGCCTTAAAGGCATAAGCAAACAAAATCTTCTGATCATGATTTATTTATGTTTGCTTCATTATAGTCATACCAGGTTTTGTCAAGTCGTGCATGGCAGGCAAATAGGAAACAGGAGTTACTTGGATTTCTGGAAAGATTCTTATTGTTAGTAGAGTAATGTAACAGATCCTTGCTAATACCTGCTAAAGTAGTTCTCCAGAGCAATTTGTATTCAATGGCAAGAAATTCAATGGTGAAAAATTCAATGATGAGAAAAATAAACTTCTACATTTAGACAGGAAAAACCAGTTGCACAGGTATAGAATGGTACCTGGCTCAATAGCAGTAGCTGTGAGAGGGACCTTAGAGTGCTAGTGGACAGTCAATTAAATAGTAGCCATCAATGTGCTGCAGCTGCCAAAAAAGCCAATGCAGTCCTAGGCTGTATTAACAGAGAGATAGAATCAAGATCACATGAAGTTTTAGTACTGCTTTATAATGCCCTTGTAAGATCATCCTTGGAATACTGCATCTAGTTTTGGTTGCCACGAAATAAAAAAGATATTGAGATCTAGAAAGAGTATAAAGAAGAGTTCAATAATGCTGAAGCCCAGATGGTATTAGTATTGCCTCCTTCTTAAACAGAATTGTGCAAGCAGAAATAGAGAGCTGTGACAGGAGCTTTTTTTTTTGGAAGTGGAGGAGGGGGGAGAGAAAAATTATTTTATTTCTATTTCCTGCTTTAGTCACAATTGGCTTACAATCTAGAAACCATATATTATCAGGAATAATCAGGAATTTTTGCCATGCTTATAATTTGTATCAAAACTTTATAGTTAGACCTATTCATAAATTTCTATGCTTTGCTTCTAGCCATTAATCAAGTAAATAAGCTCCTAAGGCCCAGGATGCTGCTACTTGAAATTATAGATGGAAGGCAGTTGGCAAGGTTGAAATTTAACCTAGTCTTTTCTCTTAATTGGCTGCAAAAAAGGCCATGTTTCCTATAAGAGGAAAAAGAAAAATTTCTCCAGTAAAATGGGCCTCAAATGAACATGCCAAGAAGAAGAAGCATCGTCATTATTAACATGGGGGGGGGGGGGGTTAGTAAAGCTGCTCAAAGTTAGTTTAAAGATTTTAGTTCTTGGGAATCAAGTTTTTTCGGCATTTGGCTTTGATGCAGCATTGCATTTTATGGCAATTTGCAGCAATTGATAACTTCTGATCTTAAAGTGGCCTGAAGACTTCTGAGTCTCCAAAGACCTTTTCAGGGTCCATCAAATCAAAATGGTTTGCCAGCATATATTGTATAGGATTGCAAAATTAAAATTCCATCAAATAGTTGTGAGGAGTGGTAGTAACAGCAATTTCAACTTTTAATACTATGAATATTAATAAATGAAATCCATAGAGACAAAATCTCTTTCAGGAACTTCCATGATTTTTAAAAGTGATACCAAGGAATACTAACAGAAAAATGTTTAAGAAACGTTCTGCCAGATATTGCAGTTTTAGTGATGATACAAATCAGGAGTGGGCCAAAACAAAATGTCAATAAACATCATGTTCCATGTTCTCTTTGATTTAAGTTTTTAAAAACTTTATTTATTTATTGAAAGCTATCATGTTTCAAAGCAAAGGTCACACCTCTACCATACAGTTTTGTTTCAGTTTGTTTGTTGTAAATCCAGGGTACTAAAACATTCACAAGGTATGGAGTCATTTATGGCTGAGTGAACGTACCTTCTTTCCTTTTTCTGAATCCCTATCCTGAGTCCCTATCCTGAGGCTTAAACATGTTTTAACGTGTTTTTTTAAAAAGAAGAATATGCTCTAGTACCAAAGGGCAGAAAGAAGGGGAGTTGTTATGGTAACTAAGGGTCTGTGTGTACTAGCCAAAAAGCTGAGTCAGTCCAAAGTGAGATGAAGCCCTTTTCATTGAAAGTTATGGACTATAATATACCCCACTGGTTCAGTGCAGACAGGTACATGTTTCTCAGTTATCCATTCTGGTGCTACAAGAGAAAGACTGGTCCAAAGCCACCCAGAAAAGCTTCTCTGCCTAAGGAAGACTAGGATTTGGATTTCTCCTTTTCTAATCTTGAACTTTGATCACTACACTATTCTGGGTTTCAAACCATGCACAAACAATACACGTATCTTCATTCATTAATTCATTCTAAAATTCTCACTCCAGTCTTTTCTCATCTCCATGAAACTAAATGCAATCTTTGGGGCTGTATGTGCCCTGAAGTCAGTTTTAATTCTTGGAGCCCAAACAGTTTTCTTTGGAAATGGTTTGCCACTGCCTTTTTTCTAGCACTGAGAGAGAATCACTAACCCAGAGTTGCCAGCCTTGCTTTATGCTAAAATGTGAGTGGAATTTATAGTCTGTTGCTTTCTAACCCAATGCCTGCAACAACTCTATCAAACTAGTTCTCAAATATATTCATACTGATATACTACTTCTGAAATTTTCCCATTTTAGGAGAATGGAAAACATACAACATTCCATAATGGATGGATTTTATACATCTCTCTCTCCTTCCCTCACTTCTTCCTTTCATCTAGAATTATAAGTTGTTGCACTTTGCATTTTTTCTTGTAGAACTCTTCACCAATCAAAAATTAGCAAAACAGTCATTTTGGAGTATGATGGAGAAGTAATGACTATGATTATTGTAGAATAGCCTAGTTAACATGCACATAAAAGCACATATGCATGTTAAATAACACATTCTTTGTTGGAGTATTTTGTTAATAGATTGCATTGCTTATGAACACCAATCACATGTATATAGATTACCAACTGAAAAGTGTTTACAAGTGGATTTGTTATAATCCCTGAAAAATACAATATAGAACTTTTATTTTTCCATGGTGAAACTGGATTTCCAATCTACTTCCATTAATATATTTCACAATGAAGCTGAATGTAAGGAAATGTGCCAAACAGTTTTAGCTGTACTGTAAAATGTCTTCAATTTAATTCCATTTCACATTATTTGCAATAACACAACTTTCATTTGTCCATAAATCCTTACCTGGTACATTCATTTCCTAAATTGTTTTATTAATCCTTGGTTATTATTAATTGGAAATGGAACATCCTGCACAATCAGTTCCTTAATTCTGGATGACAGACTGACTTAATAGATTACAAAGCATAAGGCTTGTTAGCAGACTACAAAGCATGAGGCTTGTTAGTGGAATTTATTTTCTTTTTGTATTAACTATGTTGTGTGATGCTGTCAGCAGCCATGAAAAAGAATAAAATATTTTCATGTGCCATTTTTAACTGTAGAAACCATACTTTACTGTACCTCTAATGAATTAAGACCTATGGCTGGTGCTTAAATAACACAGTCAGTCAAAACATCATTGTCTAAGCAATTACTCAAGTTTTCCTTTCCACACTCTGCTCTATTACTTTGCTCATCTTCTACAGACCAAATTGAGACCTCTCCTCTGATCTGTGTTTTGGCATCTACTGTCTAGGTCAGCTGTGACATAAATCAACCATTTTTCTGTGGTAGATATTGATTGGGCAATGTGTTAACACTTAACACCGCACAATCTTGGGTAATTGCTTAGTTCAGGAAAAACCCTGTCTTTCTCTGGATTGGTGCAATATCTGTGGTGCAGTTAATAAAAAAGTTCTATTGACTCATTGTATTTGCTAACCTGCAGAACTTGATTAACTGTTATGCTAAGCATGTTACAGAACAATGGTAGACAATTGCCAAATTGTCTATTAGACTACTTTAACATTTCCTGAAATGCTACATTACTTGTGTAGTTTGGCTTATGATAACAGTGGCCAGATTTGCAAATTTAAAAAAATAAAATAAAATGGTTGCAATATGTTCATTAAAAATGTACTACTATGCTCTTATACTGATAAAAGTACCACAATTAGGCAATGTAGTACAATATAAAACTCCTTTTTGAAGATTAAAATAAGGGCCCTTTTATTATTATATTTAAACTGCATTTCAGTGTGCATGGAAATAAAATAAGGGAAGACATATTGGTAGCAACTTCTGCTTCTGTCTACACACATTAATTCAGCACCAAACCTGCCTTGATAGCTACCCAGACTTTCTACCCATCTGACATAATCAGCTTGAAGGAAAGCTGATTTGAAGGATAACATTATCTTGTTTTATAAGCAAGTTCTCAATACACATTTGAGTTCCCCAACAACTCAAGATTATGTTGTTTCTTCTTCTTCTTCTTCTTCTTCTTCTTCTTCTTCTTCTTCTTCTT
>WNWU01013639.1:13546982-13615071 GCA_012654045.1 Ptyas mucosa
CAGGCTTCTATTGGGGATATTTGTCGTGCGGCCACTTGGTCCTCGATTTCATCTTTTGTTCGGCATTATCGTTTAGATGTTTATGCTTCAGCCGATGCCGCGTTTGGCAGGCGTGTTTTGCAAGCTGTAATTCCTGTCCAAGGCCAGGCGGAGGCTTTGATTCCCTCCCTCAGGTCTTAAGCTTGGGTATATCCCATTGGGGAATGTCTGAGCAGGGGATCAGGAAATTGGACGTTGCTTACCTGAACGTCCCATTTATGTCCCCTGCGAAGACATTCCAGCCCGCCCGTGATCTCGCCTCTCCTTGGCCTTGGGCGGGGTTTTTGTTTTCTTTTCCTCTGCAGCTGGTGTCTTTCCGGTGGTGCCATACTGGAGGCCGTCTCATCTGCATTACTCGCCTTCACGAAAAAGACTGAAGAGGAAGTAGGAGGGACAGCCAGACCAGCTACAGAGGAAGTTTTGATTGGCACTCAGTAGATCAAGTCAGAAAGCGGAACAACCCATTGGGGAATGTCTTCGCAGGGGACATAAATGGGACGTTCAGGTAAGCAACGTCCATTTTTGCAACATTTACTGCTTTTCCTCCTCCTTGTTCAGGGATTTCTTCAGGGATTCCAAGAGATATGACTACTCAGATCATCTCTGAACCCATGGCTATTGGTGATCTCTGTTATAAATATTACAGAAACTGTGTGATAGAAGGAAGGGGGGAAGGAAGGAAGGAAGGAAGGAAGGAAGGAAGGAAGGAAGGAGGGAAGGAGGGAGGGAGGCCTGCTGAACTTGATCCTAGTATGCTAGATAGCATACTCGGCTTCCAAGATCTTGCTTGTTTTTAGAGTAGAAATTGTTATGCCTTTAAGGACCAAAATTCAGAGACAAATGGAGTCCTTCATCATATCTATTAAACAAGATCGTGAGTGTTAATGGGTATTTTAACAGAGGTTTAGTAGCCTTTAACTTATAGGCTAAAGGATTTTAAAATAAGCTTAGCATCTCTCTCTCTTTCTCCTTTCCTCCCTCCCTCCCCTCCCTCTCTCTGGTGTGTTGTAAAAATCACAGAATCATCAAATTGGAAATGACTAAGCAATCATCTAACCCAACTCCTGCTCAATGCAGGATTCTTTAACAGATTTTCACCAGATCTTTGCTGCATTAAGTTATTGTTTTTATTAGTGCATATCCAATTAGTAATTGTTAAATCTATAATTAGGATGTGTATGTGTATATGGTTCAATAATTGTTGTCTGCCTCACCCTTAGTGTCCTCCAGTTATATTAACTTTCAACTACCATAATTACCAATCAGCAGGTAATAATATTTTGCAGGTAGCTTCACTGGAAACGTTTTTGGTTGAAGGCTACATTCCCCCCCCCCCAACAGCTTAAAATCCTTGATGGAATCTTCCTGGGGTTCCTTTGGGTCTTGTCTGTAATAATGTGTCTTAATCAGTGGTGAAATTCAAATTTTTTTACTACCAGTTCTCTGGGCGTGGCTTGGTGGGCATGGTGTGGCTTGGTGGGCGTGGCTTGGTGGGCATGGCAGGGGAAGGATACTGCAAAATCTCCATTCCCACCCTACTCCTGGGGGAAGGATATTGCAAAATCTCCATTCCCTCCCCACTCCTAGGGGAAGGATATTGCAAAATCCCCATTGCCACCCCACTCTGGGGCCAGCCAGAGGTGATATTTGCTGGTTTTCTGAACTACAGTATTTTTTGGAGTATAAGACGCAGCAAAATATAAGGTGCAGCTTAGTTTTTGGGGAGGAAAATAGGGGGAAAATAATCTGCCTACCAGGTATTCATCTGGCTAGCATCCTTAGTCTGGTCAGCTTCAGCACATTAGTTTGCTGTTTTTTATTCCCTGCTTGGGGATAAAAAACAGCTTCTAAAACACAACTGATCTTTGGAGAGAGAAGCAATGAGAAAAGCAGGCAAACCACTGAGATCGCTTATGGAGATCACTTCACTTGCTAGCTTAGCGTTAGGGCTGGGAAAAAAGCTTCAAAGCTGAGAGTTGGAAGGAGCAGGCAAAGCAGGGAAGCAGAGATCACTTCACTCCCTAGTGCCTTGTTAGGGCTGAAAAAAAGCTTCGAAAAAGCTACATTTGGAATATAAGACGCACCCAAATTTTCAACCTCTTTTAGGAGGGAAAAATGTGTCTTATACTCCAAAAAACATGGTACTCAAAATTTCCGCTACCAGTTCTCCAAACTGCTCAAAATTTCCGCTATTGGTTCTCCAGAACTGTCAGAACCTGTTGGATTTCACCCCTGGTCTCAATGCCTTACCAAAATCTGATCCAGTAGTGTTCACCTGTGTATGGGTCTAAGACTGCAACATGGTGATTACAGCATTGTGATATAAGGTCAACTTCTGTCAATGTCACTATTATACAAAATGAGGCTTGTTTTGTGATGGTGTGCCCACTCTCTTGCAGATTTTGATCATTCCATGCAGAATCTCCTAATCCCCTTGTATTTTTCCAAAAGTTGCCTTCTCTTCAAGTTGTTCTCTTATTAATAATGTATAAATTTTATATGTCATCCCACTTCCAGCAATTCTCCAAGATCGATCTTTTCAGAATCTTTGAGAATGACTTTCATTTTTTTTTTGGTGGTGTTTTAGAACTTAACTTTGTTTTTGGACATCATAAAGAGAACCACAGCTGGCTTTGTTGCTTTTGAGGGGAATATTGTTTATTTTATTTTATCTCCTCTTTCTCCGAATTCTGCTTGACCTTAAGATTCCTGCATCGTTAGCTCTGGGAGCCCTGAAAAGTATCAGGGAGTGCCTTGAAGATAGAGCTGATATTTCCAAGGACATAGAAAGTTTGTCTAGATATATGTAGTCTGTTTTTTTTTTTATGTAGGGATCTTTTGTTCCATTTTTTATTTATTTTATTATTTTTTTTCCATTTGGGGAGAGAATTTTCCATTTAGAATATTAGTTCTATAGTAGTATTAAATGTATTAAATGCTATATGAAGCTTAAGTTTAGTTTTTGTTTAATGTTTTAATTATATGGAAAACAAGCTTTGTAATAAATAATGTGAAATAACTGAATTGACTCACAAACACACACATGGTAACACTATTCCCTTTTGGGATGAGCTATGTTATATGCCAAGTGCAGAAAAGGGATAAAAAATAGCAGAGCAAATAAATTAAAAGCCTAACATAAGAATGGAAATATAGCTAAATCTAGTTTCCAAAATACTCATACTTCTCAATACCTTTCTGTTCTTACAAATGACTCTTGCTTCTATCACATCCATATGCCAATATATTGCTTTTTGTTCTTTAAACTTCTTGCCTCTTTATATCCTGAGGATCTCATTAACCCCATCCAAACACAACTTTCCTGGTCGTTCCCTTCATCTCAATTCATTCATTTTTTTTCATATATTTTGCATATTAAAAAAATAAGAGAAGAAACATCAAGGCAGAAGCAATCATATTACACCTTTAATGACCTGCATTGGTCTCTTCTAATGTGCAGATTTGTCTTTTTTATGTATATTTATTATTATTTCCCTCTCTCTTATGGAAAACAACAGGAACCTTAGTTTTGACACAATGACAGAAAAGGGGGATTTTTATTTGTTGTTTGGTGTGAATTGGTGCAGGCATTATGATGAAGTTAAAACACAGAGGTTAATTGAAAAATGAGATAAACAAAGCCCTTGAAGGCCTCTGAATAATTCTTCCTGGCAGTCCTGACAGTGTACTACCAGCAGGCACTAAAACCTACTCCAAATTGCTATAGATTACCGGGAAAAAAATAGAAAATGGGGGGAAACCCTAAAGTTAATTGTCTTTCTGTTCCTTCCACCTCATTTCAGCCCAATTATATCTGGAAAAGTCATTCTGTCTAATTTGCATTAATGCACCTCTATGGAAAAATAGCTTAGACAGTGGATTTGATCTTTTCAATAATGTATTATGGACATATTTAAAATAAAGAGAAATCCCAGCTTTCCTTAGAAAAAGTTGTAGGTACAAATGAATTATTCTTCTGTTGCTGAATGCCATAAACTTTTAATGTGAGACAAAATCATTTTGTTAAGCTGGTAAAAGATAAAAATGGCCTAAAATGGACCTGAAGACATTGCACCAGCAATCCTTATTGGTAATTTTTGTGGGACAGTGAAATATCCCCAGTATGGTAAGGCAACTGTAGTATTTTTATCATATGTATTATCCTCCTTCCAAATAATATAGTAAGACTTAATTAATCTTTCTGTTACTTTAGTAAAAAATAAATTAAAGATACTTATATGTTTAGTTGCATAAAACTTATTCAGGTTATATAATGTGATTTAAAGAGACATCAGAAAAAACAGCAAAGCCTTACTTTATAAATTGCACTAAATTCAGTGATCAGAATATGTATTAATTAATGGCAAATACATCTAAATTTTGGTCTGAATTTTTTAATAAAAACCTTTCTGGACATATATTCTGATCGTGGCTACCTTTTTTTTTTTTTGGTCTAATCATAAAGTAACCAACATTATCAATTACAAAACATTAATTCCATAAAATACAAACTAGAAATTTTATTACTATAACCCCGCACCCCTACCTAGATATTCTCCATAATTTGTGCCTTCCTTTTCCAGACACAATTCAGTAAACCCCCTATTTATTTTGTAGGAATATCTACTTTAAAATATCCATAAAACAGAGTCAACTTGGGCCTCATAGGCATTCATGTAAATCAAGATAATGCTATAGGTTTACAGCATGCAGTTTCCCTATGCCTTTTCTTTTTAAATTAGAAGAATCCTCTTTTTATTTTAAAGTGAGGTGAAGCAGAGAGCCTAGCTGTCAGGGAAGTCCCTTTGGCTTGATGGAAATTAATCTGGGAAGAGGGATAATGGAGAATTTAAACACTCTAGGTGTTCAAATAAAAAGCACAGTGCTATTCATACCATGATATTTGATTTTTGGGTTGGAAAATGAGGATGGTGAGGATGAAAGATTCAGGACTGATCAAGGATAGTTTCCACATGCATAGGTACCACTGTGACATGTACTTCTATAGAATGTACTGTTGCCACCTAGCATAGGCAGCAGTGGTGAAATCCAAAATTTTTCCCTACCGGTTCTGTGGGTGTGGCTTGGTGGGTGTGGCTTGGTGGTCATGGCTTGATGGTCATGTGACTGGGTGGTTGGGCGTGGCCAACTCAATGTCACTCCCACCCAGTCACATGATACCCCCCCCAGCCACACCTGCCCAGGTTTTGTGGCTCCCTGTGTTTTCTGTGGGAAATGGGTCATGTGACTGGGTGGGCATGGCCAACTTGATTGGTCTCACCCTTAGGAAATTTCTCCTTAGTCCAATTCACAATAAAATAGCACAATAAAATAGCACTGTTCCAATATTTAGAATAGAATAGAATAACTGAGTTGGAAAGGACCTTGGAGGTCTTCTAATCCAACCCCCTGCTTAGGCAGGAAACCCTACACCACTTCAGACAAATGATTATCCAATCTCTTCTTAAAAACTTCCAGTGTTGGAGCATTTACAACTTCTGGAGGCAAGTTGTTCCACTGATTAATTGTTCTGTAAGGAAATTTGGGGGGCTCCTACAAAAATGAGGGAGTCAATCTATTTTCCAAAGCAGCAAAAGGCACAACAAGAAACAATGGATGGAAAGTAACCAAAGAGAGAAGCAACCTAGGACTAAGGAGAAATTTCCTAAGGGTGAAACCAACCAACTAATAAAATAGTTTGCCTCCAGAAGTTGTGGGTGCTCCATCACTAGAGGCCTTCAAAAAGAGTGAGAGAAGTACACCCGAAAAGGATAGTGCCAGGAACCACTAAAATAATGCAGGAAACTTAAAACAGCCATTCCCCTTTTTTTAAAAAAGTCAATCCCAAAGCAAATGCAGCAGTTGAGAGGGAAACTAAGAACAACTGCTCAGGCTAATTGAAAGCCTAGCTATGCTGCCAAAAGTCATTAACCCTTCCAACTCTATTATTCTATGTTCTCTATGTTCTAAATTGGGTGCTTCACAGCAGAAGCAATACAGCTGGCTGGACCACACATACATTAAATTTACAGCCTGTATGATCAAGCTGCATCATTGTCCCCTCCTGTATCTTTCCCCCCAGGAAGAAACAAGAAGTAGCCAATACTGTAAAAGATCTTGGGAAACTCCAGGGAGTATCAGCTGATCACAGAAGTGTTACTTAATACTCTTTATAATAAAAATGTTTGTAGTCTTGTTCTTCTTCCTGAAGGGAAGAGGTTAATCCCATCCCTAGATGGTTTCCCTACCCTAATCCTGTCAATTTCTGTTGTTTATTGACTTGATTCAGCATGTATCGGCTGCATTCCAGCTGTAACTGTTAAGCAGAGCTATTAACTGAAGGGAGAGAGAGGGAGGGAGGGAGGGAGGGAGGGAGGGAGAGAGAGAGAGAGAGGAGAAAATCTCTCTTGCACTTTATTTTTAATTGGTTCTCCAAACTGCCTAAGCAATTTACTAATGGTTCGGACGAACCGGTGATAATTTTTTAAAAAAATTTTTTGATTTATATGCCGCCCTTCTCCGGAGACTCAGGGCGGCTTACAATGCGCTAAGCAATAGCCTTCATACTTTTTGTATATTTATACAAAGTCAGCTTATTGCCCCCACAAACTGGGTCCTCAATTTACCTACCTTAGAAAGGATGGAAGGCTGAGTCAACCTTGAGCCTTGGTGAGATTCGAACCTGCAATAATTGCAGGCAGCTGATGTTAATAACAGGGTGCTTTAGACCACTGTACTATCCAAGGCTCTTTTAATGGCTGAATTTCACCTGTGATAGGCAGCCTTAAAAGAGGATTAGGTACATTCATGGAAGAAATAGATTTCAATAACTATTAATTGTGGAATCATAATTATACCTGGAATCAAAGGACAATATAGTTCCAAATGGAAACTAGTTGCCTTTGTTGACAACTGTAAGGGAAAAAAAGTTGGATTACTGTAGCTGTGTTTTGGCCCAATCCTTCTCTTCTCTACCTGTTGACTTGTCTGCCTGTCCGTCTATGTGACTCTGGGCAGTTTACAATAAAAATACACATCATTATAAAAAACATGGTTAAAAAACAGAGATAAAAACAGAATTAAGAACAACGTTAAAATGAAAAAGTTAAAAGAAATGGGGGAATCATCCTGAAGCCACCATCCATGCCCAGGGTTTCTCATCGCTCAATAGACCCATGTCATTTTGCAAAACAAGATTTTGATGCTCTTTCAGAAGGTCAGAAGATTGTGGTCCTCCTCATCTCTGGAGGTACATTGTTCCAAGGGAAGGACAACAGCAGAGAAGGGTCTCTTGCTGGATCCTCTCAGTCAAAATTATTTAACCAACAGGATCTACAAAATACCTTCCCTGCCTGACTAGGTAGGACAGGACAATGTGATTGGGAAAAAACACATTCTGAGGTAACCTGATCCCATTCCATGAAGGGCTTTAAAGGTAATAACCTTGAATTGTACCTGAAAACAAACTGTCACCTAATGCATCTTGCAGAGTAGAGGTGTTACATGCACAAGCTTAGGTTACTTGCAATATTGCATTCTGCACCAGTTGCAGCTTCTGGGTACTCTTCAAGGGTAACCCCAGTGCATTACAATAAGCTACAGACAGATGATCAGAGCATGAGTGTTTGAAAGAAGGGTTTCTTGATTCATGAAAGGGTATAAGTAGCAAACAGCCTAAAGTTGAGCAAAGGCTCTCCTAGCCATGACTTCCAACTTGCTAAGTCTGGCTGTGTGAGGGAAAAAAAATTCCCTCTCTTTCTCTAACTTGTTTAACAAAAACAAAAGAACAAAGCAGCTTCTATCTTCACCTACCTTTATGAATCTTTGTTTTAAGTGCCAAAAAGTCTGAGTTTTTCCCTAAGAAGCTTTAGATAAGGACTTGATAGTCAGTACAGACTCTGGAATGTAATCGGCATTGGGTGGGAGGTAGCAGCTACCCTGCAAAATAGTCTTTTTATTTAAGTAGCAACTCTTTTTGTGCTGGAAATATTGAAAACTCAGGTAAATACTCATTATGCATATTCTCCCAAAATGGAAATGCAGCATGCTCTGTACTTTGTACATGCTCAGGAGTAATCAGCACACAATAATAAATCAACATATTGTGTCATTCACAGACAATCTTCTCTTGGGCTTTAAGAACTAAAAGAAAAAGATGCAGCTTCCACATCCCAAAAAAGCATTTTAAGTCAATAGTTGTAAAGCAACAGAACACATTCTTAAAAACTTAATTATTGGTGTAAAGGTTGACTCGATTATTCATTGTAAGTGGAATTGCATTTTTGGTGTACCAGGTTAAAAGCATATGCTCTTTGAACAGGAGTCATGCAGAAGGTCCCTCTGGGAGAGTGCCACCTCATCCATGAACAAAACCTCCTCCTCCTGCACTTGACAAAGCAGGACTCTTGCTCTCTATCAGTGCCGATTGGGATAGGTCCCCAAATCCTTATAATTTTATTAGGAACTTAATGCAGCTAACTGTGCTCTAACCCACAATCACTTCATCTTACTATGGTTCAATTGAGGCCCGTTATTCTCCATCCAGAGACCCGCAGTCTCCAAACACCATTAAACGGTATCCACAACATCAGTTACTTTACCTGGGATAGAAATGTATACCTGGGTACCCATGATACATCATTACATGGTGCCAGATGATCTCAACCAGTGGCTTCACATTGATGTTAAAAAGGAGGAGAGAAAGCACTGAGTCTTGTGATAACTGACAAAGCAGAGCTCTTGCTTTCTATCAATATCAATGGGGATTGGTCCCCAAATCCTTATAATTTTAACAGAATTAACAGATTAACAGAGTAGGAAGGAAACTTGTAGGTCATCTAATCCAACCCCCCGCCCCCCAAAGCAGAAGACCCTACACCATTTCTGACAGATGGCAGTCCAATCTCTTCATGATAACCTCCAATGATGAAGCTCCCACAATTTCTGAAGGCAAACTGTTCCATTGGTTGATTGCTTTCACTGTCAGAAAATGTCTCCTTATTTCCAGGTTGAACCTCTCCTTGTTCAATTTCTATTCATTATTCCTTGTCTGACCTTCAGGCCTTCATTTTATTAGGAATTTAATGCAACTAACTGTGCTTTAACTGTTGGTAGGGTTAAATTTCCATTTCTACCACACATGGGCATAGATAGATTTTGGGGTCAGCAAAGGGGTCTGGATACATTAATTTGAATGTGAATATCTGTAAAGCAGTTGGCTTTCTAGCTGGGACATCACCTAATTAAAAAATCATTCTCTCTTTGCTAAAATATTTATTAAATTCTTAATTAAAATGTTCTGAGCATTCAGGTTATCACTGAAACATTATGGACCCCATTGCTGAGAGAAATATTGCTAGCAAGTTTGGAAGCAGAAGATTGAGACTAATCCAGGACACAAACCAGTGTATTTGCATCTCATTCTGAGAAATGAGCAGAGAGTTATAATATACAAGTGAGTGAAAGAGATGTAAGTGAAGGGTTAGAGTACTTGAGTGGCAATAGCTGATTCTTTTCATCGTTATGTGTTTTTTTCTGTGTCTGCCTCTCAAGTATCTTAGGAGAGTGATATCCTTGAGTCTTTGCATGCGAGCCTTCTAGTCTGAACTTTAGACTATCTGTAGCTTGACAATTTCCTAGCAAAATACCAGAGAAGATATAATATCTCCTAAATGTCAAGATGTACCTCAGTTTGACATTAATGTATTTTACAATTGTGATTATTCATTCTGTCTTCATATATATATATATATATATATATATATATATATATATATATTTATATTTGGTGCATTTACAGGTTTTTTCATTTATTTACATCCCATCTTCATTATTTTTAAAAATGACTCCAGGAAGCTAACATGTCCCATACACATTCCTCTTCCTATTTTTTCCACAACAACCCTATGAGGTGAGTTGGGCTGAAAGAGAATGACTAGCCCAAAGTCACCTAGCTGGCTCTCATGGCTAAGGCAGGATTTGAGTCCATGGTTTCTAGCTTGGTGCCTTAAGCACTAGACCAAATTGGCTCACAACCTCAGAATTTTTAATGCACTTCCCATTGCATTGAATCCCACTTTACAAAACTAGAACAAAGCTTATTTTAAAAACAAAAACAAAACAGATCAGGATAATTTCCTGCCTTTTTCATAGTTGGGAAAATAATAATAAGCATACATAAAAAAAGAACACAACAGTTTTCAAGGCATCCTTCAGTATGGGTGAATAAAGTACTGGCTTCCCTTAACCTCCTTTGGCTACTTTTTTTCTCTAGTTGCTGAAACAAAGAAATTTGCACTTTGATATAATGTATGAAAAATGTACATTATGACCAGTGGTGGTTTGCCCTTGGTTCACACCGGTTCTATAGAACTGGTAGAAAAACAGGTGAGAGACCCCGCCCACCGACCCCGACGTCACCAAAATGCTTCTGCGCATGCGCAAAAGAGACCGCACGCATGAAGCAAGCACGTGTGCACGCGTGGTGCCACTATAAACCGGTAGTAAAGCTAAGTAGAACCCACCCCGATTATGACACGTTTTCATAATAATAATAATAATAATAATAATAATAATAATAATAATTTTATTTCTATACTGCCCTTCTCCCAAAAGACTCAGGGTGGTGTACAGCCTATTAAAAGCACAAGACAAAACATCAATTAAAATAAAAAATTCAGCTCAGTTGCTTAGTGAGTTGGTGGGTTGCTACCGGTTCGCACTGGATTGGACGAACAGGTAGTGGTGGTGGCGGGAGGCTCTGCCCACCCGCCCGGATGCTTCTGCACATGCGCAGAAGTGCCGTGTGAGAGTGCGCACAAGCGAACTGGTAGTGAAGGGATTTGGAACCCGCCCCAAATCCTAATTGATATCCTAAATCAGCATAACATTACCAATCTAAAACTTGCTGTCCCCTTTACTGGTATTGCTTTGACTTCCTTGAATTCTCTGTAAGCTGAAAGTGATGAGGCTAACAAAATTTTATAAGTTTTGAATTTACCTTTGGAGGGTGTCAGAATAATATGAAACATTGCTTTAACCATTGGTACATCTACAGTCAACATAAATTTAATATTTATTTGAGATGAATATAACATGAAAGCAGAATCATGGGAATATGGCAGAAAAAAACATTATTCTCAAAACACATTGTGCTCTTGTAAAACATAGGCTGAGTGTTTCATTTTAAATTTAAATTTAATTATCACACTATTTACAGTAGATTTAAATAAGCTTTGTTTTTCTTTCTCCCTTTTTAATAGATTATAAAGTAGAAAACCACATATGGAGTTCTTCAGCCTAAAACTGATAGTCTTAGTAAATTGTCTCTTTAAAGGATTGTAGGAGAAAAATACATATTCACATTCAAACAACCAACATTCTGAAGATGAAACAAAAATAAAATTAATGGCAATCATGTCAATTCCCAACTAAAGCTGTATTACGCAAAACGTATTTCTGGATAGTTGATTTGGAACGCAGCACTTTTGTGGTACTTGGTATTCTTTGGCTGTTGAAAATAGTTTTCTGACTAGAGACTCATATATTCTGTTGGATTTATTAAAAAACCCAGAAAATAGTGTAACATTAAAGACTGATCACTTTTATTATGATGCATGTTTTAGTGGAGCAAACCTACTTCATCAGATGAATGGAGTGAATTACTGTAAAAGCCATTAAGTACTTAAAGATATGGTAAGTTTTATTTATTTATTTGTATCCTGCATTTATTATTTTACAAATACCTCAAGGTAGTGAGCATATCCAGCTCACCTTCCCCCTTCTAATTTTCCCCACAATAACAACCCTGCAAGGTAGGCTAGGCTGAGAGAGAATGACTGGCCCAAAGTCACCCATCTGGCTGAAGACAATTGGCCCTACTATGGGGTAAAGCTTTGCACCCCAGACAGAAATAACACAGGGCAAAAAATGTTTCAGCACTTGCTGATGGTGGAATGAAGCTGGCTAATTGGTATTTGTAAGAATAGTACATAGTTTAGAATAAGTACACAAACATGTACAGGTACTTATGACCTCAACTGAGCCCAAAATTTGTGTTGCTTAGTGAGACATTCATTAACTCTTTATGCAGTAAGGAGTCCTGGTGGCACAGTGGACTAATTCACTGTTATTAAGATCAGCTGCTTGCAATTACTGCAAGTTCAAATCCCACCAGGCTCAAGGTTGACTCAGCCTTCCATCCTTTCTAAGGTAGGTGAAATGAGGACCCAGATTGTGGGGGTAATAAGCTGACTTTGTATAAATATACAAAAGTATGAAGGCTATTGCTTAACGCACTGTAAGCCACCATGTGTCTTCGGAGAAGGGCGGCATATAAATCAAATTGAAAAACAAAACAAAACATAGTTTTGCCCCATTTTAAGACCTTTATTGCCACAGTTGTTAAGTGAATCATTGCAGCTGTTGAGTTAGTAGAACAGTTGTTAAGTGAATCTGGCTTCCCCAGATTCACTTTGCTTGTCCAAAATTTACAAAAGCTGATCACATGACCCCAGGACACTGCAGCCATCATGTCCTGTCCCCTCACATGGGGAATGCTTCAAATGGGAGGTATGCCAAACGTTCCCTCCAATAGCCCTATGGAGTGCCTAATAAAAGACAGTAAGGTCAGTTATGTCTCTTTATGCAGTAAATATTCTCAAAGACATCTCTTGGTTGCATGGGGTAGACTATAGTAGAACAGACTTTGGTCCAAGCATCATGATGAGTGAAAAGCCATGGTACTGGCTGAAGAATGTATGGCTTATCGTGGTGAGTGGATCAACAACTGTAAGGAACATGAACCTATGGATGCTTTTGCTCTTTGTCCTGCTTACAGATTTCTCAGAATACTTGGTTGACCATTGAAGAATCATAATGCTGGACTGGCGTGGAATCAAATGCAGGCCCTAAAAACCAGTTAATCAAGGCTCTTTACTCAGTGATTTATTCAGTGCACATTATTCATTTCAGAAAAGTAATGGAGAGACTCTTGCTGAAAGGAAATGCTCCTGTTACATTTCAGTAAAGGTAGAAAAAATGATAGTCATGCATAAGCATAGGTAATAGATGAAGTAAGTATAAACATTCATAATGAACAAACCTTAAGTTACTTTCCCATCCTTTTACAGTTAACTATTGTCAAGAAAGAGTCTTAATTAAAAAAAAAAAACCTCCATTATCAGTTACACTGCCATAACAATTTTGATAAAATGTACTGAGAACTCAAAACATACTGTAGGTTGGGGACTTCAAGGTTTTCTCAATTAGTCTACACGCTCCTCCTCCAAAACTTGTTTTCCTCATAATTCTCTTCTCCCCACCCCTTGACCTCTAGGAGGGGGAGATATGTGTCTGAAACAACAGGATCTAGCCTCATTCTCTTCTGGAAACGACTCCTGGCAAGATCTCCACGAGCAGGGAACAATCCAGAACCATATTTTGCAGCCAGCCAGCTAGCTACGAGGTAAGCGAGTTTCACAGACCACTACCAAACCCCTTATATCTTACATAGTGGCTTTTACTTGCAAATAATTTTTACTTCATTGGAAATTCTTAATAGCCATGGGGAATTTGAAATAACACAAAGTCAATGGCCAGTTTATTTGCAAGACTGCTGCTTTTACTATTCCTACTTCTCATTTATGAGAACTATGTTATTTAAAGTTTCATTTATATGATTTGTAATTATTAAAATGTTTGTTTTAATTATATATATATATACACACACATACATATACATACACATATGTAGGCATGGGCTACAAAGACTGGGGTGCCAATTATGGGGATAGTGAGCAGGTAGCTCTCAATTAGGTACAAGCCTCCTTTGACTTGTGATGTATGTACTTTTGGGCAGCTGGTACTGCATGAAATGAGGTTAAATGCCCAAATGCTCAATTTTCACACAAAAATACTATTCCTTTGGTAAGTACAGGTGAATTTGTACATATCTAGATTCTATTATTGTGGGTCATTTTCAATTATAGGTTGAAAAGGAATATCTTTTTGTCATAACAACTAAACACTTGCACAATTGGCAAAATTGCCTTTGTTTCCATCCTAAATAAAACTTGGTGGATATACAAGAGGAATATTAGTGATTGAGGCTGCATCGGGATAATTTACACAATAGCTTTTGAACACGAAACCCCAATTTGTCCTCCCAGTTATACAGAAAGATGTTTCAGACATAATGAATTAGGAACGGACTAATGTTAAATGAAAGTTATTGGTAGGCAGCCAGCTCAGGGACGCTTGCATCGTACTCCCTGGCAATTATAAATAGATCACATTTACTAACAGAGACATAATTTTTAGCTGAGGCGCTGCTCAGAAGAAAAAAAAGCAGTACAATAAAACAATAATAGCAACATAAAACAATTTAAATAATAATAATTGCAGGAGCCTAAATATCAAAGTTAAACTGCTGTGAGGACTAATGCCTCAAAGTTCATTAAAACTTATCTTCAGAGTTCTTCAGGATTTTGTACTCAGAATTTCATCTTTTTTCTTCTGCTCGTTTCCTGGGAACCTGGAACAATGCCTTTAATAGGGCTTGCTTCTGGGATTTCTGGAGCTGGAGTACCCCTCAGATGAGTTAGATGAAACTTAACCAGGTCAAACTTTCATATTTTGCATTACTGTGGCTTTTCCTGGAAGCCTTTTCTCTGATGCTCTTTGCGCTAGGACCCAATCTCCTGCTTGCAACTCATTAAATGATGTAGTCTGATGTAGCCCATTCTGGTTACAATGTAGGAGACTACTCACCCTTGGGTTTTTGGCAGGGGTCCTGTTGAAAAGGATGGATAATGGATAGTATGTAAATAATTTTACCATGAGTAAAATTGAACACCTTCCGGGAGAGGAATTAATTCAAAGGCTAAAGCACTGGTTTCCCCATATACAATTTCATAGAGAGACAACATTTCAGCTCATTTAAAGGTGAACTTCTGATAGCCAGAAATGCCATGGGAAGTATGAGGGCATGTCAGCAAAATCAATTTGTATCATCTGGAAAGGGTACCACACGCTAAACAATCAGGAGGCATGTGGTCTCAGTTTTCTTCCCTTTTAAGTGGGCTAAACAAATCATACAGTTGCCAGCTATTGCCAGGATCTATGTATGATTTTTTTCTCTTGCTCAATTTTGCTTAAATTTGCTTCTGGGCTAATGCTTCTGCATCTGTTTCTATATGACCTTCATCATATAGGTCTGCTTTCTGGCATGGGTTCTGTTCTGGGAGGGGGAAGAAACCACAAATCCTATCTTCTGCCTTACACACTCCCCCCACTATGATAAAACTAGTATCATTATAGTAAAATTTAAAATCGACTTTAAAATGGGGCATGTTTTTTTAAAATTCCCCATTAGCGCTTTTTTCCTGCTCTTATAAAAAAACAGGCCGAAGATAGCAGACATTTTTTAAGAGTCATTGAAAATGAGATTGGGCTTAAAACCAATCCTTGCGGGCATACAAGTACAAGGTCTCCCAAAATAAAAAAGCTAATCAATTGTAAAAAAAATTCTATAGTCGGAGAAAGAAAACAGCATTTGCCAAGTCTAGCTCAGTGAAAAATTTTGCTCTCTCCAAAAGACAAAACAACCCCCCTCCCACCAAAACCACACACACACACACACCAAAGCAGCTTCTATCTTTACCTCCCTTTATGAGCTTTTGTTTCAATTGCCAAAAAAGTTCTTCCTTGGCTAGCTTTAGATAAGGACTTGACAACCAGTCCAAACCCTGCAACTCGCCGTAGGTGGGAGGTAGTGGCTACCCTGCAAAAATAGTCTTTTTATTTATGTAGCAACTCTTTGTGCTGGGGAAAAGTTGAAAACAGGTAAATAATAATTTCTTGGTTAATCTGAGGTTTTTCATAATACTCAATGTGCAGATTGTCCCAACAAGGAAATTTAGCATATTTGTACACGTTCAGGAGTTATCAGCACACACAACAGGGAATCAACATACTGAGTCATCGTTTATAGTCAGTCTTTTGAAAAGATTCAACCCACCCATTCCAAAACTTTTAAATCAAGAGTTACAAAGCAATAGGAGCCAGCAGTCCTTGTTCTTAAAAACTAATAATGGCTGCAAGGATTAATTTTTGGTGTATCATGTTAAAAGTGCGTGCTTTCAGTTCTCATTTACACAGCATTTTTTCCCAAAACACAATTTTTCCTGCCATAAATAATCAAGGTTATTTTCTCCCACTCCCATCACAAGTAGGGTTTAGAAGGGGAAAACAGAAATTATTTTGTGATTCTCTTGTCCTTCTATATCTTTCTATATTACTTTCATCCATTGCAATCAATGAGATTTTTTTCTTAAAAATACTTTGAACTTTTTCTCTCTGACCTTTTTGTTCCAGCAGCACTTTCATGGATCTCTCCTATTGACGTCACAAGCAGAGATACCTATAACACAATGTTTTCTCTTCTAGATATATGCTGTTGCTATCAAGCACTCAGTCCCATATAAAACAAGTTTTTTTTAAAATATAGTCTAAAAGAATCCTGGACTACAATTTTTCATGGTTTGCACTCTGCACAAATACTCCCTGAAATTTTGGTGCAAATGGAAAGATTGAATTTGATGTGTGTGTGTGCGAAAGCATTGAAAAAAAATCTGAAACAGGAGGGGGGGGGTCATTTCTATGGAGGCTTTGTATTGCCTCCCTACTCCCCCCCCCACTTTGTGACCTTCAATTAATGTATCCAACAAACAAGAGTGAGATAAGGTAATAACAAATCTTTAAAAATCTAAAGAAGGCCTTTAAAACCTGGGAAAGGCTATAGAAAGTGTATAAAAAGAAAATACAACTCAAACAATAAATAATAGAAAAGCAGTAGAAACCTCTCAGCTTTGTTAATTTCTCATAAGATTCACACAAAAAACACACACCAGAATAAATGGTGGATGAAGGGTGTGGTCAGCACCCACATTCACCACACACACAACCTCCCCCCCAGCTTTTTAAGGGGACAAACATAATTTTCAACCTTATTCTGTATAACTCAACAGGTTTTCACCCTGTCATTTTGTTTTATACACATTTATATAAATACAAATAAACAAAACTCACCGATGCCATAACATCAACAACAATATAACTGAAACAGCTCCCTGCTTCTTTTTTGCATGGAATCTGTCGCAGCCTTGAACAGACAGAAATTTATCCTACCTATTCCTCAGTTGGGGCAAGAAAAAAGGGTTTATGTGAAATTCAATCAAGATGGAGACAGATAAACAAAACAAGGATGTTCTATTTACTAACATCTGTGATCTCAAGAAAATTTCATTTTCAGTTTTCTTTTAACACTGAGCTGCTTATGCTTCAAAGTTTTTTCAACATGTGGTGTGAAATGCATCATGAGTTTCCTCAGAGCTCTGAACAACTGTGTTTCTTTGAGTACTCTTAATAAGGTTAATTTTGCTTCTTGGCCAAACTCTCTTGAGACAATATTACAATTAGCTGCTGAATTTCTGGTAGAAATTTCATGTGAAAATTGTGCCTCACAATGCAGTAGCCCAGTTTTGTATTATTTCTTTTCACACACAAAAATATTTTTAAAGTCTCACTTTGCAGAACAATTTAAAAGTTGTCCAGTCTGGATAATTTTACCATAATTATCCAAAAATCTCTATAAAAATTTATTTATAGAAAAATAACTTATTTTTTTTCTCATTCCAAGTTGAATTAAAATGTTTTAGAAACCTGGAAGAATTTTTCCATAATAAGTAAGCAAGCAAGCAAGCTTTGTATAAATAAGCTTATAATACAATTTTGAAAGGAAACAGTCCAGTTGCTTCTGTGGTGTTGTCTGCTACCTCTAGCACTTTATAGTAGGCTTTTTTGTGCGGGGGGAGCGAGGTGTGTGTGTGTGTGTAAGGTCATTGTCTGCAGTCTAACTGATTTTCTTACAAAATGGAAACTTCTGAGGCTATCACCCTCCATGATCATACACACTCTCTCTCAGATACCTGATCTGTTGTATCAGAGCTGAGTATAGCTCCTTTTCCAATTAATGAAGGTTTTATAGGTGGAAGTGCTTGCATAGCTGTAGGTTTCACACTCCCACTCTACTTTACCTCAGACTCCTCCCTGCAGAAAAGACAATTGGAATCATGTCATCCTTATCCCATCCGAAATAGGAGACAGGGTCAGCAGAACAAAGAAAGGAGTAATGGGTATAGATTTTTTTATACCCTCTCAATTTGTACTCAGGCTATGCTCAGACTCCCCTACTGTGACCACCTTTCTTTCTCATCAAAGTTGTCCAGTATATTTATCCCCTTCCCTGGGCATAGTATGACCACTGAGTTTCCATTGCTGCATTTATTAAACCAACCAGACTTTTATAAACAGAACAGAATCCCCCTGTGGAGTTCCTGCAAGGCCCTTTTAGCCTACAAATTATCCTTCCTTCCAGAGATGCTTAAATTTTCCTTCCAGATTGCTTACATGTGTGCTCTCTGTCCATGTCTGGAACTGGAGGGTATTTCTGGCCAGCCTTTCCTTTTCCCCTTTCTGCACTGATTATGGTGGTCCTTGGATTCACATATTTAGCTGTTGCATTTCTGATCAGGAGGAGAAGCTTCCACTCCTCTAAACTCTTGTTTTTATCACACTGGCTATCCAGCAAAGTTATTATTATATTGTTACTGGTGTGACATTTGTTCAATGGCACTGGATGTGGGCACACAAAAGTACCTCTCACAACTAGATGCAACACAAGGGCACAACGGGCTGCAGGCTGTAGCAATGTATTGGCTTATTCTGCCTAATGAGGCTCTCTAAAAGCTGATTCATCTTCATAAGCAGCCTCATTAAACAACACATGACTGGCAGCTGTTCGTATCCTCAGAAAGCTGCCAGGCTCGTGTTGCCTAATGGGGCTGCACACAGGGATGGATGCAAATTAGGCCTTGAGTTTGTAAGTGTTTAGGACCAAGCAAAGGGGATAGTGAGACCCTTGGTCCTTATCATTCACCCACGTTCTATAGTGGACTGAGGAAAGAGGAAAGACAACCTATATTGCAAAAGTTATATTGGCTGTTGTTTCTTATTACTGATATTTTATGGTACCTATACATAGAATTCATATCATATATAGTAAAACTTTTACTTTTTTTAAAATTACAGGTGTGGCCCTAAATAGGGAAGGTTAAAGAATCCTTTGTGTAAGGACAGATTTGACATCTTCTCACCATGGCCTCTCAGGTAAAACCAGAACAATTGGCAGAACATTGACAGTGACTCTAGGATATAACAATACACAACACTTCCATGTAAACATTAAAAACACTGAAACTGCATACACTTCACAAACAAACTGCAGTATTATGCATTCAGAGAACAGAGGCCAAATTTAAGGTAACATTATAAAAGGGCATGCAAGTGTGATCAATAAAAATGTTAGTAAAATTAATATAGAAGAGGAATTCATATTGAAAATTTAGAATGTCTACTTCAAATAATACCAACTCTTCACCTTCCTTATTTTTCACCCTGGTTTTATTTTAAACAGCAATGTGGCCTTTTAAAAAATAATCATTACAATCCCTATTGGTCTTGGAAGGTAATTATTTGAGGGAGATTACTCAGTCATATGACTCTTTTTTAAATAAAGATGCAGGTAAATTAGAGGAAGAAGATGATTAAAGCCACATCTACATCAGAATACATTGATCTTGCGCCTTTAAGATATAGTAGACTACAATGTATAATATTTACTGTATTTTTTGGAGTATAAGATCCACTGGAGTATAAGACGCACCTTAGTTTTTGGGGAGGAAAATAAGAAAAAAACTGATTGGCAGGTGGATTGGCCTCCCGGAATACACCCAATTAGCTGTTCCCAGAGGTGAATTTTACATTGGTTGTGAACTCTGTGCCTTGCTTTTTTTTACTTTTTTTTCTGCCTCTGAAACTTCTGAAACTCTGTTTCAGAAAAAACTTTGTTTTCTGCCTCTGAAAGCCTCCAAAACAGCTTCAGAAAAAAAGCCTCTGAAACCTCTGTTTGAGAAGCTGGGCGGGGCTACAGTTGGAGTATAAAACACACCCAGATTTTTATCTTCTTTTTTTGGGAAAAAAGGTGGGTCTTATACTCTGAAAAATACGGCAATCTGCAAGCTGACTTCTATAGGCAAGTTGATAATGCAACTTGCTTTTAGAGTGCAATAAGTCAGGGGAAATTGTTTTGCAGTAAAGATGCAACCTAAACACGCAACCACATGCCCAAGGGAGTCAAAAAAGTCAAGATATTAGCTATAGTTGTGAGATTGAAGATTACATTCATTGATACATGTAAAAAGAGGTCTTGAATTTTATTTATTTTTTTACTCCTCCTGGGGATGTGCCTAGGCTTATGGTCTATGACAGTGATGGCTAACCTTTTTGCCATTGAGTGCCAAGAGGGGGGGGGCAGGGGAGGTTTGTGCATGTGCATGCCCATACCCATAATTCTATGCACCCCGCCCTGTACATACGTGCACAACCCCCCCTTTCCTCACTCCTGGCACGTGATGGCCCGGTAGGCCCGTTTTTCTTTCTCACCTGGCTCCAGAACCTCTCTATGTATCTGGGGAGGATGAAAACAGCTTCCCAACCCCCTCGGAGGCACTCTGGAGGCCTGAAATGGCCCATTTCCCAACTCCCGATTGGACAGGAAGTGACATTTTTTGCTATCCCCAGCCTCCAGAGGTAATGTGACTGGGTGGGCGTGGCCAATGTTTTTTCTTTTAAAACCATTTTTTCTACAACCTCTTCGGTGAAGAGGTATTTTTACAGAGGCTCTGATGATCCCAGCTGAGTTGCCTGATTGGCAGAGGCTTTTTTTCTTTTAAAAGCCTCTGACGATCAGGCAACTCAGTTTGGATTGTCAGAGGCATTTAAAAGAAAAAAAACCCTCTTCCGATCAGGCAACTCAGCTGGGATCATCAGCTGACGATCCCCTTGATGATCCCATCTGAGCCACACAATCATCAGAGGGGTTTTTTTTACTTTTAAAAGCATTTTTTCGGCAGAAGAGGTTATAGAAAAATGCTTTTAAAAATTAAAAGAAAAAGCCTCTGATGATTATGCGGCTCAGCTGTGCAGGGATTTTTGCTACTGGTTCTCTGAACCACCTGCCTCCGCTACTGGATCGGGTGATCTGGTCCGAACTGGCAGCATTTCACCCCTGATCTCTTGGTCCTCCATTCTGAAAATTGTAGATTCATTCAGGAAGTAAAAAAAAAACTATGCTGAATTTTGATTTTGCTTGCTAGCTCAGAAATTCAGTTCCTGAGATTCCTTTTTGCAAAAAAAATGACTACTAAATAGGTAACATTGCCCTGAGAAAGACAGAGAATTAGAAACAGAGATGATGAAGATTAAACTGGGTTCTCCAGATGGGCCTGATAAAGGTTAAATGTTACTGATCTTATCTATTTCACCTCTAGGTCACTAGACAGATGATTAAATGGATCAGGAAGATTTAGAGTGCAAATCAAATACACTCTCTTGGTAGGAAGACATTTCTGTAATAGCCAACACTGATCTTAACCGCTTTACTAGATAGGCAAAGCAGGAGAAGGACCCTTGGGCTATTACAATTATTTTGTGTTAAATTCAGAAGCTCTGCGACATCAGATTGCAGGCAAAAACATATTGTAGAAGTAAGCAGTTATGTTGATTGAATAACAAATATTGTAGCGAAATGAACAATAACCAGCAGAGCATATAAATCCTGGGAAGATGCTGCAAAGCAGAAGTTTTATAAAACATTTGGCAGAATAAAATATCAAAAAGGTGACTATCAGTATCCTAACCATTCTTTTGGAGTTTTACATGAGTATTGTGTGCAGTAGGTCTTGTTCTACTGTGTTTCCCCAAAAATAAGACATCCCCTGATAATAAGCCCAATCAGGCTTTTGAGCTCATGTGCTCAAATAAGCACTTCCCAAAAATATTTAAATGCATGCACAGCTGGTCCCCACCATTTCCTCTGTTTAAGGTTAGGGAGACAGAGCTGAAATCCAGTCAGACGGCAAGAGGAGCCCCGTCTTGCTCCATGGGCCTCAAAATAATAAGACCTCCTCAAAAATAAGGCCAAGCACTTATTTCAGGGTTCAAAAAAATATAAGACAGGGTCTTATTTTCAGGGAAACACAGTACTCCGTTTCTCCAGGATGTTATGCTGCAAAGCCAACATAATCATGGGTGTTTGATTAGAAAAGCAATTATTTGAAATAGCCCTTTTCCAACAACAACAATAAAATAACATATATGTTTTATTAAAATCTTCCTTCTTCAGTGGAACACTTTTCTCCATTGCTAGAACTGCTTGGGCAATATCACTTTTATATGGCACAAGCTTCACATTTAATAAATTTAGGTTCACAAAACAACAGAAAGCACAAGTGTAAATGTGATTTGATGCTTTGGTTGTTGTGCACGTCTTTCCCCATTGGTCTTTTTGTGCAGCTGATCTGTTGACCCACTAAACAATCAAGCAGGCAGCCTACAGATGCAAAATTATCTTTGTTGCTGACCAATAGTCAAAAGTTCAAAGGTCTGCACTGACTAGCCAATCCTTGGCTTAAAGCACCTACTGTACATCAGTGGTGGGTTCCTCCTGGTTCGGCCCGGTTCTCCCGAGCTGGTAGCGGTGATGATATGACATCACCAAACCAGTTCTCCCCCCCGCCGCCCGCCGCCCGCTCCCCGCACCCCCCACCCCCTGCATTATTTTTACCTTTTATTTGGCCCCACCCCTAATCTATTGCTGCCTCCTGAGTCCCAGCTGATGGCTAGACGGTAGAAAACTGTTTAAACTCTTGCCGCTGGGCTTCAAAGGGCCGCCCTACAGCTGATCAGTGATAAAAGAAAACAAATGAGTAGACCAGTGCCTGCAAAAATACATGAGTAGATCAGTGCCTGCAAAAATAAATGGGCAGATCGGTACAGCTCTGCAAGCAGTTAAAAGCCTGGTAGACCAGTACCTCTGCTAAATCCTAAATAATTGTCACATGATCATCAAGCCACACCCACAAAATAAGCCACGCCCACAGAACCGGTAGTAAAAAAAATTAGAACCTATCCCTGACTTACATGTAGTCTTTAACTTACAACCATTCGTTTAGTGACCATTCGAAGTTACAACAGCATTTAAAATAGTAAGTTATGATTGTTTTTCACACTTACGACCACTGCAGCATCCTCATGGTCCCATAATCAAAATGTGGTTGCTTGGCAACTGGTTCATATTTACAATCCTTGCAGTGTCCCAGGGTCATGTGATCTCCTTTTGTGACCTTCCAACAAGCAAAGTCAGTTGGAAAACCAGATTCACTTAATAACCATGTTATTAATTTAACAACTGCAGTGATTCACTTAACAACTGTGGCAAGAAAGGTCATAAATGGGCAAAGCTCACTGAACAGCAACAGAAATTTTAGGCTCCGTTGTAGTTGTAAGCCTAGGACTCCCTGTAATTTAAAGTGCCAACTGTGCTCTTTCATCTCTGTAAACTGTGAGATAGGATATCCTCCTTTTCAGTAGCTACTGCTGCTAGGGAAAACCCTGAGTCTTTTTATTTATTTTTTTTAATCTTTCCTCATGTTACATTGTTCAGGAAATTTGCAGCTTCCACCCTAATCCTTACAGCAAGACCCCCTTTTAAAAACATTTCTTCAACCATTTTCCAATGGTTGCAACTGTTGGCTACACACATATGGATGATCACTAGAGGGCAGCCAAGACATGTCAAACATTGCAATCCATTATTGCCAGTAAGATCTCTTAACTAAATAGTATTTGCAATGACACCTCCCAGAGTCAATATTAACTTGGATGGTGTCCATCCTAGCTTTAGAGAAAGGAGTTGGAGTTCATTGAGTAACAATAGAGTAAAAGTATGCCACTGAGAAATGGCAGTGAAGAAGAAACTAGCAAACACTAAGAAATAACATTTAGCATTTAAGCTATTATAGAAATAAAAAATGAACAATCCCTTGAAGTTAAAGATGGTACTGCATGCACAATGAAGTTTTAGGGATGACTGCAATTCCAGATATGCTCCATACATACATTTTTGTTACCTTAACAAAATAATTTTGCCTAAATATGATGTAGTGGCACATGCACTTAAATTCTTGGAATCAATTCAGCAAGAAAAGGATGGAAAAGCTGAAAAAACAGCCTATGTGTAATAGATAAATGGGGTAGGATAAGGTGGTTTCAGGAAGAGAAATAGCAAAGATGAGAAATGAGAAAGTAGCTGAGAAGCCATCAGCATGTAAAGACCTATAATAGATGACTGGAGAAAGGAGAGAAAGGCAACTATTGTAGCTTTCCATCATATGGTCCTGGTTCTTGAAGACTGGTTGTTCAAAGTGAAGCCTTCCCTATTATTGTAATAGCTAATCATTGGTGCCTTTGGTTTAGTCGTGGTTTTATTTCCTACCATTGGGGGATCATTATGAATTGTTAAGTGTTAATCACAATACATTTTCCCAAGAAAGGAGATTGTTCCTCTAAAATTTAGAATGGTCAATAAAACCACTGGCCCTGAAAAATCAGGGATGCCAGCAAAAACCAGAGTGGCAGTACAAAGGAGTAGAGGCTCTGGCCAGAATAAAAAAAACAACAACAACCCAAGGTGGGTAGGGTGAGTATTAAAACATTTTGCCCAATTGGGCAGAGGAGGTCCATTAACTAAGTCACAGTTAATTTCACATTTCCACAATGATTGGCTTATCTATCCATTAGAACAGAAGTCTTCAAACTTGGCAGCTTTAAGACTTGTGGATGTCAACTCCCAGAATTCTCCAGACAGCTATGCTATGCTATGCTATGCTATGCTATGCTATGCTATGCTATGCTATGCTATGCTATGCTATGCTATGCTATGCTATCGTATGCTGGCTGGGGAATTCTGGGAGTTGAAGTCCACAAATCTTAAAGCTGCCAAGTTTGAAGACTTCTGCATTAGAGGATGGAAGAAGGTGATCATTTGAAAGAAGTCTAGATCATTATAAATTTTACAGTGTTGTTTTGTAGAAGAAATGAGAAATGGGAGGAACAAATATAGGCAAATGAAAATGAGTGTAAGAGTGAATATGGAAAAATGAAAGTAATTCCAGAAATAGAGAGGACATTGCACCACCTCTGCATATAGACCTTTTATATCCCTCTCTTCCAACAACCCATCCACAAGTCACTAGTCATGAAAGGCATCATTTGGCAGGGCCCCCATCCATACACACTGAAGAGGAAAAGGTTTGTCTGAAAATACAGCCTTCTCATCACCATAATTTAAGAAACTGATCACAAACCCCTAGCATTTGCCCTTTTCCCTTGAAACAACATTCCCCTCCCTTCTAAGCCAAAGTGCAGAAGACATAAGGAGAAATGAGGGATTCTTAGTGCTTAGTTATTTTCTTGCAGACGTCTCATTACCCAAATTAGATAATATCATCAAGCACTGATGATGTTAACTAATTTGGGTAATGAAACTTCTACAAGAACTCAGAAAGTACCAAGGACACTTCATTTCAGGCCTGAGCTGCAAAAATTGTCCTTTATTGGTATATAGAAGAAGGTTACAAAAAGTGGAAGGAGTAGGAGGAAAACCAATTTCAGAATTAGTAGACATATTTTACCAAATGTATACTAACAGAGGTAAAATTAGGAAAGGACCAAATGGATAGAAAAGAGACAGCTATATGCCTTGCTCAAGTCTTACAACAAAATAGAGAAGATTGTAGGAGATGGCACGAGGAAGCTTTAAAGAGGATTTTAAGGGGCAATTAAGAGGAACTATAGGTCAAACAACGCAATTAAAAAGAAATTAGAGGCTAGGACTACATCAGAATCAATGTGTCTATTGCAAGGGATCTGATCATTGGAAGAAAGAGTTTTTTTTTAAAAAAAAACAAAATTCAAGGACAAACTTTAAATCTGAGAAAAAAAGATTTAGAGTCAAAAGGAGCTAACAGTCCTTTGGTCCCTGGGGCTCCCATGAGATAGGGGACAAAAAGAAACCCTTTTGGATAGATATTGGGACATCACATTCGATTGTTAAAAGGAAAATAATGCCCCAGTTGCTGAGACAGTATCAGTAACCAAAACCTTTGGGGGAAAAACAAGGCCCCTTTTTGGGCTCTATAGAATGCAAAATAAGTAAGAAAAATTGATCCATAAATATTTCTATTTGTCAGTTTCCTAGTTCTTTTATTTGGTAGGAATTTATTTAATAAATTATAGGCAACTATTGATTTTGACTTAGGGATCAAGACCATGAAAATTCCTAAACATGAGGCATGGAGAACAATTGTTCCTTTATTCCTTTATTAATTTATTAAACTTTTATGACACTTATCTCCACAATAGGATGACTCTGGGTAGTTTTAATACCAAGTGTGTATTAAAACTACTTAGATTAAAATACAATCTGCCAATGAAGAAATAATAATAAGGGAAACTGGAGATGCAATAATAGCCTAGGTATGGGCCACTGGATAACTTAATAGGGCAAAATTTGTTGAGCCAATAATAATCCATTAAAGAATGATATCTCAATTCCTTGCCTCCTTCAATATCTCATTAAAATAGAGGCAAGAAAAGGCATGCAATCAATAGTTGATAACTTTCAGACTTATAGACTTATTAAAGTAGTTCAATTACCTTTTAACACACCTATTTTTTCAATAAGGAAACCTGACAGAAGCTATGTTCTACCTATCCTTCCCAATCTTAATAGAGAATTAAATGGGCTAATGGTCTCTTGGAAAGAAACTTGGTTAAGGTAAGGAAGCTCAATTGCCTTGGCTGCAGCGTCTCCCCATTATCTTAATAAGACAACACCATACTTCAAAAAAGAGATTGGGAGTAAATCCTTTTAAAATTCTCTATAGTAGATCATCCCCAGGAATTCAGGCTTCTTGTAGCCAGAATGCTCAACATGCTTGAAAATCTTGAAATTTATTTATTACTACTGTCTGCTGTCCTATCTTGCCTTTCTATTTACCTACAGGTCAATGATCCAGATGAATCTGAGCTTGACTTTCCACTGCATCCATACAAGGTTGGAGATTTGGTTGTTCTGAAATGGTGGTCAGATGATTCCATTCAGCACAGATGGAATGGTCCTTTCAAAGTGAACGAGATCACCTTCGCGTCCGTGAAGGTGGATGGAATGAAGAAGTGGATCCACCACTCTGAAGTGAGGAGATACGCTCCACCCCCTGAGGAAGAGGAGAAAAAGGAATCAGAGTGGTCAGTACAACTGGTTGACCCTGTTAACAAATTAAAATTGTTGTTTAAAAGGATGAAATAACAACTGTTGGAGTGGTGTTGACTGAAAGCCATGGTGAAACTATGGCTTTCTAGCATTTGTTTCATGGGAAGCTTATTATTATAATATATTGATGATAAACTCTAGATATAATTTGTATTTAAAGAAATGTGAACAAAAGAATGAAGAATTAAATCGCATTGGTTTTTCTCTTTCTTCTCTTTCTTCTTTTTCAGACCAAGTGTCAAACCTTCTTTCTTTGAATATTAAATAAAAGGCTAACGTGAAGAGCAGTTAGCATGCTCCCAAAAATACATACTACTTTATTGCCGCAATAATAAACAATTGGATTGGTTTTATCTTGTCTTGTGTGTTATTTGGGGACCCTCATGCAAGATCTCCATATCTACTTTATTCTAGTTTTCCAGACCACATCTGAAATGCAATTAGTTCTTCAAAAGGATGCCTACTCATTCTTCTCTTTAAACCTGAGCAAAAGGATTTATTTACAAATCAGGAATTGGGGGAAGAAAAAAGGAAAAAGAATTCATCAGAAATTTTGTCCCATTATAACTATCTCCTCCTAGAGTAGTTGCACATTATGAAAACAATGCCACTTATATAAGCCTAAAATGGCATGGTATTTGGATTTGAGATAAAAGTCTCTCAGGACAAGCTGAAAGAGAGAGGGGTTCTAAGTGTTTATTTATAGAGCCCTACTCCTATTTTGATTAAAGATTCCACAGATGTTATCAGCACAACTCTTTTCTTGCAGATAATTTATAGCAAGAATTGGTTATGCCCTCAGGTTGAGGTTTTTTTTTTAATGTATAAAGAGAGTATTTCAAAGATGGCAGGCTGTCCCATTACAAAGCTTTGGTACCTTGAAACAAGGTGAAAATGCAAATAGTGTGAAAATTGAATGTCCTATATTTACCTCAGGTTTAAGGAGGGAAGCACTGCTTATAATAAATTAGCTTGCTTTTACTTTTTAAAACTAAAATACTAAAATACAACATTCATGTTTTTGTTCTCTATATAATATGAATGTTTGACCTAAACCATTAAGATCTCAAGGACATCATTTCAAATAGATTTGATTGATCTGTCTAAAACAAATACTTTTTTTCTGACAAAAGTGTTAATAAACCTTGTCTGGCAGTTACTGAGTATTCCTTTCAAGATTTTACCATTCATGTTTAAAGTGATGAAGTTTTTGGAGAACTGTCATGATATCCTAATTGAATTTCACAGAAATGGTTTGGTTTGACCCAAGACTGGTGGTGAGTGAAAGAGGGAATAGAAAATCCTCAAAGCCATTTTCTATGGAATAAGTGATTAAAAGTGCTAAATGAAGAAAAGTGGATGGTGTTACAAATAATCAGCAGTCCCGGTTAATGAAGACTTTTGAACTGCTATACAAATTCTGATAACATCCAAAAATAAAGAGATTTTTGATTCTTGGCAATAGAAAAATTTATTTATTAAAACCGCTTTGTTTTTAGCAAACCATGAGAAACAACAAAAGCCTACTTTAAACAATCCCATTAAAATAAATAATTGAGGTAATAGATAAATTTACCACCTGCATTTTGAATCATTTCCTTGTTATAAAATTCCGGTAGAGTTTTAATGCATATAAGCCCTATTTATGTGTAAGGCCAGCACAGAATGCTGTAGTATGAAAATGGACAAGCTGCTGTGATCTCAATGTCTTTTCATGTAATGGCATCTTTGTTTACTCCCAGAAACTCCTGGCTTTTTTTATAAACTTCTCAGAAGTAAGGACAATAAATAAGCAATTATACCATATCCTCAATGCCAGAACCAATCCAGTAACCTGGGACCCTCTAAGGCTCTGATCCATATTTAGTATTACAAAGCTAGTTTTCTTCATTGTCTTGTGTTTCCTGCTACTTCTGGGAATCTGTCAACAGGACAATGATGCTAACATGAAAATCATATTATGCCATATCTACTAGCAATGTCCCCCTGGATTCTGCAGTATGTAAGACATATGGGGCAATGGAATTAGTGGATATCACTAAAAGACTTCAGGATTCAAAACAAGGACAATGTAATATAAGGGCATTTCGATGTCTCAGCACATTTTATTGCAAATCTCAAAGTGACCATTTTGGAAAAATGAGATTTTTACACTCATACAACTCACATACATCAAAAGATTTCAGACTATATTCAAAAGTTGTCAACAAACATATAAATTGATAATGGATAAAGTGCCTATAATTTTTTCCACGTCTAATCTACATTTTCCCCCTCTTTCCCCTCATCCTAACTTAAATCCTATTTGAGTCTGGATCAAGGATGACAAATCTATGACATGGTGAAATGTTTTGGGTGACATGTCAGCGTTCACCAACACCCAGCAACAGCTATTCTTGGAAGCACATCATGTTCCTGAATGAGTTTTGGATACTGCAAAGGATGTGTGAAAATAAGGTATACTTTTTTAAGGCTTTCAACCTCTGCAAAATTATTTAAGAATGAGGCCTTTAGCAGCCATAGAAGAGTAATACTCCAAAGCCACTTCAAGAACGAAGGCCTTGTGCAACCCAGGGCTGCCTTGAATAGGCTGCAGGGGCCTGTCAACAGGAAGAGAATGCTGTCTGAAGGTAAGTGATATATGACAAATCATGGGGATCACACAACTCAGGGATGATTCACACCCTGGTCAGCACTTCTTTACTCTCTTACCATCGCGCAGGACAGTGTTAGATTGCCCCCGGTTCAGACTGGTTCTATAAAACTGGTAGTAAAACTTGCAGGAGGCTCTGCCCACTGACCCAGACATCATCAGAAGCGATCTGCGCATGCGCAGAAAAGTGCGCGCATGGGTATGATGCGAACCGGTAGTAAAGGTAAGTAGAACCGATTCCTGGTGCAGGAGATATAGAAGCATAGCCAGCTGAACGAATAGGATGAAAAATAGCTTTTATCCATTGGTCGTCAGACATCTGAACACAACATAACACTACATTTAGGTTTAATATGCTAGACTTTCAGGGCCGGTGCAACGTGCAACATGTTCATACTGGTGTAACATAATATAATGTTATATATATATATGTATATAGGAATGTGTGCTAGTTATTACTCATTTGGGTTTAGGAATTTCTTTTTCTTTTATTTATTGAGTTATTGTGACGTATTCTGTGTTTTGGAGAGGGGATGTACCAAGGGAAGCTCATTCAATCTCATTGTACACATGTTGTGCGTTGACAATAAAGGTTTGATTTGATTTGAACTGCATTTTTTTTAAAAAAATAAATGAATATGTAAATTATTGGGTGGGGTTTTTTTGCTCAGGTGTTTCTATGTATGCAAAATAGTAGCAGAGTCAAGTAAATCCTTTTTGACACACTGAGCCCAAAAAGTTAGTCCACTAGTCCTCCTAATGGTTGGTTGGTTATTTGTTTGTTTGTTTATTTGTTTGTTTTTTATGCTTCTCTTCTCCTCTACAAGGTGACTGTGGGCAGTAATGTTTTTTGTTTTTACGTACCAACACAGATCTCTACGTACAGTCTTCACAAAAAAAAAAAAAAGGTTTCACATATCCGTCCCAATCAAGAAAATAATAATTCAACATATAGAAAAATGTAGGTTTGAACACTTCTAATGAAAGAGGTTTATGTTTAGGTAAAATTTACCTTAAATTCTACACATTTTGATTTGCTGTTAACGTTTTTCTCTTGGAGAAGGAAACATTTTTTAAGTCTTTCCTGGGTCCTCTACTGCTATGTTAGAAAGGAATCTTCTTGGGATCATTTTATGCCAGGAATAAAGCACATGGAGAATTGCTTGTCCCAGATGTGAGATTTATTTTCAAAAATGCAATATATAAAATCAAGTTTCAAAGGCAGTTGCACCTATTGATCCCTCAAAGCCTTTATACAGAAAAATACCATTTGCAGTCAGGTATCCTCCTGTGTTATGGTTTCCATCTGTTTAGCATTGCTTATTGAAATGACAATCTCTTGAAGGAAGGAATCTATTATTTAGTCAAGGAGACCTCCAGCTAAGCTCATCCTGGAAGGAATGCTCACCTGATTAGAAATTGGCATTTTCTGCTGCATTTAAACTTTGTGTTGAGTCCATTGTAATTTTTACCATTTACCCTGGCAAGAAGACTGTATGGCAGAAGAACTTAATTTCCCTTCTCACAAGTACTAGCATTTTGCTCCCTAGTTTTCTTTTCTGGCCTTTCCAAACAAGAAAGAAGAAAATACCTAGGAAAGTCCCAATGTTCCACAGTATAAGCGTTAAACAATTTCTATAGAGCAGGCTCAGAAAACAGTGTTGTCAGTCTTAACCATGGCAACTAAATTAGACTGTGGTCTTGATTTGTGCCAGTTAACTTTTCATGATTGATCATTTTCTTTCTCTTTATAATCTGATACTTTGATAAACAGTATGAATATTGATAGTGAGAGAAGAGAGCTTGAATTAGGCATACCCTGTCCTGTGGGAGACAATCCCCAGTCTATTACAAGTATCTGTGAAATTTAAAATATAATTGTTCTGAGAATTTTGGTTTTGGACAATTAAAAACTGGGCAGTTGATATTCCAAGTTCACCATTCTGAAATGTGCTGTCACAATTACTAATTAATGAGTTGCATGAAAAATGTTGTGCATCCAACAAATTAAAAGCATTAAACAAAATTTTTTTGAGAATGTAAATAAGCTAGGAAGATGGCTGGCTTATAGACTAAAAAAACAGAAGGAAAAGAAACAGATTAGTAAATTACACAATGAAGAAGGAGAGTTAATTTATCAAAATGAGGCAAAGGTAGCATATGAGTTTTTAAAAAACCTATACGAGGATAAGGATAGTTCAATACCTACAAAAAACAGAATCTCACAGGAAGGTAAAAATTTATTAAATAATGAGACAACAGCATGGGAGATATCTGAGGCAAACAAAAAACAAAAAAGTAACAAAACTCCAGGCCCAGATGGTCTACCTTCAGAAATTTAAAAAAATAATCAGGAATTATTAAACCCACTGTTATTAGAGGTGTACTTAATGAAGCTAAGATACTGAATCGTGGAAAGAAGCAACAATCACATTGATTCCCAAAGAAAATTCTGATTTGACTTATATTAAAAATTATAGGCCGATATCTCTACTAAATTCAGATTATAAAATTTTCATGACAATTATGGCAGACAGACTAAAGAAAATTTTAGAGAATTTCATTCATACTGATCAAAATGGTTTTCTTCCCAGACGGCATATAAGGAACAATATTAGGATTATCTTGGATACAATAGAATACTATGAAGTCCACAATGAAAAACAGATGGCGTTGATATTCATCGATGCACAAAAAGCATTCGATAACGTCAAATGGGACTTCATACTAGAACAATTAAAATTGGGCTTATCTTCCTCCTGCAGAGGCTGGCGGCAGAGGGGAAGGAAAGCCAGGGCTGAGCCATCTCTGCTGTGCTCCCCGCCAGCCTGCATCTTGTCCCCCTTGTTGAGAGATGCCCCGCTTCCTCCATCATGACTGCCTATTTCTTTGGGCTTACCTTCCACCCACGGCAGCTGGCAGAGGGGAAAACAAGCTCTCTTTTTCAGTGTGACTGCGAGAAGCCTCCCTCTGGCCAGCCACCTCTTTTAGACCCACTTTACAGGTGTGGTGGCTGGCTGGAGAGTGCCGAAAACTAACAGAGCTCTTGAATGCATCAAAAAAGCCATTGCCATCACCGCCCTGTTTTTCATGCTGGCCACGCATGCATATCCTATTGCCTGCTGGGCTGGAGGGACTTGCCTGGACAGGTCACTCTGCTCTGGTGCAGCAGGCAATGGGGTGCACGTGTGCAGCCAGCACGAAGAACAGAGTGGAAACCGCAGCGGCTTTTTCAGCATGCTTGAGACCTCCAGTAGTTTTGGCACAAGAAGCCTCCAACTAGCTGCTGCTGCCAGCTCAGTTCCAGCTGGAAAAGAGGCAGCAGCTGGGAGGCTTTTTGTACAGAAGAAAAGACGTGGTGGCTGCGCAGGCATCTTGTGATTAGGGCGGGGGCAAGATATGGCTTGGGGGGAAGCCCAGCAGTGATGGTTTGGCCCTGGGTTGCCTTTTCCTCTATCATCAGCCATGAGAGGAAGGTAAGCCCAAAGAAAGAGGTGGTCATGGGGTAGGAAGCAGGGCTAGGGCTGGGGCCTCTGAAGGAGGGGAAACAGGGTGACTGCTGAAGGGAGAGTGGGCAGCGAGCAGGCAGCAGCTTCTGGACAAGGCGAGAAATGGGGAATGGCATGTTCCCTGACCTGGCCAAGGCAGGCAGTGGTTCCTGGGCAAGTCCCTGGGGCCACAGCTCCTGACCCAAGGCAAAGGGAGAGTGGGTGGCATGCTTACTTTTGGCAAGCTGAGCAGAGAGGGTAAGGCATGGAGGTGACTGGCAAGGCAATTAGCTGGGCCATGTGGCCAAGGCAACATATATAGGGCTGGGATGGATGGGGTGAGAAAGCATCGGATGGGGCAAGCGAGCATTAGGTGGTGGGGCGAGCAAGCAGGAACCGGGAGACCGGGGTGGTGGTGGTATGGCCAGCCAGAGGTCATTACCGGTTTGGCGAATCAGGTCAAATTTTCTCTACCGGTTCGCCCAAACCTAGGAGCTCTGGTGGTTCAGCAGACTAAAGCAGTGTCATTAACTGTTATTAAGATCAGCTGCCTGCAATTACTGTAAGTTCAAAGGCTCAAGGTTGACTCAGCCTTGCATCCTTTCTAAGGTAGGTAAAATGAGGACCCAGATTGTGGGGGCAATAAGCTGACTTTGTATAAAATATACAAAAGTATAAAGGCTATTGCTTAACGCATTGTAAGCCGCCCTGAGTCTCCAGAGAAGGGCGGCATATAAATCAAATTAAAAAACAAAACAAAAAAACAGTGCAACCTGGCTGAATACCATCTCTGTGCTGTGGGCAGATAAAATACAGTTATTGGTTTTTTTTTAAAAAAAATCTTCCTTTTAGATTTTTGTTGTTGTTGTTCAGAATTTTTTGGTTCTAACACTTCATAGGTCTCCTTGCATGCATTCACTGAGATCTCCCATCATTTTTCAGAACTATTCAAATCTGGAGACCGTGAAGACCATTTTAAAATTCTTCATGGTTGATTTGGTATATGTTTTGGATTTTTCTTGCTGAAATATCTTACTTCTTTACACCTCTGGTTTCTTCAGCAGTTGTTGATATTTAGTTGAATCCATTCTTCCTTCTACATGTACAATATTTCACATGTCATTTTTGTCTCACAACCTCAAAGCATGATGGGGCCATTCTTGTAATAGTTGAGAAAAAATAGTTTTCTTTAGGTCAAATGCTTTTTTCTTCCAAATTTATATTTCATGATTATAACCAGACAGCTCAATTTTTGTTGTATGTGTTCCAAAGAGACTCATGCTCTCTCCCTCCCTCCCTCCCTCTCTCTCTCTTTTTGCTTGCTGAATCAATTACTTTTGGGATGTAGTGAGAGAAATGCATTACTCCTGATGACTTTGGTGTACATTATTTATTTATTAAAATATTTGCTATGCATCTCATTTTGAAGTAACTATTATTATAAAAGATGTACTATCTACGGAAAGCTATTGTAACTTTTCAGCAGGTCATATGTAGTGATCTGTGAGTTTTGTTTTTCAGATTTGAACAGTTAAGGCAAAACATCAATTTTTTTAAGCTTGCCAAGCTAATAGAGAGTCTTATTGTTTGACCTTTATCTAATCAGTGTTGTCCTTTATGCTAACAACTTTACCTGTGTGGTTGGCATATGACTGTGTTCAACAAGTTGATTGGCTTGGCCTAGCTTTAATAAACATGTTTTCTGTACTGATATTTAAGTGGGGCCTGTATAGGTTGGAAAAAGAGAAATTACTTCCTGCACAGTATGATCCATTCCTCCAGTCAGGAACTTAACATAATGTAGCAATGTATATAAGCAGTACTGCTTAATTGCTGGAGTGAACTAATTTGGCATCTATTCAGTAATGGCAGGTGAGATATTCAAGAGTGAGGTGCCTTTGGTGCACTCTGTGCTTGGTTGTTTTCTTGCAGATGTTTCATTACCTAAACTAGGTAACACCATCAGTGCTAGATCCCTCATTTCAACCCTGAGCTACATAATTCTGCTTTACTGATATTTGAGAGTGGAGCAGAAGAATATGGAAATAAAGGTAGAGATAAGTAATGTCTTGGACAGCCAATTATAAGCACATTAGCAGATCTGCAGGCATGCATGAAAGCATCTTATATTAATATGATGTCATGTGTGCATGGTGTCAATAGAGAAACTTCTTTTTATTTCTTCCTTTCAATTATAGTATAACTTGTAACTATGCTATAATGGCAAATATCTGTAGCTCTAGTGTAGGATGAGGGTTAAGGTTCATTCTCTGAGCTTGTGGGTTGGTTTCTGAATGTTTCATTACCAGGCTAGGTAACTTCAGCAGAGTTTAGGGGTGGTCAGTGTTCTGTTTATAAGGGCTTATGTGTGGGTGTGTCAAGAGAGGGTCTTGTGACAGGCCTTGTGATGAGTCAGCTGTGAGTCTTGTGATGGATCTTGTGATAAGGAGATAACCTCAGGTCAGGGTCATTTGGAGGTGTGTGTGAGGGGGGGGAATTGCATGAGTTGGTTGAAGGTTGGTGCTGTTTCTGGTTGGCTGTGCGGTTGATTTAGATTCTGAGGCGTTCTTAGGCTGGTTGTAGGTCAATGTGTCTGTTGATGGAATTGCACAGATGATTCACAGCTAATTCAACACAAGACCTGTCACAAGACCCTGACTTGACACATCCACACCTAAGCCCTTATAAACAGAATACTGAAACTGACAACCCCTAAACTCCCCTGAAGATATTACTTAGCCTGGTAATGAAACGTTCGGAAATCAACCCACAAGCTCGGAGCATGAACCTTTACCGTTAACTTACAACTATCTCACAGTGATTGCTGCCAAACAATTGTCTTTCCAGTTTCTGAAAACCAAAGAAGGAAAGGAAATAAAATGGTTTTGAAGTGTACTTTTAAAGTCAGATGGCACTGCAAACTGGAACACAGGATAATTTAAAATCTCCTTGCTGAGTCCCTTCTTCCAAAAGTTTCCATTAAAAAATAACTGCCATTAACCCAAGCTTATTGATTTCTTCCAAGGTCTCCAGCTCAGAGTTCTTAACCATTCCATCCAAAACATTTCCCTTCATTCTGGAACTAAGAAAACAAGAATGTAAGATGCTATGGACCTTTGCATCTATGTCAGAATGTAAATCTTAACAATACTGATACTGTTCCAGTTCTGAAAAACAGGAGGTAGATATGTCACCATCCAATCTTGCACATGAAGAAGGTTGTGATAATAAATTCCTTAAAGCCAATGAAGCCAAATCTATAGAAATGTACTGGAAAAGGAAAAAGGAAGATTAAAAATTGTATACACAAAACTACAAAATTGTGTACCATAGATGAACTAGTCACTTATTACCTATTTGAATAAATTCTTGGGTTTCAGCATATATCCATGTCATGAGGATGGTTGGAGAAAGATGACCTGGACTATCCAACTGGAATTTGTAGGTTGCCTCTTCTCTTCCCCTCAGGCAATTTATTTAACTCTTCAGTTGTATAGATTTTGGGGAATAAGTGAATTGAGGAAATTTATTGTGCTTTACTTACCAAGCACAATGCTCTGATATCCTGGGTTTGGCCATCAAATAATAAATTATCTAGAGGGTAAACCCATCTTAATGATCCTTAGTGGAATAATAAAGATGCAGTCTGTTTTTCATTAGTTCTGTCTTTGTATATCTGGAATTACATTATACAGAGAGCTCTTTTGGGAAACAAAAGCTGAATTTCATCTATTCAGGCCTTCTGGCACAGGGTCAATTTATCAAATGTTTTGGGGCATTGTTGCACTACCCTACAATTAAATTCTCACAGATGGTAAATAAAAATGGGTTGGTTTGGCCAACTTCAGATAAAGTCAGCTCAAAAGAAGTGAAAGTGAGAAGGTAACTCCTCTGCCTCCATTGTATTATTTCTAAATCTCCAGGCCAGGTAAGGAATTGAGTAATAGAAATTATTTAATACTAGAAAAACTTAAACTTTTGATGGAAGCAAATATAAATATGGAAGAATTATTTTAAAAAATAACTTGGAAAACCAGTTTATCTTACCTCTAAGATGAGGTGGTTTGAAATTTCTCATTTTTGAGGATGTTGAATGCCACAAAGTAGAGGAAACTACATCACAAGTGCAGTTATGGCTCATGCTTGTGGAAAACATAGCAATTTTATTTGGTTTTTAAAAACTATGATCTCTGTTTCCCACCTCAAAAAGGAGAGAAGCTGTCTTGTCTATTTTCAGCACGTATGATTATAGAGCATTCCAAGTTTTGCAAGGAAAAAAAAAGAACTTGGGACCATGCCCCCCGCATAGCATAGATCATATTCACTGGGTGAAGTCTTATATTGCAGTTTTATAATTTTAATTGTTTCTCATAACAAATTGTAAATGAATTGCCATGTGTTCTGTCTTACACTATTACTCCTTTCAATGGAGCCTGAACACTTTTGAATGTTCAGCTGTGTTCATAAAATCTGAAAGCTAAAATGATTCTTTATTCATTTAATTGTTATTTAGTAAGGCAGCAACAGAACATCTGATTGGAATTAATTCATGAAATAATGCTTGCATTAAAGCATTATTGACATTTCGAGAGAATGCAAAGTGAGAGCTAATTCCACTATAAATCATCCGCCATGTCAATTAGGTACTCACATAACAGAGTTATATTAATTTTTACAGTTATTGTTTATGCCATTTTGGAAATTGCACAATAATAACCAGCATTTATTCTAGATGAATTGAAAGCATTCTAAAAGTAGTCAATTGATTCTCAATACATGTTTTTCAACTGAAATGTAAATTAAGTACGTATTTGTAATTCATCCATAAAAGTATTAACTCTAAGAAGAGGCCTGAAGTGGCAACACCCAGTATCAACTCAAAGTTTACAGTCCTACAGCATGTTAAGTATCCTTGGCAAGCTGCTCAAATAAGATACAGAAAACAGTTTACTTGGTAGCAATTATCTGATAAGAACTAAGGGCTACCTGCAAATGTTCATGGGTATACACTCACCCACTTATCCACCACACAATAATTTCCTCATTCTATATAAATTATCATAGCTGCATTGATATAAATAGACCTGTGTATTTTTACTTAATATCTAAGAATTCAGCACTTCTTCATACATATTCATAACACTGTTTTAAGGAGTGATCTGAAGGTATATTTTCTCTTCATTTTTTTTGCCAAAGTGATTTTGCTTGAATATCAGCAAAATAGGGGGTGGGAGGGAAGAAAAGAAATCAGCTTGCCTAGAATTCAACTGCAATGCTTTCGCTGACTGCAATGATTATATAGTTTTATCTTAGGTACAAGAGCAATTTTCACAGCTAAATTAAATAAATTTAGATAAACCCAACATATGTATAGAATATATGCATGTGAAAAATGCATGGACACAAACAAAGAAACTGCATAAATATTTTTAACCAACACATATTACTAAATGCAGTTTGTGGTCAGCGAGAAGCATTTACGGTGACATGTACATCAGAAGTGAAATGGTGCCCTGTTTTCCAAATGAACAATAAAGAACTAAACTGCTGGTCTTAAAAATGTTTGTGTTGCATATTTGTGCTTAAATATGTTGATTGTCAGTGATGCCTGCCTACCTATACTTTGCATTCTTTTCTTCAGCCTAAAAACTGATGGGGTCAGAAACTGAAATATTGTGCAGGTGTTTTCTTCAGACAAGCATCAAAGAAGAATAGAGGCCATACTGTCCTGCTACAGCTCTTGCCTTTTCTTGAAGAAATGCTCTTTGACCTTACTCTGCTAGAATGACATTGAGTACTGCTGAGTTGGAAAAAAAAGAATCTGTTTATCAGTTGAAATATTGGATCACCTCCTAGTCTAGTTACTGAAAAGTTTGACAAAATGGTGAACGTTCAGGATTGCACCATGGCAATTTACTTAACAAATAAATACTTCATTATGACTTTTGTCTTCAAAAGTCATTATCCCTCCATCATATTCTGGGACACAGTTACCATCTTATCTAGACCTTATTTTCAAGGGTATATATTTAGATGAATAGTTTGAGCAAATGGCCTCCCTGGCAGCAAAACAACTCACAGAGCTAGGATTGAAGCACTTAAGCAAAAGCAATTGCATCCCTTATTTACTTTTGCCTAGTGTAAAAAACATGAGAGCCACTTTGGTGTAGTAGTTAAGAATCCATGCCAGAAACAAGGAAAATTGCAAATTCTAATTCTGCTTTAGGCACAAAGCCAGTTAGATGTCCTCGGGCTGCTCGTTCTTTTTCAGCCCTAGGAAAGAGGCAAACCACTTTTGAAAGTGGTCAACAAAACTGCAGAGATTTGTCCAGGAAGTCACCAGGAATGTGACTTAAAAATACCTACCCCCCAAAATGCCAAAGATATTATTGGCATAAAGGCAATAATATCACTTGGGAGTCTTTTTCCACCCCACACCATGATACATGCAATGTTTATTATTTGTCTCAGATCTCTCTGGGACCCATCTCTTGAATGACAGGTCATCTGGTGGCCACTGAAAATATTTAGTATTGTAATAACTCAAGTAGAGGCTTTCTATGACTCAAAGACATTAGCTTTCGACACAAGTAAATGGTGCAAAAATGAAATTAAATAGTGGAATCCATCTTCACATATAAAAGGTTTTGGGGTTCAGTCCAGAGAATTTCAATTGGGTTGTGAAATATCTGTTAGAAATCAAAGGAAGCCATTGCCAATAATGCAGACAATGCTGAATGAGGCAAACAACAACAATTCTTATCCCTTTTCCCATGATGATCAATTTGCATGTGGTTTTTTTTTTTTTTTTTGGAAGGGTAGGGGAGATTTTATCAAATTTTGTAATGTGCACATTTGGGGAATAAGTTTAGAAGACAGTACCAAGTTAGATACTTTTTGTAAAAAAATACTTTTTTAATCAATGTTTTTAATATAGTAATATTGTAGAGTCAGTTAAGTATGCAGAATACAAATAATTCAAGTAAATAAAAAATAAATCCTCATATATTTGTTAGAGAAAACAACAAAATATCCTCATGTCAGTTTATAAAATGCAGTTTACTAAATACATTCCAACTAGTTTTTCAAATACATTTTAAGATGACTGTATCAGCAATGAATTTTGAGCCATATGCTCTTTTTCAGGTAAGTGATGTAATAATGACTTTTTAATTAACATATGCATAAACATTTACGTCTGCCTCAACTTCCATGGCTGTGAAAGAAGGGGAGTGCAAAATGTGTGATCTCATCATTATTTTAATTTGTAGGGCAAATTAATGCCAAAGAAGCTCTTTTTTTCATTCTATAGATAGAAAGAGAAAGTGCAAATTGCATATTTATTGCTGATTCAACCATATCTACTTCTACTGAGGAATGTATTAGTTATGAGTTGATTCTGTTTACCACAGAAGGCATTATGAAATATAAATTGTATATTTTCTTTCTAAGGAATAAGAGTTGTTATCCACTGTCATCTAAGTATCAGCTAAATCAATACTGTTCAGTTCAGAGATGTGTGAGTTACATTATTACATTATTACAAACAGTATTATAGTATTTGAATAAAACACAAATGGAATTAATTTCCATTAATACTAGCCAAAGGTCTTTTTTTTAAAGATAGATGCATGACTCACTGAGACAAGCAATGATTCTAGGGATAGTCCTATCATTAAATAGGAAGAGGCATGAAGTAACTGACACTGAAGAACAGAAGCATTTGGTGGATTGAACAGTATTCATCACTATTGAAATTGTTTGCACTTCTCCAATATCAAAGTAAAATCCAGCTATCAGCTATGTAGTTGGCATGGCGTGGCAGAAGATGATTTGAGAGAGTAAAATGGTTTTAGCCATCTTTGAGAATCCCCACAAATCTACTTTTATATCATTTTTCTTTTATTATGATCTCGGCCTGTCTCCTACTGAATTCCAGATTTATTTAGTGGATTTCTCATATTAATTCAGGAACTGGAAGATATGACAATTGCCTCAATTATTTCAACCTTCATTCCTATAGTTTCCTTACACCTCTCTTCTTTTCCTAAATAATGTGTGTGTGAAGATTAACCAGATTTTAGGAGCAGTTTTTTTCACAAGGGAAAGTGTATTGGCAGTAATTGTGTACATTGATTTATTCTCATAATGCAAAGTTATATCCCAGGCTGCTTGACTGGGTGAATCTCTTATCTGCTCCAAAGGTTCTTAATGCTTTTTGGAGGAGTCTGTCCTTGGACTCCCAATCACAGTAACACTTCTTCATGATCAGCTTTCTCCAGTGACACTTTTCCATTTAAACCAAGGGTGAAATACTACTGGTTTGCATTGGTTTGGGTGAACCAGTAGTTAAAAAAAAACTACTGGTTCATTTGAACTGGTATTTCCGACGATCAGCTGTGCCATGTGATTTATATTCTCTAGAAAGCAGGAAATCCTGCTTTCTAGCGAATCTAAATCACACAGCACACCTGTTGCCCCCCCTCGCTGTTCTACTTACCTTCAAATCAGGGGTGGATTCTAAAATTTTTTACTACTGGTTCTGTGGGCATGGCTTATTTTGTGGGTGTGGTTTGATGGTCATGTGACAAACAATTCTTTAGAATTTAGCAGAGGTACTGGTCTACCAGGCTTTTAACTGCTTGCAGAGCCCTACTGGTCTACCCATTTGTTTTTGGAGCATACCAGTCTACTCATTTATTTTTGGAGTGCACTGGTCTACCACCACACTGCCTTTTACTGCTGATCAAGTGTAGGGTGGCCCTTTGAAGCACTGTGGCAAGAGTTTAAACAGTTTTTTGCCACTCTGCTACCACTGAGAGCATCAGAAACCGCTTTCAGGCAGCTTGGCCTCAATTGCCAATCTACCACCACCGTGCGGTTTACAAGGAGTGGATCAGTTTTAGCCGATCAGCTGGGAGGCTTCTTGGCTTCTCAATTTAAAGCTAAGGTGTCTTGTTTTTTTCCCCCTCTTCTTTGTTAATGACCCCTGATTTTTTCCTTCTAACCAATCAGCTGGAACTTAGGAGGCAGCGAATAGATTGGGGGCGGGGCCAGGCAGAGGTGGTTTTTACCGGTTCTCTGAACTACTCAAAAATTCTACTACCGGCTCCCAAGAACCGGGGAGAACTGATAGCAACCCACCACTGCTTCAAATAGCTCCTTTTTCCATGCAAAATGCACATATGGTGCACACTGTGCATGCATGTGCAGCTTATACTTGGTACACACTGCTCATACATGCACATAGCATGCATTTGGTGTGCAGCGTGCATTTGGCACACAGCACACATGAGCAGGCATTTCACCACTGATTTAAACATCATGTATGACTAGAACTTCTGCAAAACATTGCTCCCAAAGAAATTAGGAGAATATAATAATTGAAGATACTGAAAGCTGTAAAGGTACAATATAATAATAATGATGCCTCCCTCATTCCCAAATCTTAAACAAGTCAAGTATCAAGTTGACCAAAGCAATCTGAGTAAGATATCCTAGTTTAGAATGGGTCCACTAAATAATTTTTTATCCATATGCATTTGGAGTTGCAAAGAGTACTTATCTAAAAAGTTAATATATGAAGCTGGCATATAATTAGAAAAATCTGGGCCAATAGAAAGATTTTTCAAAGGAATTCTTGTAATATATCCTATATTTAAGGAAGCATTGAATATTTCTGTTAATCATATGGCTAATATGAATTTGAATCATTTAATACTCTAAGTGGAGCAAAGGTCTTATCTTTCCATACAAAGCATGGCTTTGCATGGTTCTGATCATCATTTTGACTTTTTAATCCTGTTTTCCTGAATGCCTGCAAATGCTTATCATGCCTATGTTTTCTATAAAAAAACAATCCCTCAAACATAAAAAATCAAGGCAATTTTTTTTCAGCCCTGGGTTCAGTGATAATGTCATCTCTGTGTCTCTCATAACACTCAATGGTTGATTGATGTCCATGTGTTTTTTTAAAAAGCAGCCTTTAACTTTTTAGCCCTTCCATCAGGGACTTGTGGCAAGTCTGGCACATTGTTAGAGAACCTCAAATATTTATTTCATTTTTTAAAATTGTATTTTTATTTTCAGATGAGGGAAAGAGCTTGTAATAGTTTTGGCTTCAGAGGCCTAACAATTTGGTAGATCTGGGCGAGGTGGAGAAACAGTTGAGTATTCCACAGGATAATGTCTTTTGCCACTCCTGCTTCTTCCAAGTGCATGAGCCATATGGCACAGATCAATATGGTTTCCACAACAGCTGTATCATGTGATCTACTTTCTAAAATGAGCTGGATGGAATGAAATACAGAAAGATATCCCCTGAAAGTACAGGAGAAACTATATTTGAACTAATTCCTTTTATAGCCTCTTTAGAATTTCATCTGGAAAAAAAAATGGAACAAGCATAGCATAGTATATCTTAAATGTGCATACCAAATTAAATATCACTAAGCTGTACAGAGTAATTAATTAAACATTTGGGAAATTGAATTTATCAATGGATCACTGGTTTCTAAACCGTAGGCTTTTACCTTCAGCAAAATTAAAAAGCAACTACTTATATTTGACATCTCATTAGTAAAAGTCCCTTTGCTACCTATTTCTAGGGCTGTGTGATTAGAGGAAAGAATTATGTTGGTGTGTGGGCATAGAAGTGTAAACCAGTTTCACAAATCAGCTAGGTTAGCTCCTTGAGGAAACAGAGATAGATCCTATGATCTTTCCCATTTCATCCATTTTACTGTCACAAATTAATTGTATACTTATTTATAGACAGGTAGGGATATTTTTCATGGCCAACACTAACACCAAGTTACAGAATTTTCCGAGTTTGAGTCTTCTGCATAAGATTAACACCCAATTCAGAAAATTGTCAAAATTTTATTTCTTATTTGAATACTAACCTTTTAGGTTTTTAAAAGGCAAACTGTAGCTGCCTAATGCCAGTTACCATGATATATATTTCCTTCACCATTTTCATATATTTCCTTCATCATTTATACATTCACAGCTGTTCTTTTGGCTAGCCTGCACTCCATCATCCCTAGTGCCTTGCCACCTTTTGCTTCCGTCTGCCTTCCTCTTCCTCCTGATGTTGAGGAGCCATCCTGGCCTGGCCCTTAGTGAGGCAGCTGTTGGCCATGCACCATACTCTTCCCAGGCTACATGCTTCTCTGGCAGCAGCCATCTCTGGCCTGACTGCTCTCCTGATGGGCCATGGCAACCACTTACTTTTCCACTAGCCTAGTTGCCAGCCACATGGGAATCAAACCTTACTGCCAGATTCCTCATTCCTTTGCTTGTTGGAATCTGGCAAGAAGTCCAAAGGAGGTCCTTGCTGAATAACAGGTGATTCTCACTCAACAACAGCTATAGGGATTGCTGGGATTGCTAACACTAAGTGATGCATGTCATGAATTATACTTTATCATTGCATTCCTTAGGAATGAAAATTCCATTCCCGATTAGTTTTGTTAATCAAAGACTACCTATATATGTACCCAGGTATCTATTTATGTATGATGTATATTAAAATATTCTATTCTCACCCGTATGGATGGTATGTGTGTACCTTAATCTCAGGACCTCTAACAGAGACCTGGGGCTTGATGGTTCTGTATAGGATCTTAGCTGTTCCTAGCATTGCATTCTTCTGTTGTTGTTTTTGGGATCTGTTGGAACCACTCTCCCAGCTTAGGAGTCACAGTGTAGTGCTTCTACTACATTGGCAACACTTTGGCCTTAACTTTCCACATTCTCTCCAGGTCCTCCTGCAGGCCCTGATACTTCTTCAGTTTCTCATACTCTTTTGTCTTCATATTTTCTTTGCTAACATTGATCACCATTGCTGGTGTACTGCTAACATTTCTTTGTACTGCTAACATTGATCAACATTGCTGTCTTCTGGTCTTTGTCCACTACCATGACATCTGATTGATTGGCCAGTACCACCTGTCTGTCTGGATCTGGAAATTCCACATGATCTTAATTCTCTTGTTTTTCTCAATCTTCTGTGGAATCTCACATCTGGATTTAAAAGAGTCTAGTCCAAACACTATACAGATGTTCCTGTACAGAGAGTCCAGAGATATTTCATGAGAAGAGTCCTCCATTCCTCTACCCACAATAAAATATCTTATGCCACCAGACTTGAAATTTTGGGCTTAGACAATTTAGAACTATGCTGCCTTCGGTCTGACCTAAGCATAATACATAAAATTATCTGCTACAGTGTCCTACCTGTCAATGAATACTTCAGCTTCAACCACAACAATACACGAACAAACAATAGATACAAACTCAAGGTAAACTGCTTCAAACTCAATTGCAGAAAATATGACTTCAGCAACAGAGTGGTCAATGCCTGGAATGCACTACCTGACTCTGGTTTCTTCCCCAAACCCCCAAAACTTTAACCTTAGCCTGCCTACTGTTGTCCTCACCCCATTCCTAAGAGGTCTTTAAGGGGCGTGCATAAGTACACCAGCATGTCTACCATCCCTGTCCTAATGTTTCCTTTTATTCATATCCATTTCATATATTCATAATTATATTAATACTTATATCTGTTATCTAATACATGCTTGATGAAAATAAATAAACACATAATGCCAGCAACTTGGTTGTGCTGCTCAGTATCTGCTCACCTGCATCTTCTATCTTGCCATATGTTAAATAGGCTCTGATACCTCTCTGCACAGTCTGCACGAACACCCCCCCACACACACTCCCCACATCCCCACACACATGATTATTGAGTGATATTCAGTGATGGGTTCCTACCAGTTTGCCCAGGATTGGGCAAACCAGTAGTGGCGGCTGCAGGAGGCTCCGCCCACCCGCCTGGATGCTTCTGTGCAGGTGCAGAAGTGTCACACGTGCATGCGAGCACAAGTGAGCACCCAAGAGCAAACCGGTAGTGATGGGTTTTGAAACCCACTATTGGTGATATTGGTTTGTTCAAATCTAAGACCATAATTGAGACAGTTTCATATTTAGCAACTTCAGGTTAAAGTAGTATCTTCTCTATTCCCAAGTTTTGCTGTGGATAATATTAGCTGTTTCAAAATGTTTCAAAAAACACTGTTGTTTCTCAAGACTTGCAGCTAGGTTGTTTGGATGTAGTTATTTGGGTGGATTCCTTTTAGTGGTGGGTGAACTAGAAGTATGTGATGCCTATGTAGGTTTCTCCCACAAATCCACTGTTTTTTTTAACTTTGTAGCATATATAGAGCCTTGTATATGATTTTACTAAAACTTGAACACCTTAGAAATACGACAATTAGGTTTCGGTGGCTCCGTGCATGCCAAACGGATGCTCCTTCAGGAGCTCCAGTCCTGGGATTCTGTTTAGTCACTAGAACAGTGAAAACCAGCTGTCTAGCGACTTGAAACTCTCCCCCTGGGGAAAAGGAGGAGGGAAGAGTAGAAGGGTCTGGGTAGAGCTCCCCTAGATCCCCAGGTTTTTCTTTTTAAGCCTGGGGTTGCAGGATGAGAATGAAAGCCTTTCATTCTCCGAATCCTGGATGATTCTGCTCTATGCAGAACGAGGCGTCACAGCCACACCAGCAAGCAATTTTAAGGATTATAAGAACTTCGACTTTGGATGCTGGCAGAGCAATTCAGGAGAACAAAGAAATTGTATATACTGATCTTTAACTCTGTTTTAAACAACAAAGGGGGAATGGCACCTGAGGGCGTGAAAACGAAACTTACTATTGAAAGTGCTTGTTAACGCTGGTATCATTGTTAAAGCTACTGGATTACACATAAAGAAAAAGATTGCAAGTGGAAGCTGAATGGAAAAGACTAAGGTATCGATTTTAATCAATTTTTATTTTTTAACTTGGATTTACTGGATCCAATAACTGGATTTACTGGCCTGACAGCGGAATTAATATAAAGTGAAGATTGAAATATGGCTGACAATAGAGCTGGAGGATTCATATCATATGAGTCAGCAAATTCACAAGCTGTGACTGTAAGGGTTCTTCAAGAACTTTTAAACTCTTTTACTTCTGTCATAATAGAATCAATTGAAAGAACCTTTCAAAAATATAATTTGAATAATAAAGATTTGCTGGCTGGAAAAGATGAAGAAATCAATCTGACTAATGTGACTCTGGAGGACAAAAAAGAGGTTGTCAGGATTAAGATGGAGGTTATTACACAGGATATAGAGGTATTGCCAGAGGCTTCCATGCAATTAACAGGAAAACAGCAATCAGACTCTTCACTGCAAAATGGCAAATATTGTGACAATCTTTGGTTTTATAGACAGAATCAACATTTAAGGGATGAAATGATTGATTATAAGAGCAGGAAGAGTCGGGACTGTGGTTTCAAATTAGAGGATACAACTGTAAGAGGAGAAAGAGTCTTAAAGATACATCGACCTCAACTTAAAACTCAAAAATTTTCGAAAATAAAAGCAGGGGGAAGAGCAACGCTGAAAAAGGAAAAAAAAATACCGAAGAGAAAGGATTGGAAAAAATATAGAAAGAAAAGAAGAACAGGAGATTAATTTTTTTGGAGGAGGATTTTAGTAATAAATTTGAAAAGTTTATTGTTTTATTGAAGTTAAAAGGTTTAATTAAAATTGGATAGTTTTCTTAAACTTAAACTTATTGAAATATTAAAATGGTTAATTTAAACTTTAATGGATAGTTTTGTAAAAGTTTTGAAATTTTTAAAATGTTCAATTTAAGATTATGGGGTTTTTATAAGTTATATGTGATAAAAGGCTTAAGTCAGACATGATTTAAGAGTAATGCTGAAGAAGTACTATTGAAGAGGAAGGATTGGGGGGAAAATATAGACTTTTGAGGAGGATCTCAGTGATAAATTTGAAAAGTTTATTGTTTTATTGAAGTAAAAAGGTTTAATTAAAATTGAATAGCTTTTTCCAATTTATTGAAGTGTTAATATTAAACTTTAATGGATAGTTTTGTAAAAGTTTTGAAATTTATATTTTGAAGGATGTCTTATTGATGCATTAAGAGATTTTAAAATGTCCAATTTAAGATTATGGGATTTTTAAAAGTTATATGAAATGTTTAAGTTAGACATGATTTAACAAATGGAATCTATAAAGGGTAGGTTGATGGATAATTGTTAAAAGAGGAGTTAAAGAGTGAGAGGGAGTTTTGAATTCTGTAAGAAGTTAGCTTATTTTAGTTTATGTTTGTTAAATGTTATACCCTGTTTTTGCTCTGGGAATCGTGTGTGTGTGGGGGAGGGGGGTTGAATGATGGGAGGGGATAAAATTGTCTCTGGTCAGTGTCTGAATGATCTCGATATCGGGGATATAGTAACTGAACCCTTGTCATGGTCGGATCATTCCGTTCTTTGCTTTGACCTTCGAACTGCTACACCCCGTTGCAGGGAGGCGGAACCGACAAAATGGTTCCACCCCAGGCGCCTGATGGACCCAGAGCGGTTCCAGATGGAGCTTGGGCCACTTCCTGAGTCTTTGGCTCACGCCTCGACTGAGGACCTAGTGGCTGCCTGGGAGAGGGCGGTTACCAGGGCCTTGAATCGAGTCGTGCCTTTGCAGCCTCTGACTCGATGCCAGTCTCGCTTGGCTCCTTGGTTCACTGAGGAGCTGAGGGAGATGAAGCATTGGAAAAGGAGCCTGGAGAGTGATTGGAGGACCAGTCAAACTGAATCTGATCAAACACTGATAAGAGCTCACATTAGGACTTATCTAGTGGCGATAAAAGCGGCAAAATATAACTACTTTTCCGCTCTTATTGCATCATCAGATAATCACCCGGCCACACTGTTTAGGGTGACCTGCTCCCTGCTCCTTCAGGAAGCGTGGGAAGACCCCTTGAAGGGTAGAGCCGTGGATTTTGTACAATATCTGTATGATAAAATTGCTCAGATTCGAGAACATCTGGACTCTGACATAGTAGATTCAAGGGAAAGGATGAGGGCAGGACTTGAGAATATTATCTGGGAAGAGTTTGACTCTGTAACTCTCGAAAACATGGACAGGATACTGGGGAGACTGAATGACACCACATGTTTATTGGACCCGTGTCCCTCCTGGTTGGTGCTGGCCTCTCGGGAGGTTACACAAGGCTGGCTCCAGGGAATCATGAATGCTTCTCCGAGTGAGGATATTTTTCCTACTGCCTTGAAAGAGGAGGTGGTAAGACCTCTCCTCAAGAAGCCTTCCCTGGACCCGGCAGTATTAGCTAATTATCGTCCAGTCTCCAACCTTCGCTTTATTGCGAAGGTTGTTGAGAGTGTGGTGGCACGACAGCTCCCCCAGTACCTGGATGAATCGGCTTATCTGGATCCGTTCCAGTCAGGCTTCAGGCCTGGATACAGCACAGAAACGGCATTGGTCGTATTGGTTGATGATCTCTGGAGAGCTTGGGACAGAGATTGTTCCTCCGTCCTGGTCCTATTAGACCTCTCAGCGGCTTTTGATACCATCGATCATGGTATTATGCTGCACCGATTGGAGGGGTTGGGAGTGGGAGGCACCGTATTATGGTGGTTCTCTTCCTTTCTCTCTGACTGGTCGCAGACTGTGTTAACAGGAGGACAGAGATCAACCCCGAGACCCCTTGTATGTGGGGTGCCACAGGGGTCGGTTCTCTCACCCCTCCTGTTCAACATTTATGTGAAGCCACTGGGTGAGATCATACATGATTTTGGGGTGAAGTACCACCAGTACGCTGATGACACCCAGTTGTACATCTCCACCCCGAACCAACCCAGTGATGCCCTTGAAGTGATGTCCCGGGGCTTGGAGGCTGTACGGATCTGGATGGGGAGGAACAGACTCAAGCTAAACCCATCCAAGACCGAGTGGGTGTGGTTTCCGTCATCCCGTTATAGTCAATTGATACCATCACTGACTATTGGGGATAAATCTTTACCCACCACAGAGAGGGCTCGCAACCTAGGTGTCCTCCTGGACTCACGGCTGTCTTTAGAAGAACACTTGACGGCTGTGGCCAGGAGAGCTTTTTATTAGGTTCGCCTGGTATGCCAGTTGCATCCCTTTCTAGATCGGGACTCGTTAAATACAGTCACTCATGCCCTCGTCACTTCCCGCATGGACTACTGCAATGCTCTCTACATGGGTCTCCCCTTGAGGAGCACCCAAAGGCTCCAGTTGGTCCAGAATGCAGCCGCACAGGTAGTTATGGGAGCAACGTGGCATTCCCATGTGGCTTCCCTTCTGTGCGAGCTGCACTGGCTCCCTGTGATCTTCCGGGTGCTCTTCAAAGTTTCGGTTACCATCTTTAAACCGCTCCATGGCTTAGGACCGGGATATCTTCGAGACCGCCTTCTGCCACCAATAACCTCCCACTGACCAGTACGCTCCCATAGAGAGGGACTTCTCAGGGTGCCGTCAGCCAAACAATGTCAACTGGCAGCCCCCGGGAGGAGAGCCTTCTCTGTGGGAGGATCCACAATTTGGAATGAGCTGCCCTCAGAGATACGATTAATCCCAGATCTCTGGGCTTTCCGCCGGGCCCTCAAAACATTCTTATTCATGCAAGCCGGCCTGGCCTAACCTCCCTTCAAACCATTAAATTCTTTAAATTTGGATCTACCCTATAAATTTGAGAATGTTTTAATTTAATTCCATTCTATATCAATATATTCAATTGTATTTTTAATCAGTTTCTAAATATTTATATTCTGTATTTATTGTTTAACTGTTCACCGCCCTGAGTCCTTCGGGAGTAGGGCGGTATACAAATCAAATAAATAAATAAATAAATAAATAAATAAATAATAAAAAAAATACGGATAAATGTATTAATAGTAAAGTAAAAAATTGGGGAAATGTCATAATAAATGAGATGATAAAATTAAGATATGACAAATATTGTTAGAACAAGAAGATATAAAAATGTATTTAGATGATACATTGTATGATTGACTATGAATTGTATGTTTGTTTGATTATAAAATAAAAACTTTTTCAACATAAAAAAAAAGAAATACGACAATTAAATCAGGGGTGAAATGCTCCTGGTTTGGACCGGTTCAACTGAACCAATAGCGATGGCGGTCGGTGGTTTGAGAACCGATAGTGATGGTGGTGCTAGGCTCCACCCAGTCCTTTTCCTTAATTTGCCCTATAATGAATGCATACGGGTAGTATTCTTTCTCATCCTTATTAGAGTTGCACAACAGGGTTCAATCATGGCAGTGGCATAGTTTATGCTGGTAGATTTTCTTGTGGCTCAAGGATTTGTGAAAACCTCGTTAATGCAGCCATTTGTAAGAATTTTCAGTCTGTATCACTTATATGCACTGATTGTCTTAATGTAAATGTTATTAATTTGGGTTTTTTGTCTTCTAAAGAAAATATCAGGCTATATTTCATATTTAAGTCTCTGCCTAGTTTCTCTACAAGAAGTCTATTGATTTATTATTATTATTATTGACATTATTGTATTTTTGTCATGAACCAAGCTGGCTATAATTGCATTTTACATTTTCATTCAATTTTTGATTTGCAATTGATTAGTCTATTACAGATGTATTGCCAATGTATTGTCTTCCAAGTATTTTGAATATCAGTTCCTATAGACTCCTAATGTGGTAGCTAGAATCCAAAATTTCTTATGGCATCAGACAGAAGAATATTTAAACTTCCAACTCTTCCATGCTTTCTTCTTTTCAAAAATTCAGTTCTTAGCCTTCCTTGTTTTATTACCCTTTCTGAAACCTTCCAAAACTGATATAATTAACATACTAGCAATCACTGTGTTTAGGCAAATTACTTAAAATATTTATTTGTTGTTAGGAAGGGAGAGAGTACAGATGGTGTTAATTCTGTAATGGAATCTCCCATGTTTTCCAGATACAGGCAAAGTTTATAAGAGGGAATAACTCTTGTAAATTAAACTTGGACTTACAGTTCCACATGAGAGCTACTTAGATTTACCTGCAGAATATGCCAACATAACAGTGAGCTGATTCATCCTCATTGATAAAAATAAATTTCCTGTCGTTTCTTATAAGTCTTGAAAAATTCTCAGGAGCTAGGAGTGCTTATGATGTTTATCACTATTCCTGGAGCTTTTCAGAGGGATTTGGCAAGGTTTTTAATTAAACATTTCACCTACAAACTGGCCCACATTGGCAAACCAAAGGTAAACTTTTAATTGTGCTGAGTAAGGCCAATTAATTGTGATATACTGAGAAAGATTCTAAATCAGCGGTAATTGGAATGACAGGCAAGACTCCATTCCAACACTTCATTAAACTTCTATTTTTATGGGGATTTCTTCATTTCTGCTGGAATGAACAAGTCAGTATGCATGACTTATTTTGCGATGAACTTTGATGAATATTCTGGTCATCAGAAGACTGTTTCTTCTCCATCTCCTCATGCATATGGCAATAAACCCAGTGATACACATGTAAGAAAGCAGGATAACTGGAAAGAAGTATATATACTCTGTGTGTTTGTGCGTGTGTGTGTGTGCGCGCGCACACACACACACGCACGTATGTGTAATAATTCAGAATTGCCTACAGCCCCCATGATGTCTCTTAAAAGTCAGGTATTGTATTGAATTTAAAATTCTCCTGTGCTGAGCAGGGAGGGGGAAAATCAAACACTTTCTGAATTGGGCCCAACTATCCAAGGTTAATTTTCTGAGAAAGCTGCAGCAGCTAGATAAGACCAGCCCCTGCAAATTAGTTTTGCCTGCCTGGATTACGGCTAAATTTATGCAGTTTGCCTTATCCTTTCAGAAGCGCCTCTGAAGTGTCGTAATTAACTGGCACACATAAAGTGAACAAATTTTCTGCTTGGTGGCAGCCATTCCTCATTTCATCTCAGTTCTTCTAACCCAAATGGAAAAGGTATTTTTCTTTTTCTTTTCTCTTTTTCCTTTTTTCTAGAAATATTGTGAAATGGGCCCTCCAATATTTTACTAAATGACTTTGAAAACAAACATAAAACAGCTTTGAAGCAGAATGTTTTTTAAAGAAACAGCTGGAATTTTGTCAACTTCTTTTAAAATATATTATTCTAAAGAACAAACATTTCTATTTTGTTCTCTTGCAGAAATCCTTGTAAGAAATGTTTAGGATATTTCAGTACAACTGCTCCTTTGCAAGTTTCATCAAAATGATGGGGCCTTCATTCTAACTTCCTCATCCAAAACTTGATATAGCTATTCATAGGGCTAAATTGAGTCACAGTTAGAGGAGATTTATTTGCAATCAAATCAATAACTAACTAGTCTAAAGATTCTTATTATTTTACTCCTGTTGTTTACAAAACAAAACTGGCTTGTTGAACTTACTGTATTGTGCAGTGGGAATAGATCAGAGGCAGGCAAATTCTAGTCGGCCTTTTCAAGGAAGGATAGCTTAGCATCAGGAAACTTGTGGAAACCTCAAATTTGATTCTTGACCTCTTCAGTGTGATGAAGAGAGAGAATGCTTGAAACCAGATAATCAATGGCCCTAGATAAGTCCTATGAAATCTAATCAAATGCAGGACTATCATGGTAGTATATACCATGTGCATTTATATATTTCTGGTAGTTTTTTTGCTATATAGACCAGTGATGGCAAACCTATTCGGCACTGAGTGCTCAAACTGGAATGTGCATGTGCCGGAGCCCCGGAAACTTGGAGACCTGCTGGCTTGTGTGCATGTGCAAGCTGACCACCTGGTGTTCTGGTTTCCAGCACATGTATGTGCACTGGGCAGCTGGTCTTCAGGTTTCCAGGACTCCAGCATATGCAAAGATTAGCTGGCCGGTGCGCATGTGCCCACAGAGAGAGCTCTGTGTGCCACCTCTGGCACGTGTGCCATAGGTTCGCCATCATAGATATAGACTGTTGACTGCATTCATCATAGTTCTTCTTACAATATGAAAGAAGGAAGTTAAAAAAGCTTATCAGTTTGCTCGAATTCCTCTTCCTGTCATTATTCTTAATAGTGTCATTGGTACTTAGGTTCTACAAATTCTTTATGCCTAATTACATCTACTCTTGTATATTTCTGAATACTTAAGCACAACATATTCTTCAGCTGATGCACAATTTTGTTATATATCTTCACTATATATAAAAATATATTTCAACCAAGAAACCTTCCATTTTGTATGTTGAATAGTTTATTTCATTAAATTTGGTATACTATTGATGACAACTCTAATGGTAGGTGAAAAATGAATCTCCGCTATACTTCAGTTGCAATTATTTCATTCACACCATCTGACATCCTTTTTTTTTTGCTGAGATGTTGAAACATGTCACAGATTTATTTTAAAATGATTTGCAATATTTTTTAAAATGAATTATTTTGTTTGCCAGAGCAATAAACCCACAGGAAACTGATGTCTTTCTAGAGCATTTGTGGGCAACATTAAGTTCTCTTCTAGTCCAGAGAGAAATTACAAAGACCCAATTTACTCTTCAATCCGCAGTCATTGCTAAAATTAGAGCCATCTTCAGTTTACCATTTCTTCCCCGGAAATGATTCTTAGTAGGCATGTAAATACAAAACAAGAGAGCATGTTTATTTGCTGCATCTCAAAACAATATTGCGTACCATCAGTTCTCTCCCTCCTCCCTCCCATTTTAATCCTGACAGCTCTAAAATACCATGGTAATTGAAAATGTCACCATTGTGGCACTGGCCAAAACCCTACAGGCAAAAACAAGAACAACAATATTGTTCCATCCACCCATGTGCAATTTACAAATATGCTTTACAGTTTGAATGTAATCAATCTGCACCACCACTTTGAGAATTAATCTTATGTTGGAAATCCCCTGGCATAGTTGGCTGCAAGTCCAAAGTTGTATAGCCAAAAGGACATCCAAATTGCAACACACATAATAAGAAAACCAACACCTGCAGCTAGTCCTACCTTCTATTCTTTTTCTCCTTATCTCTTCCTTAGAGCCCCTGTGCAGAAATTATAGTTGAGCAAATAAATTCTCCTGCTTCTCTTTCCCCTTTACTCATTTGGATGAATTCTATTTTTAAGCAAGAGAACTACGCGCACACACGCGCATACACACACACACACACACACACATATATAGAAGGTGATTAGAATGTTTGTGTGAACATCTTGTCTCTGCTGGACTACTATTTCTTCTGTGCTCTGTTTCTTCTTTGTTTTGCAAGTCTTCAAATAAAGTCCAAGAAAAGATATATGGGTGATTTTTTTCCCTTCCAGCATAAAAGTTAAAGCAAGGTGATAAATAAAAGATGCTATTTCCTCTGCCTTGTTAAAGTGGTGTCAGTGTAGTGGGAAAGAGCAGCAAGGAGGAATTGGAAAATTGTGTGTGTGCATGTATGTGAGCAAGTGGAAAAGGGCATCTGCAAGGATGATAAAAAAACTCAGGCTTCTAACAATTTGATTATTTTTGACATTTACCTTAGAAAGTTTTTTACCCAAAACACCTCTAATACTAATCATTTGAGATCTACACTGCAACTATTCAGCAATGGCAAGGTCAATAATTTATCTGTTGAATAGAGTTACTTCTGTTTGCGATCTGTGGTCTACACTTCATTTGAGATCTACACTTGTTTCTGGATGTATTCTAGAAGTAGGTCTGAGAAAAGGATGATTATAAATCTAATAATTCAGAGTAATTTAACTGGGATTAATGAATCTTTCACCTGAAACCCTATCTGAAAAAAAAAAGAATTAATCACTGCCTGGTCTGATATTAGCTATTGAGAACTAAAATAAAGAAACGGGTGAAAAGGCCTTTCTTCTGGTGTTTGGTGAACTTAGCTTGTTTTATTTTACTCACGAATGTATCATAAAAAGATAACTGATTCTGATTCTGAAAGAATAAGAAACCACCATAAGAGCTGATGAATCAACTACGACTAATTTTAGTTTACTCTTTTGCTACATCTATTCCTTTCAGATCTTAACATTAAAATAAAGCGATAGGGAGAGGAGAACCCAAGCTGGTTGCTTATAAGATACAGGTTGTATTCTGTTAGAAATCTAGATTCAATGGTTTCCTTATCTTATTATTCAGCTTGTAAAGATACAACTTTTATAGCAGGAAATGACAAGCTTGGGAAACTCATGGAAACAGACATCTCATATATATTTGGCTTAGAATTTCACCCTGAGCATCTGTTGCTTTCTGGGAGTTTGCCATAAGGAAGCAAGTCTGAATTGTAATACGCTGGCTAACTCTGTATGGTATGCTATGGTGATTTACCAATTCATTCCAATTTGTGTGTGATTTGATATTGAAATTTCTCCACCTCAGAGGGGATTTAGGATTGGAGTGGGCTGCCAAATGGATGGCATAAAATAAATTAGGGAATTAACTGTTCCATTTGAATAAATGTTCAGCAGATGTAGCATTGAGAAAAGGTTCTGTCATCACAGCATTCTTATTCACAATTTTTACTCAGTCGTAAAGTTTTAAATGATCCATATTTAATGTGCTTCATAGTTAACCATCACTTTAATAGAACTATTGCCTTCAGTGGATATCCTTGTAAAAGACAGGGTTATGAAATTTCTGATCACTATCAAATGACTATCCTATACCAAATGACCACTATGAAGTGGTCACCTAAATGCACTTCAGTTCTTATCTGCAGGTCACTTATATTAAGCTAAAGAGAGGTACAATTTCCAGGTTCAATCAATGAGCCACATGCTGAATTCTTTTCTTTTTTTTGGAAGAGATTAATACAGCATATGAAAAACATAACTTATAAAGTGGAAAACCTTTATAGAGAACTTCTATTTTTATCTCAGGCCTGACTCACAATTCATGTATATCTTCTAATATTTTATTTAAATTTTTCATTTCATTATTACTGGGTTTTAATATCTCACTAAACCTGAATGCATTATAATTGACTGAAATCACCTGACACACGGTAAGCTCTACACTATATTAAAATAACAATAATATATAGGTTCATAGTGTTGGAATACTTTTATGATATCTCTATGGAGATTCTCAATCATCCAGGACATGGTGGTCCTAAATTTGCTTTTCAAAAGGCAACTGATGATTCTTGGTTTTTTTTCTTTGAAAATGATTCATTTTCTTCAGGAACTTTAAATTAAAGGATTAATTGTATAGACAGCAGTAAACATGCAGGAGTTTTATAAAAGTTGGCTTCTACATTGGAAACATTGTAAAGTAAGATATCTATCTTATGCATATCCACATAAGGAAGACCACTATCTTAATATGGTATGCATATAAAAACATGTGTGTTTTCTCTCTAGATAAAGAGATATTTCTTTAACTATAAATAAGGAAGCATCTGCTTTCACTCTAAGATAAGGAAAAATTTGTAATAAGTTAACTCATTAACTGTCCAATATAAGCCCTACCCCCAAAATAAGCCCTAGTTAAGAGCCCTCCCATTCTGTTGCACCTGGTTGCCCGAGGTGGGATGAGGCGCATGGATAAAAATCAAGCTGGTGTGGGAATGGTGGGCTGGAACTGCCCCACATGCTCTCACATTCTCACCTTAGCACAGTTGCATCCAGACCTCCCATGCCCTGACCCCTGCCTCACCCTGATGTCCCACTTCTTCTGTGGTTGCTTGCTGCTGCTTTGTTGCGGCGCTCCCCTGGGTCTCTATTTTGCCATCAGAGGCCTTCAGGAAAGGCCTCTGCAGCTGAGAAACTAGCTTTAGATTGATGCTTGAGTCGCCCCTCAGCCTCTGATAATGAAATGGAGGCCAGAGGGCACTGCGTGCATCGATCCAGAGCTTGTTTCTCAGCTGTAGAGGCTGAGAAGGCCTCTGATGGCAAAATGAAGGTTAGGGGGTGCTGTGCACGAGTGGCAGCATGCAGCCACAGAAGAAGTAGACTGGCAGTGGCCACATGGGCTCCTGCTGGGCAGGGCTGTCGGTACCACTGCCACCACAAGCTGAGACAGCGGAAAAGACATCCCCCCAAAATAAGACGTAATGTCTCTTTTGGAGGCAAAAAAAAGAAAAAAAGAAAAGAAAGACCAGGTCTTATTTTCAGGAAAACATGGTAACATTCTAAACAATAAACCATCATTTACAATCTAAAATTCCTAGATTCCTATTCAAACTATAGTGTATAAACTAGCATTTTTTTCACCCCAAAACCATGAACAAATTACATGATCCTTTACATGCTGCTAGATGCAGGTAAACTTTGATTATAGAGCAGAAAAAATGCATAAAAATGATGGAAATACAATTTCCATGTAGGCATTTCTTTGAAATAACTTAACTGACTAACAGAGCAATCACTTACATGAATATCTGGGGAAATCCTGGAAAAGATAATTAAACAGCAAATTTGTGAGCACCTAAAAATTAACAAGATGATTAATAAAAGCTAGCATGGGTTTGTTAAGAACAAGTTATGTCAAACAAATCTTATTGCAATTCTTTAATAAAATCACTAAATTAGTGGACCAAGGAAATTCTGTGGATATAATACACTTAGACTTTAGTAAGACATTTGATAAACTAGATCACAGACAACTTCTTGGTAAGATAGAACAATGTGGGATAGATAATATCTCTGCTAGATGGATCTGGACTTGGCTGACAAACTGCACCCAGCATGTGCTCTTCAATGTAACTACAGCTATATAGAGAAAAGCATAGAGGGGGTATCTCATGGTTCTTAGGGCCTAGTGCTCTTCAACATATTCGTGAATGACTTAAATGAGGAGAATGAAGGAGCACTCATCAAATTTACAGAAGATCCCTAGCTGGGGAGAATTGCTAACATTTTGAAAGATAGACTCAAGATTTGAGTCTATTAGAATCTATCAGTCTACTCAGAGTTGAGCATTCAACATTGTAAGCTGCCCAGAGACATCTCAGGCAAACAATTTCAATATATAAATAAACAAATAAAACTGGGCCATATCTAACAAAATGCAGTTCAATGGTGAGACCAGCGAAGTCGTGCACTTAGGCAGGAAAAACCAGATGCATTCATATAAGGTTGAGAAATATCTGACTCAACAGTAGTAATTGTGAGAGGTATCAAGGTGACTTGGTAAACCATCACTTAAGTATGAGCCAGCAGTGTGCTGCAGCTGCCAAAAAAGCCAAAGTAATCCTAGGCTACATCAGCAGAAGAATAGTACCAAGGTCATGGAAATGATAGTACTAGTGTTGCCATGTATGGAATCTTATCTCTAGTTTGGCTTATAATAATACAAAACAGATGCTGAGCTGCTAGAAAGAGTGCAGAAAAAAGCAAGATAATAAGGGGTCTAAATCCGTGGTGAAATCCAATTTTTTCTACTACCGGTTCTGTGGGCGTGGCTTGGTAGGTATGGCAGGGGAAGGATACTGCAAAATCTCCATTCCCACCCCACTCTGGGGCCAGCCAGAGGTGGTATTTGCCGGTTCTCCGAATTACTCAAAATTTCCGCTACCATTTCTCCAGGACCTGTCAGAACCTGCTGGATTTCACTCCTGGTCTAAATGCTGAATTCTACAACTAAAGGAACTATATATGTTTAGCTTAACAAAGAGAAGACTGAGATATAATAGCAGTCTTCCAATACTTGAATGACAGCCCTGGGGAAGAGAGAATTTATTTTCCATGGAACTGAGAGTAGAACAAAAAGCAATAGGTGGAAGTTTGTCAGAAGGAGACCCAACTTAAAAATGAGAAAGGATTTTCTGACAGTAAGAAATACTAAGCAATGTAACATTTTGCCTCCTGAAGTTCTGGGTATTCCATCTCTGGAGATTTTCAAGAAAGGATTGAGCCATTTGTTTAAAATGGTATGAGAAATCCTGCCTGGGGCAGGGGGTTGGACTAGAATATCTCCACGATCCCTTCTAGTCCTATGATTCTATATAATCCACATTTGTTTATGTATTTTCTTTCATTGGCAACAATTCCCACTGCTGTACCACCATAATTGGGTTACAGTTGACTGTGAGTCTCAAGTCACCTTCATATTTTACAGTAATTCATTTCTTCAATAAATATATCTGCCAATATATATTATAGGCTCACACTGAGTGTGAGATTTTCCCCCTTTCTTTTTCATTTCAGAGGTTTGTATAATTGTCAGCTTAAATTTTAATTGGATTGAACTAATTGGCAAACAGGATTTTTATTCATTAGCTTTGTACATATATCCCCTTTTGTTTAAAGTTTAATGTAAGCAACTTGGGTTCTGGGGCTTGTTTTTGTCGATCAGTGGCCGAAAATTAAATACAGAAAAATCAAAATATAGACCATTGCAATGTCAAATTTGTTTATAGTTAAATAATTGTAACTAAATACTTAACAATTAAGTTCTAAATAATTGAATTTTAAATATTTAGTTACAGTTATTTATATCACTTAAAATATATACAAAAGTCATATAAATAGTGATGTATATTATATGATACAATTAACAGAAAATGGAAAGTAATACTTTTCTAAATTAATGTCAATAATTTTGATGCATTTGTATCCAATAAAATAGCCACATCATTTCTAAAAGTCCTGCTTATGAAAAGCAAGTTCTAAATATTTATTTAAAAATCTAATAAAATAATGTTTGTGACAATTGAACAGTACTCTTCAATATCATCATAAACATCTTAAATGAGGGAATAGAAGGGGAATTTACCAAATTTTCAGATGATACTAAGCTGACAGGAATAGCTAACATCCTAGAAGATAGGCTCAAGATTCAGATGAATCTTGACAGACTTGAACACTGGGCCCTATCTAACAAAATGAAATTCAATATAGAGAATAGTGTCTTATACTTAGGCAAGAAAAACCAAAAGTACACATATAGACTGGGTGAAACCAGTGTGCAGTGGCAGCCAAAAAAGGTAATGCAATACTAAATTGCATTAACAGAGGAATACAATTAAGATCAAGTGAGGTACTAATAGCACTCTATAAAGCCTTAGTAAGACCACACCTAGAATATTGCATCCAGTTTTGGTCACCACACTATAAAAGAGATGTTGAGACTCTAGAAAAAGTGTAGAGAACAGCAACCAGGATGTTTAGGGGACTGGAGACTAAAACATATGAAGAATGGTTACAGGAACTGGGCATGTCTAGTCTAGTGAAGAGAAGGACCAGGGGAGACATGATAGCATTGTTCCAATATTTGAGGGGCTGCCACAGAGAGGAAGGGGCCAAGCTATTTTTCAAGGCACCAGAAGGCCAGACAAGGAATAATGGATATAAACTGGTGAAGGAGAGATTCAGCCTAGAAATAAGGAGAAATTTCCTGACAGGGAGAACAATCAACCAATGGAACAGCTTCCCTTTGGAAGTTGTGGGAGCTTCATCACTGGAGGTTTTCATGAAGAGATTGGACTGCCATTTATCAGAAATGGTGTAGGTCTCCCGCTTGTGTGAGCAGTTGGACTAGATGACCTACAAGTTCCTTCTGTTAATATGTTATCTGTCTTATGAGTCCCACATGGAAATCTTTTAAATATTAAGATAAATAATAAAAACAAATTATAATCCCAAATAAATTGACATATTATTAATCATTATTAGATATTAGTTAGATAGCTAAAGAAGAATCATATTATTTGAAATGTGGGTATTGAGAGCTTGGATTCCTATCTTTAATCCATATGTCTCTCACTTAACAATCTTCCCAGATTTTATTTCATGTATAAATATTGGTGTATGAAAAAGAAAATGAAACTCTGCATGTTAGAGACTTGCTTTATACACTTATAGTTTAAAAATCCGAACACATTGCATAATAGTGACCAGATATGTTCTGTTGTATGGCTTGTAATCCAAATGAGCCGATAAATATGAAATATAAAGGCATTTGAATTTCTGCATGCTTTACTACCTTATTAATATCACTATTTCATTTGAGTCAGGCATTGCTACCTTGTAATTGGCTGCATATGTATTAGAGCATTTGACCTTTGATTTGAAATAGTGCTAACTAGTGCTGCACAGAGCAATTCTGAAATATGCATAGGTATTTGGAACAAGGTCATGCACAAGAGGTAAGCAGCTGCAATCTTCAGGGAGCGCCAAGATTCTTATGAAGTTCTAAAAAGAAAAAAAAATACCCAGAAATAACTCAAATTAAAACAACAACCCTTCATAGGAGATAAATGCAGCAACTTTCCAGTGAACGCCAAGAATGCTTGGCTATCATGTCTATTGCAAAACTGGGCATCACATAGTCATTCTAGGAAATTCTGTCAAAAAAGAAGCTTCTTTGTAAAAAGTCATATTTCCTCTTCAAAGGTATGGTATTTTAAAATTTACACCAAAAGGTTGGAGAAAGTGGACTCCATAGCTAAGTCAAATCAAACACTTGGGTTAAACTCTCTCTCTGTCCAACCCACCTCACAAATTTGTTATTGTGGGTATGATAGGAGAGGAAAGATGCATTAGGTTTGTTCACTGCCTTGAATTATTTATAAAAATAATAAAGGTGGAATAAAAAGAAACAAATGCTAACTTCCCACTATGACTGAAATGCTTAAACTTTGTCTCAGTGGAGTTTATTGGGACATTCTTTTACATTTCTAGTCTTCCTTATATATAGATTATTTTTTTTCTTTAGGGATCCAGGCAAATATAATCTGGGTTCTCATGAAGCAAAGAATATAATTAATGTCTTGAAAAAGGAGATGCAGTGACCCTTCACACGTTCTGAAGTATAAATATTTTGAGTTACTGAAGGTTGTGGTAATACAAGTTAAAGGTAAAAACGTAACTCACATTGGCAGATCATGATTTTATTGCTCCACCACATCAGCTACCATTTATTTAACAATAAAACAGACATCATGCTTGAATTTCCCCATATTCTTTGAAGCGTCTTAACATGTAAAGGCTTTGGGATATATCATAGTGGGTACAAGAATGGCATGCATGAATGGAATTCTTCATTTTTTTAAAGAAAGAATTGCATATGTATGCAGCAATTGGGTGATGATTTAGAGGTTAAACTGATCTTTATTTCTTGTTAGTTTCAAACTCCAGTGGAGCAAATATTTTTTTTTAATCAAAACAGTTTATTAAATATTCCTTTGGATAATACTTGGAATCATTGCTGCTGTTTAAAAGTAGCAGCAGGCTATTTTTTGTATTTAGAGTATCTCACACCTTACTTTCATTTTATATAGCACATGTTGGGTTTTTTTGCAAATAATTCCAAAATGATTATTAAAGTAAGATGCCCTTTCTTGTCTTTGATGGAAAACTACTGTGGATAATTTACAATTTTACTTGCACAAAGCATATTCACTGTCAACCCCTCTATTCAGATCGGATCAGAGTCAATACATACACCCTTCAGCTCAGTTCAGCTAGCAAAACAATCTTCAATAGCTTGATGTTTATTTATTAAACTTAAGCAAAGATTAAAAAAACTTAACTAACAAAAATGAGATAAAAGGTAGGCAAAATCAGAGAATGGGAAACATGAAAACACAGTATGCAAGAGATTTACATGAGAACTATCTGTATCTCTCATGTGACACAGAATTTTCCAGAGCCACTGGAAACAATATTGTAGATCATATTTGTCAGCAATTTTAAGATATGTGGATTTCAAACTTCATAATTCTAGGTCTTGAGAAGTCCTCACATCTTAAAGTTGCCAAGGTTGAAAAATCGTGTTATAGATTATTAGGGACAGATTGTCTGAAAGAGTGTTTTGGTTGTGACTGGCTGGCCAACAAATGAATGAATGATGAATGAATGAATGAATGAATGAATGAATGAATGAATGAATAAGTTACATGACCTCTAAAAGCCAAAAAGAAAAGAGGGTTCTGTCAGGTTTTGGGTTGGGAAGATTTTTGGAGTCTTTTGGTAAGTCATTTAGCTGTATTATGAGGAAGATATCTCAGCCAAGGTTGGAAATCGTGTGGTTTCCGATAAAAGATAATATTTGTAACTCAGGGTTAAACTGTGAGGTCCTAAATAGTTTTCTTGAGACATTTTCTTACCAGAGTAGGTAACATCATCAATTTCAGCCAGGACTGGATTTGCCCTCAATTTCTATTCTACTGGCTTGCCGTGTCAGTATTGATGGGGACAGTCTCAATGGTTTGATTGGGCTGTTATTGTTGGTTGGTTTGGCAGTTTCTTGATAGGGGTATTGTTTGCTTCTTGATTGTTGATCCGGTGTTAATCTTGATGTTAATCTCTGTTCATTTGTTGAATGAATAACTATGGCTGGTTTATGCTATAATTTTTCAATTTCAATTTTCACATCCTGATACTTTGAATTTTTCTCCAATTCTTTCACTTCTTTTCTATATCTCCTGGTATTGACCCATCAATTATCTGCACTTTCTTCTTTTCAAGCACAGTTAAGACTGGTGTGTAAACCAAGATTTTATCAGTTTGTATTTGGGAATCTAACAGTATTTTAACTTTCTTGATTGCTTTTACAACTCTATATTTCCAACGATTTTTAATTACTGCCAATTTATTCATTACATAATTTATACAGATATGAATCATTTAAATGACTATATTATATTGTGATCACTTTGTATAATCTTGTTGCATAAACTGAGTATATGATCTACTGTTTTTTTTTGCTTCTTTTCACAATTTGCATTATGAAACTTTGATGATTTTTTAAAAAGATCTGGCCTTAATTGCATTAGTTCAAATAGCCTATGATTTATGCAGTCAAAATCAAACATTTAGTTTCAATTTTTAATGTTCCAATTGTAAGATATTGCCAATTTTTATCTTGATCCATTTACCTTCAATCTTTTGACCATGTAAGACTTTTCTTTGACATAATTTTGTTCTTGATTTTATTACATCATTTTGATATTTATGTTTTGTTTTCTACATATCAGTAAGTTCCAATTTTTCACTTGTTTGTTAAAACACTTGTTCTGTGTTGCATGCTTTGCTTCTTTAGTAGTTTGTTTCACTTGAAATAAACCTGTCTCCATTTCTGTGAAGCAGATACAATCTATCAGTATCACTACAAGGATGTATTGCATAGTGAATATTCATGTTATTTTTTGTTTTCCGGTCCAGTTCAGCTTGTGTCAAGTTAATAATTCTAGCAGTGTATTATATCATAGAAATGACCCAGGTATTGATGCCTTTGATGCTGTCTCCACTTTTCAATTTCATCTTTCATCTTTAATATTTAATCTAAGCTTAATTAAAATTATTAAATTAATTTAGCAAGAAAATGCATTTAATATCTACCCCTCTCCATACCACATTTAAGATATAGGTTTGGCAGCAAAACTGGAGAAATAGGAGCTCTGGCTGTAGGTTTTTGAAGGGTGGGTTTTTTTAACCCATCCTCCAAGCAATCATTGTCAACAATACAAAGTAGAAAACCTATTTAATTCTCAGATATCATCAGAGAATGCAAAACACAATTGACTCAGATTCTTTTAACAAACAATGTCCATGCACTCATCCATTTAAACCATGACCTGAAAATCTTGGCACCTAACTTTACCTGAATATATTAGAACCAAGGACAATAGGACCCAGGAAGAGATACAATGAATTGATGCATTTCAAAGTAGGAACTCCTTGTTGTCATTCTCATATTTCCTATCTGCTGTGCAAATAAGTTTAGCATCAGTTTCATTTTCTAAGCTGCGTATTGGCATTTGTCACTGTTAGAAATGACAATCATCTATCGTGCTCCTATGCCTCTCTGAACTGAAGGCGTATTTGATAGTATATGCCAGTGAATCAATTATTTTATGGCTCTACTTTGTATTTCCTTTCATATTACTTTACGGAAGAAAAAGGGGGAAGCTGCTCCATAAATCAGCTCGACAAAAAGGGCAGTTAGAGTGCCCTGATGTACTTCAGTTGATCGTATCCTTGAACCAGTTGGAGAACAGAGGTTGTGCTGTGAATAAATAAATAAATAAATAAGAGAACAACACACAGGAACATTTGGCTTTATCTCTCCCTCTCTTTTAGTAAATGTTATTTATTGCAAGCAGTAAATTACTTGCCAGTGGATGGGGAAAGGCAAAAGATGAGAGAACTGGAATATTATATATTGAGTTTTTAACCCAGCCATGATCTTTTAGTGTTTACCAAAGAAACTCCTAAGTTTTCTTCTCAGTAAATGGCAGAAATGTAGCAACCTTCTGCTCTTTAGAGAGGAAAGAAATGAGCCAAGGGATACAGTGCAGATTAGAAGGAGATGCCAAACTTACTAGGAACTTACTTGATGCTACAATGCTACCAATATTTAATATGCAGTGCAGGATATCATTGATGATGTTCTGGGCAGGATAGCAATCTCTTCATTCTATCATTGCATTGATTATTAAGGAGGCAAGGCAGAGAAAAAGAACATCTGAGATTCTAACCATTACTGGGGAAATGCTGATGTACTCCTACCTAGAAAACAGAAACACTAAGATTTACTTTAGATAATTTATTAATTAAAAGAAAGAGATTATCACTTATCATGAGAACCTTTTCTCGATACATAGTTGGTGAAAAGCAGGTGAAGCTAAGCAGAATCACATCAGATACCTGTACAATTAGCACAGAGGCCCCACAAGGCTGTGTGCTCTCTCCACTTCTTTTCTCTCTATATATCAATGACTGCATCTCAAACCATCCCTCTGTTAGACTACTGAAGTTCGCAGATGACACAACAATGATCGGTCTCATTCAAGACAATGATGAATTCTCATGCAGATGGAAGATTGAACAACAAGCCTCATGGCGCAACCAGAATAATCTGGAACTGAACACACTTAAAACCGTAGAAATGGTGATGGACTTTAGGAGGATCCCTCCCATACTATCACACCATACAATACTAGACAACACAGTATCAACAGTAGAGACCTTCAAATTTCTAGGTTCTACCATATCTCACGACCTAAAATGGACACCCAACATCAAAAACGTCATCAAAAAAGCACAATAAAGAATGTTCTTCTGCGCCAACTCAGAAAGCTCAAACTGTCCAAGGAGCGGCTGATCCAGTTCTACAGAGGAATTATTGAGTTTGTCATCTGCACCTCTATAACTGTCTGGTTTGGTTCTGCAACCCAACAAAACAGACACAGACTTCAGGGGATAATTAGAATTGTAGAAAAAACAATTGCTACCAATCTGCCTTCCATTGAGGTATACTGCACGAGTCGAAAAGAGGGCTGTGAAAATATTTTCACATAAACTGTCGTATCCTGGACATAAACTGTTTCAACTCCTACCCTCAAAACGACGCTATAGAGCACTGCATATCAGAATAACTAGACACAAGAACAGTTTTCCCCCGAACTCCATAATTCTGCTAAACAAATAATTTCCTCAACACTGTCAAATTAGTGTTCTTCATTCTATATTCTGTATTCTGCATTACTATTAATCTTCTCATCATTCCTATCACCCATCTTCTCCCACTTATGACTTTATGGCTGTAACCTTGTTGCTGGTATCTTTAAGATTTATATTAGCCTATGACTATCATTAAGTGTTGTACGTTATGATTCTTGACAATTGAATCTTTTCTTTTAGGTACACTGACAGCATATGCACCAAGACAAATTCCTTGTGTGTCCAATCACACTTGGCCAATAAAGAATTCTATTCTATTATAAAAGGTATTTTTCCTTCTCCTTCTCCTTCTCCTTCTCCTTCTCCTTCTCCTTCTCCTTCTCCTTCTCCT
>WNWU01013639.1:13615081-13629058 GCA_012654045.1 Ptyas mucosa
CTCCTTCTCCTTCTCCTTCTCCTTCTCCTTCTCCTTCTCCTTCTCCTGAGAGAGAGAGAGAGAGAGAGAGAGGGAGGGAGAGAGATTTGGCTTTTCAAACTTACATTTCCAACATTGGACTTCAGCTATCATTGTAATGGAACTTTCTAAAATGGGCAGTTGAGGTGATAGTAATGTAGCAGATTCCAGGACGGAGGGAGCACATTCCAAGGAAGAGATGAGCCAAGAGACAGTGAAGTCAGGAGATGTATTTTGGGAAGAGAAAGAGATTTAAGCTAGCACTCTTTAAAACCTCCCATAATATATCTGATAGGTTAGGCCAGTGGTTCCCAAAGTGTGCGCCGCGGCTCCCTGGGGAGCCGCGCTATCGTCATAAGGGCGCCGCGAAATATTCCGCCCGCTGGGTCTAACGCTGATGCGCCATTTCTGAAACGTCTAGTGCGCATGCGCAGTTGCAAGTCGGATTGCTATGGGAGCCGCGAACCGAAAAAGATTGGGAACCTCTGGGTTAGGCTAATATAGGCTTAATCTAGCAATTCTGATTATGGTGCTTGAGCAAATAAAAAACTGAATTTTGAGTGGATTATTTTATGTCATTCTTGGGCTAGGCCTGGCATCATAGTATTTTGCTTAATGAAATAGAACAGCACATTCACCCTTGTTAGACAGTTTTTGCCACCAATAATATAAACAGTAACAAAACAGGGAATTAAATATCCTATAGGGTAATTTTCAAAACCACAGAATTAGCTTTTTTTTTTTTTTGGAGGAAAAACGACTAATGAAAATATCAATTCTATTGATGTCACTAGGGCAAGTCTGAAGGACAAGAAACTAACTTAATTAGGTCTGCAGGATGGAAGCAGAGAACAAGTTTTTTGGCCCTTAGTGCCTAGTAATGAATGTTTGTAAATCCTAAAATGTGTAACATTGTTTTGAGGTACAATTTTTTAGAAAATTTAAAACATCTTATCTAATATTGGCATGATAAAACCTCAGTGTCATTATTGGAACTTAAATGGTGGCTGATTAAAGTAGCAGTACTGCTGAGTAAATTTCGGAAGAAACTGAAATAAGTAATGACCCACCAACGAAAGCCTGCTGAGCAGTTTCAAGCCATAATTTACTTGGAAAAATAAGTCATACTTTGTGATGACTTTCTACAAAAAAAAAAAAAAAAGCCCATAGGTTAGGAAAGCCAATAAAGAAAGAAAGAAATGATTTGAAGACTCAATCTGTTTCATTTAAAATATTATTTTAATGCTACTAATGCAATCATCTCCAACCTGCCATGACATCCATTTTGTAAAAATGACTACAACTTGATTCCAGAATGCCAATTGTGCAACCTTTCTTCCTCAATCAGGTGTTTATATGTGTTAGAATAACTCCTATAATAATAATAATACCCTTAGAAATAGCTTTTGCTGGGACATATGGGATATATTCCTGCTTCAATCATGTCTTATGAGTTGAATGAATAGTGAATTTAATTTAAGATTGTTCTGGTATTTTCAATCTAAAATTTTATTATTAGATATGAGTTGTCTTGACTATTTTATGTGTAGAACTGAGGTAAAATTTTAAATATTAAATCAATAAATAAAATAGATCACCAACCTGCTAGGCATTTGTATATAATAGAGTAAATGGTACTCTCTGCAGCAACAGAAACGTTCATTGCATGTATCTGTCCCAGGAGCCATTGTTTGAGGACCCCTGATTTAGTGTAATATAAAAAATGTAAATAATTTTTCTCACAGACCACCAGTGGTCCACAGACCACCAGTTGGTGGCCGCTGCACTAGCTGACATTAGCATTGAAATGATGAGGCTTTAAGGATTTAAAGGATGAGGCTTTAAGGATTTAAAGGATTTAAAAATATGAATATTGAAAGAAAACATAATGTATTGTATTTTAAGAGAAGGTGATAAGATACTAAAATTGTTTATACTTGTGCTGAAGAGGGAAGTAATTTATATATTTCTTTTTCTTTACAACACTTATTTTTATTTTTTATTTTCTGCACTATTGTTTTTTGTTTAATCTTTTAATTTTTTTAGCTTTTACTTTTACAATTATAACTTTTTAAAACAAAGTTACTCTTAAAAAGGAAAGAAATTGCAAGGCCTGAAAACTGTTTTCTGAAGGACGTATGACACTGGTAATATAAGTAGCTCCAATTTAGAAAAAACAGTTCCAAGAATAAGGATATGGTTTTTTTAAAAACTGGATTTCCTCTATGATCTTTTCTTTGATCACTGTCACTCATGTTGATGGGCACCTCGCCAGCCTCTACTTGCCCCTTCCTTCCCAGCCACTCCTCCCCTCCCTGCCTGAGTTCCTTAGGGCCCCAACAGGAAGCAGTTGTTGGAGCTAAGCAGCCACCACAAGAAAGAGTTGGCAAAACAGCTCAGTTCAGATTGGATATGACTGAGAAAGAGGCTCAGTAGAAATATTTTACTATGAGACTACTTACTCCCAGACTATGAGCATAGGCTTTCCAAGCAGAGGGAAGACCTGCAGGACTGCAAGGCCAGATACCGGTGCCTGGAAGCTCAGGGGACTGAGATGGTCAGCCAGTTCCAAGCCATGATGCAGTCCCACTGGAACAAGGTCCTCCAGCTCTTCACCACCAGAGACGCTTCCCTCCAGCCTTCAGCCAAGAAGAATGTTTTGCTTTCGAAATCTTAGGGGAATACTTCTGTCACACACTGATCTAAGTATGCAACTGTTTAAAAAGCATGCCAAGGAAATACATTGATGAGGTGTGTTGTTTTTTTTTTTTTAAAAATGTTGAAATAACAGTAGTAAAGATGCAATATCTTGTCATTACTTGCAGAGTAGGTAAGGGAGAACATTAACACATTTCCCACATTCTCTACAAAATTGCTTAGAATTAGACCTTGAAAGAATCTTTCTAAGAGTGGAAGAAGGAAAAGGAGAACTGTTTTGTTATAAATTAAACTATTGAATATTGGTTATCAGCCAATCCGACAATGCAGTGCTAATGTCTTCTAAATGTTCAGATCAAGCTCTTCTTCTTAGAGTGATCCATTTGCATGGCCAATGGAAAATTGGTGTAGAGGGTGTGGGCAGATGGTTAGGACAGTAGATGCAGATCTTCTCTTCCAATTTCCACTTTTGTGATATGGAGCAGGTTTTGTTATTATCATCATTAAAGTGTGTACCATGACAAAAAATTGGAAAGTAAACAAGATGGAAGACAATCTTTCATATGAATTTTATGGGTTTATCCATCCTGCTGAATTACCCCATCACCAAACTGGCAGAAACTACGTATGGATGGCAGGAACGCAACTTCCAAGTTCATTTTTTCCTCCATTTTCAAGGTAGTGTTCTGCTTCTGTCAGGTCAGTGCTGCTGTTCAGTTTATTGCTGTGTTTTATTTATTTTTAGTTTAATTTTGATTAACTTGTTTGGTGAGACAAAAAGGTCTTCTCACCTCATTTTCTGAATGAGTTTGTTGCTTTGCTGCTATCCTTTTCCAGTAGCATAATATCTGCATGCAGAAGATTCCTGGGTCAAAACTTGATACATTTTGTTAAAATTTACCTTTCTTCCCCTGAGCTATGTACTTTTCTGCTCTCTGAATGTGTGTTTTAAATCCACTGGTGCACCTCTTTATCATTTTTCTAGTCCTCAGGTTTCAAACACGCTGATTGTCAAGCAACCATGAAAACTATTATTCTAGTGGGAAAACTCTTCCTTCCTTTGTGCAGGGAAGTAAAATTTATTTTAAAACTGATGTAAAAGCAGGGGAATTGTCCAATGAGAAAATATGAACCAACTTTAGCAGCAAATTGCATAGTAAAGTTAATCTGGTCATTCCAATCTTTTGAGAGAATATATCATATTGCATTGATTAGCACAATACTGAATGAAGAGCCATGGTGGCGCATGGTGGTGGTTAAATGCAGTACTTCAGGCTACTTCTGCTGATCACCAGTGCCAGCAGTTTCGCAGTTCGAATCTCACTGGCTCAAGGTTGACTCAGCCTTCCATTCTTCTGAGGTCAGTAAAATGAGGACCCAGATTGTTGGGGGCAATATGCTGACTCTGCAAACCGCTTAGAGACGGCTGTAAAGCACTATAAAGTGGTATATAGGTCTAAATGCTATTGCTATTAATATTTGCAACTGAGCTATATTTTCCTATATATAGGCAGTCTCCAAATCTTATACCCTTGCTCCTCACAGAAAATTATTTGTAAATGCAGATCCTTATACTCCCATATGATATTCCTGCAAGCAAATGAAAGGGAAGTATTCTTAAATCAGATATTTTTTTGTGGTCCCAGCTACTTTACCTTGTTAAAATATTCCCATATCAAATAAAGGTCTTTTAAAAGTCTGCAATTCTATTTTCAGTTCAGTAGATTATAGATAAAATGTTTGTTTGTTGATCAGTGGGAATAGAAATAAAATCTTAAGAATGTGGTATTTGGATTAAAACTACTCAGCATTCACTTCCTTTAAATGTTCACCTTATTTCTGCCCAGTTTTAACTTTTACATTCAGGTTTCTTCCTTAACGATAATAGTGGCATGGTAAAGATTTTTATAAATTTCCTAATCCTGTTACTTTCAAAACTACTATCAAACTATTCCTGTTACACAGAAGGACACTTTGAAACAGTTGCAGAAGTCCGATCAGGGAACACGATAACAATCAAATCATTTGCAACATCACCAGGGATTCCCTTTTGACTATAGAGTTGCTAGGCTACTATCATAAAGTCAGATGGAGAGGGGGTGGGGAAAGTCACTTGTTTAAGTGACAAATACAGATTATTCTTATTCCCCTCCCTCCATCCCTGTTTTGGGGGGAAAAGTGGATTTCGTCTCCATATATATTAATTTTATTGATACAGTTAACCACAGCTAGAAGTTATAAGATAAAAAAACTCATAACTTTGCAGATATTCCTTTTTCTCCCTGTTGTTTCAGTGGTCTCTTTACCCATTCCTGATAAAGAGAGCAACCATAAACAATGATGGCCCTTATTCGTTCTTGGCCCTTCAAACTAGTTAAAGACAGTATTTCATCAGAAGTTAGAGGAGAGTAAAGCTGACATGTAAACACCTTTCTGTCATATTCAGTAAGTTGCATGAGCAAATCTCAGTCAAATTCAAGAATCACAGTACTATATGTTCAACAGACATATTCAATTTCAGTGCTGCAACATTCATGATTTTACTTTGGAAATACTGTACTTGGGCTTTAATGGTAGGGATAACTGAGAATTTTGTTCAGATTTAGAAAGAAGATCACCATTTCTCCATAAATAAAATGAAAAGATTTTAAGAGTAAAACAATTCAGATATAAGAGAAAATAAAACAGAAAAAGTAAAATAAAACAGCTAAGCCTTCAGTATTTAACAGTTTACAATTCATTTTACTCTTTCTTTCTTTCTTTCTTTCTCTTCCTTCCTTCTTTCCTTCCTTCCTTCCTTCCTTCCTTCCTTCCTTCCTTTCTTGTAAAAAAACAAATTCAAACAAAGAAAATAAGAACATGAAAATATGATAGGGCAATAGCCATGGCAGTGCACTTGCACTCACTCCCTTAGAGACTTCTTAAATATGGAGGTGAGGTCCACAGAAGTTAAATTAGAATTAAAGCTCTGAAAGTTAATTGCTGAAACAACTGTATCAGGGAAGTTATTCCAAACTTTGACCATTCTGTTATAAAATAGATTTTTTTTACAATCAAGCTTAGAGCAGTTTACATTATGTTTAAAGTGATTATTCACATATGTTATGTGTTTAAAGTCATTTACAGGTAAATCAATACTACTGTACGTACAATTGTGTATGCAATTCCTAAACCTGACTGCAATTTCTAAACTATCCAAACCAAGAATTTCAAGCCTGAATATAAGGTATGCTATTATGGACACAGGAATGCAAGACTTTTCTTGTAAAGTACTTCTGAGCTGATTAATTGTATTAATGTCCGATATACATTATAATATCCAATTATACATTATAATATATATTATAATATCCGATAACTCATGTACCTCCAATAAACCATATTTTTATTACGTTGAATTAAGGTTACCAAATGACTTCTTATAAAATGTAAATAGAATAGAATAGAATTCTTTATTTGTCAAGTGTGATTGGACACACAAGGAATTTGTCTTTGGTGCATATGGTCTCAGTGTACTTAAAAAAAGTAAAATACATTCATCAATAATCATAAGATACAACACTTAGTGATAATCATAGGTTACTAAGAGGCAATCAAATCATACTAGGAAACAATAAAATGAGATAAACCATAAAGATACAAGCAACATGGTTATAATCATAAGTAGAAAGAGATAGGTACTAGGAAGGATAAGAAGAATAATAGTAATACAGTCTTAGTAAATAATTTGACAGAGTTGAAGGAATTAGTTGTTTAGCAGAATGATGGCATTCAGGGAAAAACTGACCTTGTGTCTAGCTGTTCTGATATGAAGAGCTCTATAGTGTCATTATGAGGGTAGAAGTTGAAACAATTTATGTCCAGGATGTGAAGGATCTGTAGATATTTTCACAGCCCTCTTTTTGACTCGTGCAGTATACAGGTTTTCAATGGAAGGCAGTTTGGTAGCAAATGTTTTCTTGCAGTTCTAATTATCCGTTGAAGTCTGTGTCTGTCTTGTTTGGTTGCAGAGCCAAACCAGTTATAGAGGTGCAGATGACAGATTCAATCATTCCTCTGTAGAATTGAATCAGCAGCTCCTTGGGAAGTTTGAGCTTTCTGAGTTGGTGCAGAAAGAACATTCTTTGTTGTGCTTTTTTGAGGACATTTTTGATTATATGTCTTGAGATATGATAGAACCTAGAAACTTGAAGGTCTCTACTGTTGATACTGTGTTGTCTAGTATTGTAAGAGGTAATACCCTGTTTTCTCCAAAATAAGACAGCCCTTGATAATAAGCCCAATCGGTAATAAGGCCAAATGCTTATTTCAGAGTTCAAAAAAATATAAGACAGGGTCTTATTTTCAGGGAAATACAGTAGTATAGGAGGGTTTCTCCTAAAATCTACCACCATTTCTATGGTTTTGAGTGTATTTAGTTCAAGATTGTTCTGGTTGAACCACAAGGCTAGTTGTCCAATCTCCTGTCTGTATGCAGATTCATCATTGTCTCGAATGAGACCAATCATTATTGTATCATCTGCAAACTTCAGTACTTTAACAGAAGGATCTTTTGAGATGCAGTCATTGGTGTATAGAGAGAAGAGAAATGGAGAGAACACACAACCCTGGAGAATTCCTGTACTAATTATACAGGTATCTGATGTGATTTTGTCTATCTTCACCTGCTGCTTCCTCTCTGTTAGAAAGTTATGATCCATTTACAAGTGTTGTCAGGTACAGATAGCTCATTTAGTTTAGTTAGAAGAATATCTGGAATGATGGTATTGAATCAGAGGTGGATTTCAGCAGGTTTTGACCAGTTCTGGAGACCGGTAGCAGAAATTTTGAGTAGTTCAGAGAACCGGTAGTAAAAATTCTGACTTGCCCCATCCTCATCTATTCTCTTCCTCCCAAGTACCAGCTGATCTGAAGGAAATGGGGATTTTGCAGTAACTTTCCCCTGGTTTGGGGAGGGAATGGAGATTTTATAGTATCCTTCCCTGGCCATGCCCACTAAGCCACGCCCACCAAACCATGCCACACCCACTAAGTCATGCCACCAAGGCATGCCACACCCACCAAGCCATGCCCACAGAACCAGTAGTAAATTTTTTTGAAATCCACTACTGTATTGAATGCTGAGCTGAAGTCTACAAAGAGGACTCTTGCATAGGTCTTTGGAGATTCAAGATGTCGTAGGATGTAGTGCAGAGTCATATTAACAGCATCATCTGTTGATCAAAGTAGACAAATTGCAAGGGGTCTAACAGCAGATCCATAATGGTTTTCAGGTGGGCAAACACTAGCCTTTCAAAGGTCTTCATAACTATAGATGTTAGAGCAACCAGTCTGAAGTCATTCAGTTTCTCGATGGAGGGTTTCTTCATCACCAGGATGATAATAGAGCATTTGAAGCAAGAAGGAACATAGCACATATCTAATAATTTGTTAAAAATGTTGGTGAAGATAGGAGCCAGTTGGTCAGCACAAGCTTTTAAGCAAGAATAAGTTTTGGGCCTGGTGCTTTTCCTGGCTTTTGTCTGTGACTTTGCAACTAATTCTCTGCAATCACCAGAGGTGGTGGGCCCAGCAGGATGGGGTAGGTTGTAGGAGGCTTAGCTGTTGTTGATGTGTCTGAGATGGGGATTGTAGAGATAGGTGGCAGTAGTTTTCTCTCAAATCTACAGTAAAACAGATTTAGGTTATCTGCCAGTTGTTGATTTTCTTCAGCATGGGAAGGAGGTTTCCTGTAACCGGTGATATTTTTAAGAGTTTTCCACATTTTTGCTGGTTCATTTGTTGAGAACTGATTCCTTAGCTTTTCAGAGTAGCTTCTTTTTGCTGCTGTGATCTCCCTTGTTAATATGTTTCTGGTCTGATTGTACAGCATTCTATTGCCTTTTCTGTAGGCTTCCTCTTTGGTATGACATAGCTGCTTACATTTAGCTGTGAACCAAAGTTTATTGTTCCTGTTTATTCACAGGTTTCTGGTTGGCACACATAGGTTTTCACAAAAACTGACATACAGTATGATATTACAGTATCTGTGAGTTCATCCAAGTCTGCAGAGGTATCTTCAAAAACATTTCAATCAGTACAATCAAGGCAAGCCTGTAACTCTAGTGTTGCCTCCTCAGTCCAAGTCCTCACTGATTTTATTGTTGGTTTCATGGTTTTAAGTCTTTGTCTGTAAGCAGGTACAAGATAAATTGTGGAATGATCAGAGTGTCCCACAGCTGCTTGTGGTAAAGATCAATAAGCATCTTTTAATGTTGTGTAGTAATGGTCTAAAGTATTATTCCACTCGTGAGACAATTGACATGCTGAAAATAGCTTTTTGGTAGCTCTTTAGTAGCTCTTTCCTTAAGTTGACTTTGTAAAAATCTCCTAAAACAATGGGAAGTGAATATGGGTATTTAACTTCAGCCCTTATAATCTAGTCAGCTGGAGTTCATAATACATTGTTTACACAAGCTTAGGGAGAAACATACCCAGCAATTAGGAGAAATGAGGAGAACTCTCATGAAGAATAGAATGGTTTGCAATTGATAATTAATGTCTCTAAGACCACATCACAGAATTTATTTAGTATAGTTATATTTTGGGACAAGAGGCTGTTAATATATAAACATAAGCCTCCTCCCTTCTTTCTACCAGGTATTTCTGCAATTCTGTCTGCTCTTTGTATCTGAAATCCTGGGATACGCAGGCTGCTATCATCAATTGACTCATTTAGCCAGATTTCAGTGAAGCAGAGAGCTGCTGAGTTGTAAAAATCAGAATTGCATTTATTTAAAAGATGTATTTCATCCATCTTATTAATGAACAAATGTAAATTATTCAAAGAGTGAAAGGAGAGGGGTTTTTATCTCACTGTTCCTTAGTCCTTTCTTCACCTCTGGTGTCTCCTCCATTTGTTTTTGTTTATGTGTTCCTGTGTTCTTCCTGTGTTAGAAACTTTTCTGCATTTGTAAAGATGGGGTGGTGATGAAGTCACAGAAAGCTGTCCATCAAAGAAACATTGCTTGATGCTTAGTAGTTGGTCTCTTGATTATGAAATCCATAGTGAATCACAGAGAATGATAAAAATCAGAAAGACTATCAGAGAGCATTTCACCAAGGCTGCTGTTGGCAGTGCCATCTTGGCATCAGAAAATACAGTAAAGACCGTAAAGACCCCGGACCATTGTAAAAGTTGAACTTGTTAACAAAAAGAAAGGAGAAATAGATTGAATTTTCTGCATTTTATAATCTAACTTGGTGTTTTATATTAGGTTGACACAGTTCTTGATATTTATGTTTAACTTAGAGATTAATAGCAATTTTAATTTTTACACAATATAATTATTCATTCTTCATTAAGAAATGAAGATGGAAGATAAAGGAATAAAATATAAATGAATAAATAAGGAATTCACTAATTATAGTTTTTAAGTACATCATTAGTTATTAATCACTGAATAATTATATCATGTAAACAATTAAAATTGCTATTAATCTCAAAATTAAATATTAATATCAAGAATTGTGGTCAACCTAATATAAAACACCAAGTAAGATTATAAGTTGCAGAAAAATAATTCATTTCTACTTTCTTTGTATTAACAAGCTCAACTTTTAAAATGGTTACTAGTAATCATATACAGTATGATCTTTTCCATGCTCAAACACTCAAGTTTCAGTGTTCAATGTCTTTACTGTATTTACAGTTTATAACTGTACTTACAATTTAAAGAGGTGTTCATGTTGATGAATAGAAACCTTGTTGAGTTCATTTCTTTTTGTATAATAAATAACCAAAATCCTCAAAACGTCTTTTAAATAACATTGAAATGAACACCTGGTTTTCTATTATTCCACAAAAATGTAGCTTTTGCTTGAAACCTATTAAATATATTCATAATTAAATATTTTATTGATGAAATAAAACTTTCTCATCTATTTTCCTATATAATAATTTTATTGATTTTCAGCAGATTCAACATACAAATGTAATCCAGTTATATTGGTTAGATAAAGAAAAAAAAAGAGGCAAATAAATATTTGGGCTGATCATGATTATGGCAAAGCATCCTGTGATTGAACTTTTCCTGAAATAGTTTAGAAAATGCAGAATTCTACAAGCAGTCAAATAATTGAAAAGGTGAGCATCTAAGAGTGTTGGATTTTGGTATTTAACAGAAAAAAAAACATTTGATTCTGGTTGTATAAATTATCTAACTTCATAAAAAAAATAAAGGTTAATTATCATTTTTAAAAAGGAAAATTAAGTACAAAAACTAGTTTCGCATATAACAGCAAGCTATGGCTTACTATGGTTTGTTGAATGAACTCCATTTGGCTGCATTCATAGAACATACAAAGAACTAAGCACATCATTTTAGTGTGATGTGTGAATGCCACACAGATTGCACCTCAGGGTGACTTGGATGAAATCCACTCTAATTAGAGGTGAGGATTTTCACAGAAGCAATGAAACAACTGACATTTTGGCAGTAACAGAGGAAAAAAATAAACCCTAAGCAATTGCAGCAAGAGTCTCATAATAGGCCTTTCATCATTGCAGGTTAAGGTGTCAGACTCCCAACTTAAGCTTCATTGTCTTATTTTTGAATTTCAACTTTTGATCAAAGAAGACAGAGCAATGTATGGCTTGAAACAGCAGTGTTTGTACGGTCCTGTCTTTTTAAATTCTGCACATTTTATGTATACTGAGATGGAAGCTGCTTGAAATTTTAAAAGCGCCCACTGAGTTCTTCTAATTGATACAATAGATTGCTTTAGCCCTTGGAATACTTCCAAAATCTATAGAGTACAAAGGCAGACAAAAGTCATCTTTGTGTAGAAAGCCATCTCAGAAAGCATAGCACAAAATTGCCCTCATCTGTTCTCTTCACCCCACTTTAAAAAAGCTTTGGGAATCTATGATTTTTATTTGCCCTTGAGCATTTTGTTTTGGAAATAGATCTTATAGAACATTTAGTTACAGTAATCCAAAAATAGAGGAAGAAAATTATATACCATTCTGTGGAATATATAGAACATTTCCTTTAGCTTGAAAAAATGATTATATTTTAAGTATTATTTTATATTTTAAAAGTTTACATATATCTGTTTAGGTTTCAACAACCCCCCCCCCCCCAACTTGCAATACTTCAGGCATCATAAGCTATTTAGGAAAATAACTAAGTTTGAAGACAGGTGTTTTATTTTTAAATTGATTTTAAAAATAAAACACCTGTATTTTCTCTTAGTCCATAACCTTTCAGATTTGGGCTTAAATAACAGAATAGTTATAGTTAAGTTTTGTAAGATATTTTCATAAATCCAGAATGGATTGTAATGCTAATCAAATACAACCTGTGATACAATTCATATTCAGTGAATGTATTTTTCAGTATTTGACAACATGTCATGAAAACTCTAGAAGGAACGCTATACATTTGTTTGAAGTCCTGATGATGTTTCACTGTGTCAAAAATTACAAAGACAGGGATACTGAGAATTAACTAAGTTGTATTTGTGGGCTCTCTTGTATGAACAAAAGTCCAGATTTTTGATCTGAAATTACGATATGTGCAGGACACATTGTTTAAAGCAGTGAAAGTGCTTGAACATGCTTGCCCACCATTTGTATGAGTGGAGCTTCATGTGTGTGTGCTTGCCCATTTCGCCCATGGCCTAGTTTCAAACAGGCCACAGCCCAGTAGTGGGCCCTGGCCCAGGGAGCCCTGATTTAAGGTATAATCAACAGTTGGAGTTAAATAGAGAAGCTTGGTGTTGCAAGTATATATGCCATTTAACTTTTACCAAATACTCAGTGCATTAATGGAAGAATAGCTCATATCTATAAGGACCCGTCCTGCTCATTGCTGAAACTGTACATGACATTCAATCCATTTATGAACCTTTGAAAGATGTAATTTACTCCTGTCCATGTCAAAAGATCTTCTGATTGGAAATGGAGCTACCATATGGGAAATGGAGCAGGAGCTTAGTGAAAACAATGCTCTTTCGACTTCACTGAGCATGGAAGGAACAAGAGTGCACAAAGTCTTCTGGGGTGAAGACTGGATATGGATTTCAAGCAAATACATATGGGCAAGACAAATACAGATGGGCAAGAGTGAAATCAATGCAGAAATGAAGTCAATCAACAGCCCTATTTTATTTCAACTCAACCAATTCTCATTACCAATGAATACCCTATCTCACTTTCTCATGTTATCCAACTTTGGCTTCATTATATTGTACTTGTATTTATCATATCTTAATCAGTAACTAAGAACGGGACTAAGGATAACCAGAGTAAGTTTTGTTCATGAATAGAGCAATCCTCTGCATAGCATAAAAACATCCCATTGAGTTCGGTATATCTGATTCCAATATTCCAATTCACATTTTTTTCATGAACAATACATAATTTAATATACGTACATAACAGATGGATGGAAGGAAAAATAGTTGGGTTTAATCTCTGCCAAATGCTATTCTGCTTGTTAATGGAGGTCACAGCCCAAGGACTATTGACTTATGGAGGTGGAGGGGAGCTTTTAAAACTCTAAGATCTTAGTTTTATTGGTCTTTGAAGGACTTTCTGGGGAGGAAAAAATGAGAAAAACAGTTAAGATGATATGCACAGTTTCTTTCTTCAAGGCAATTCCTTTAATTAGGGTTGTTGTTATTATTGTTGTTGTTATTATTATGCAGGGTTTAATTAAGGACAGCCAAACCAGAGGCAAGTCAGTATCCAGGTGTGTGCTCTTATGCAGATGGTGTGCTGCCAAAAAGAATCAAAAGAGACTTAATTACCAGAATGATCAGTCGAGTCAGGCAGGAGGAGAAATTGTATGGTATGATGGAAGCAGATTATTACAAAACAGCAATAGAGCTTAGCATATGAAGCAGGGAGAAAATGGGCCATTTTGGGAAGATAGCTGGCTGCCTCTTTTTTCTAAGTCCTAAGCAGCAAAATTATCTTTGCCATTTGCATTTTCATGTTATGAGAGCAGGATTATTCCAACCAAATGTGAGCCAAACCCAGATTGTGATGGGCAAATTCATTTCCAAAATGATAATTACATTAAAAATGTGCAAATGTCCCACCATGTCACCCTAAACTAAGACTAATTTTAAAGCTTTAATGCAGTGGAAGAACCTGGTCGTCTTTGGACTAGTTTCTGAGATCCCGCAGTTTTACTTCAAAATCATTTTGTTAGAAGGCAAATTATATTATAGGTCCTAGCTTGTCATGTGAGCAGGGAGATAGAAATTTACAAATGTGATCAACTAAGATTATTATTATCTCTTTTATTCATT
>WNWU01013639.1:13634058-13649513 GCA_012654045.1 Ptyas mucosa
TATATATATATATATATATATATATATATATATATATATATATATAATTTTTATCTATGCTTCCTATTGACATTTTAATTAATTCACTTACTTAAAACAATCTTTATTTTTTATTAAAGGGAATATTTTCTCTTTTTCTTCAGATTTACTATACTTTTTAGTCCCCTTTTCAAACCCTTGCTTTTTCTCTACCATTTCTTTCCATTTCAGGATTTACTGATTTACAAGTTATGCCTGTCTAAATTTGCCTGAATTTGAGACAATGACATAGATATAACTTAGGAAAGGTTCCACAATCTTAGGTGCAAAAAATAGGACAGTTTTATTACTGTATCTTGCTTTTTCTACAGCATTTGGTTGTAGACTACATTTGGGGACACTTCATTGGGCCCTTTAGGCTGCTTGCCTGACATGAATAAAACCAGATTTCTTTTTCCTCTTTAAAAGAAAAGAAGTAGCAACAAAGGAATATTATTTTAAGAATAGCTTTGGGCTCAACGTGCATTCTTCAACAACAACAATAAAACAAATGTTGGGTACCAGTGCTTTTTAAACTTTTCTTGTAGGATGCAGTGGTGCAGAAAAGGAGCATATTGTGAAGCCTGAGGGAATGGCACCTTCATCAGTTTGTTTCTGATAACAATGTTTTATGACTGGCCTTGTCTGTTCTGATAGCCATGAATGAATTGACAATCTATATCTTCAATCTATATATATGATCTTCAATGGTCTCCAGTGTCCACTGGCTAATATAAATTAGATTTATTTAAATTCTACCCTAGCAAAGCAAACTAAAATATTTTATGTTACCAATAAGAGTTGTACTGGCAAGCCATATATTCCATTTCATTCTATGCAATAGATAATAGTTTAAAATAGGTTCAAGTTCCTCTTCCAATAGGCTTCTTTGAAAGAGATAAAAAGTTAGTTTTGACATCTTTGAACTGCTGAAATTTATTCTAGTACCCATTAAAGCAAAAGAAATAACCCAGATTTTTCAGATGTCTTTTAAAAAAATAAGCAGCCTTTTTATATTGAAATGCAAAAAAAAATTCTATGTAAGGACAAAAATCACCAATGATGCTCAAATTCTAAAGTAGAGCACCTACAAAATATCCTTTCTATCAGATTTAAATTGAGATTATAAACTCTTTTACGGTTTCAGCTGTAGAGAAAAACTCTTCCAGGCAAATATTTTAAATTGAAGGAAATGCAAGTCACTACATCCTCTTTGATTTTCCAGGATTTACCTCACTGGCAAAAGTAGGATATTTAAAAGCACTAGGCTCTTTTTAATAGCTATTTATATGGCACTCTAATCTGCGTAGGACTTTATAGACTTTATTTTGTATGTTCAAGGAAGCAGAGAGAGGCAGCTATTTCAGGCAAGAGGCGGGTAGCGTGTGTGCATGGATAAAGACTGGAGGCAAAATATTAGAGGACAAAGCTGTGCCTGTTTCATACCTCCTAAATTTACTATTTGCTCCCCTGGGCAGTTAAGGCCATTGACCTATCCATCAGTGTCAAAGATTCAACTGCCAGCCTGACTGCATCTTGCTTCAGGACACAAAGTATCTGGGGTCAGCCTCATCTATATCTCACACGGCAGATAACGGGAGATACAGCAAATATATCTAGATGTAGAGTGCATGTTAAAACCACACAGGAAAAAAAATCACCTTTATTTTTTTTTTTCTACAGCTAGTCAATTTGATGAAAGAGAATTTATTTTCAAAGTTATTTTCAAAGGAAAAGATATTTAAAGGACATCCCCATGGACGAAATATGGTGTTCAAGTTTTTCTTATTTACAAGGAAACAAATCATATTATCAATCAACTGTCCAGTTCATAACTTCCATGATTTCTCATATTTTAATTAAATACCTAACGAAGTCATGAAGGACTTCCACTGAATTTTTCACAGCTTCCACGGGCCTTTTTCAGATTGTGATATGTTGGCATTATGGCATGCTACAAATATTTATAGCTATCTTTCAGGAAACAGTGTTTTTCTATCGAGATACCTGGTCTACCCAACATGCAGGAGGGGGCATTCTGCTCCCTTTCGCCTTTCAGCTCCAAATTCAACTTGGGCTCAAATCCGAGTTCTGAGTAAGGTATGGCTAGCTGATGAAAGCTAAAAAGCTTGAAATAGATCTATAGTAGTCTCCCTTTATTTCTTTATCAGCAAAATATAAATTTGATATAAAATGGTTTGTTGTGAATGCGACTGCTTCAGGGTTCCTGGATTGGAGCTGAAAGGCGAAGGGGAGCAGAATGCCCCCTCCCACATGTTGGGGTAGACCAGGTGTCTCGATAGAAAAACACTTAATCTTTCCCCTGTCTCAAGCTGATGATGGGAGGAAACTTGTGGCTCAGAAAGTTAATTCAACTGCCTAACATGCAGGAAGCTCAAGTTCGAATCCAAGTAAGGGTATGGCTAGTGATGAAAGCTAAAAAGCTTGAAACAGATCTATACTAGTCTCCCTTTATTTCTTTATCAGCACAATATAAATTTGATATATATATATATTGCTACTTTGGTCAGTAAAACAACCACAAAATAGAGTATCGACAGAGATCTGGAACCTTCAGATTGTCCATTTCTGCATGTCTAGAAATGTGTGAGACAATACACATGCAAGAGAAATCTGTGAAGAAGCCAGAAACTAGCTCTGATGTCCAACACAGTTACTCTTACTGAGAAAGACTCCATGTGGGGTTAAATTGATATCTCATACTACATCAATCATGCAGAGCAAATTCTCTGCTTTAGATCTTTGCCTGCTAATTTCTGAAAAGGCACTGGACTTGCAACATGCACAGCTAGCATGTTGCTCCCCTTCACTCCTTCACATGAGTGAAATTAGATGGTGAGAAATTTTCTCAAATACAGTTAAGATGTAAATTGAATATATATATATATCTTCAGGGGTGGATTCTACTTACCTTTACTATTGGTTCGCATTGTATCCTGCACGCTCTTCTGCACATGTGCAGATCACCTATGATGACGTCCGGGTCAGTGGGCGGAGCCTCCCACCAGTTTTACTACCGGTTCTTGCGAACTGGTCCGAACTGGGGGCAACCCACCACTGTATATCATGCAATCATAGACTGATTCTGCAGAATGCTACCAATGCCAGGAATTTTATTTGAAACAAAAACATTGTTCTGGAGGAATTTCTAAACAATGAAGACACTTTTTCAAAAAATAAAAGAAAATAAAAAAGAAAATCCAGAATTCTGTTTTCTGTAATTCAAAGCATACATAGTTTGTGAACGATAAGTAGATACTTACTTGTTCTTGTGTGTTTAATAATTAATTTCATTAATTTCATTTTGATTATCATCTGCCTAGTGCCTCTGGTAGGTAAATAGATGAATAAACACAATATATAAGTAAACAAACATTTTAAAAAATCTATACAAAATGTATACATAGTTTCTTGGCAAAACTGATAGTATCAGTATTAAAATGAAAAGCTCATCCCAACATTGGCAATTTGCAGAATAAGGACAACCCTCCTAAGATTTTTGTATGAAGACTATAGTAATTGCAATCTAACCCATGTGAAAATGATTCTCCCAGGTTATCTATATCTATCTGTTATAAACTGGTATCTGCAGCAAAACTCTATAATGTTTGCATTTACTTTGTTTTGCCATACCTTAGAATGTTGAAAAGTACAAGAAAAAATAAAATCGTATACATGTGATCTAAATCTGAGCAATATCAATTGTTCTATAATTCTAATAGTATGAATTTTCTTCAGCATCATTGATTTACCACATAGATGAACAGATTATGCTACACAGGATTCCTCTATTGTTACCTTAGGATGTTCAATTAAGGGAGATCATCCTCACAAAAAATCCAAGTGTCATGGTCATAACCTGAATGGTCTAGGCAAGAGTCCTATTGCATGTAAATTAATTGAAACATAGAAGGGTTATCTGTATGGGAAAGTTACTGACTAACAATAGAAATGTCTTTTTATAGCTGTGAAAAGAGCTAACATTTTATACCAGTTTAACAATGAGTAGTAAACTAATCCTCTTTTTGGGGTGTTTTTAATTTTTGCTTTGTTTTCCTTACTTTCTTATGGAGCAACCTTTTATAGGAAGTGATCATAATAACACATTAACACAATGCCACTAAGGGGAATTGAACTTCCAATCACTAAAGGTCAAGTTTTCTCTTTTGATCATATCAAAATTCCAATTCAGTGATAATTTTAGAAGGTCTGTCAGGAATGCATTTGAGGTTTTCAGTGGCAACACTTGGTCTTGAGCCTCAGGATGTATATGCCTATTTTACTGTGATACCCATTAATTTTCTTGTCTCTCTCCCACATATTGAAGACTGTATATCTGCAGTGGGAGCACTTTCTAATCAAGTTTTTCAATTCCACTAGATGCCTCCATGTATATTAAAGTTGTCTTGCTGTCAAAGCTAGTAATAAAATCTGCAACATACACCTACTCAGCAACACCAAGTAGTTGCCAAGTAAAAAGATACATGGTAAATAATATGCATCAGGGGTAAAATCTACTTACCTTCCCTACCAGTTCGGAAGTGCACACGTGTGCATCACATCTGTGCACAGACCCTCTGTGAATGTGCAAACACTTCTGCGCATGTGCAGAGGGTAAAAAACAGGTTACTTCCTGATTGAAACCAGGAAGTAATGACCACCGGGCGGGTGGGCGAAGCCTCGTGATGCTGTCGCTACCAGTTCTCTGAACCACCCACCATCATCGCTAATGGCTTAGCCGAACTGGTCCAAACCGGTAGCATTTCACCCCTGATATGCATGCAAACATTTACAAATATTATTGATATGGTGGGTGTATGAAACAATGTAAGAGAGTGAAAAAGGTTGTCTTTTGATTGTTTCTAAGGTCTAAAATTGAGAATCTTAAATTATGCAAGACTATCCCTTAGTATTCATTGGTTTAGACTAGTGTGCTACTATATGTGCTGTGCAATATTTAACAAAATGTAAAATATCTCTAAATTATAAATACAATTTTCTGACAGTTAATAGACATGACTGCCATAAGATTTACTCTGAAAAAATATACCTAGAAATGCATTGCATGTATATTTCCTCTAGCAATTTAACACTATTATGTCAATTATAGATTTATAGTTTTGCAGCTGTTATTTGGCCCCAGGAAGCTATAATCAAATACCCAATAATTATATATATTGGGAAGTTTAGATAATTTAATCCTCTATCTCATAGACGAGGCTCTGATACCTTTATGAGTCCATTGGTGCCGATGAGTCACCAGCCTCTTTAAAAATATGGCAGAAAAAAAAATCTAAAATGGATTTGGATATAATCCATATTACTTCAAATATTGTAAATAAAATGAATTAAAATTCATTGATATGATTTTTTTTTCACAGCTAGTTACTCTAGATTTACTATTAAATAATAACTTTTCAAAATGTTTTATAAACAGGCCAACATAATCACAGGCAAGCACCATTATTCTGTCTGAACATGCAGGTAGTAAATTAATTCTTTTGAATCTGCTTTTATCAGGAGCATTATTAATTGTTGTTGTTTTTGTTCATGTTAAGTTATGTCATATTCTTCATCACACCCTGGACCACAAAATGCCACATCCCCCTGTTTTCCAGTACGCTGCTCCTCCAATCCATTGGCTGGGGATGTTCTTCTCATGTTGCTAGGGAACTGAGTGAAGATTTTTTCTTTCCTTGTTGGCTGATCACGCCCACCCTGTGTTATCACCTTAGTCTTTCTCACTCAGTTGATGAGGGAACTTCTTTGGTGCATTCCTGCTTATAGGAATAGTGTTGGCTGACTGTTAGGTTTTTTTGTTTTTGTGTAAATTTATTCTTTTACTGTTTCTCGGGAGTATTAGCTTTGCTTGCTGCCATTTATTCATTTGTTTGCTGTGGAGCTGCTACGAGGATTGGTGAGGCTGCCGAGGAGCGGTAACGTGTCTGGTGCTCCAGACTGTTCCGCTCCTTCTTTTTCATTTATTTTAAGTTTCTAGCAAGCAGCCAGCCGGATTCTGACCTGGCTGGGCGGTTCTGTGCTTCCATTAGCCGCTGGCATCTCGTTGGCTTCCTGGCGAGCTGGGAAAGCCATGAGTGCCTCAGCTCCGTAATTGTTTGCGGCTCCGGAGTCAATGCCTATGAAAGCAGGCACACTCTGATGTTTGGATTCCCCCTGCCTCCCTCTGTTTCGCCGCTAAATCGCCACATTTTTGGCCAACGGCTTCAAATTTCGGCGCGGTCACCATTTTGAATCGCCCGTCAGTAGCGGCTGCCATTAGTGAGCCCTGCAGCCACCTAGCAGCTCGCGGCTGCCATTTTGGGACTGTTATCGGCTAGTGGCCGCCATTTTGAGAGTGTTGTCAGGGGGCGGCCGCCATTTTGAGAGTGTTGTCAGGGGGCGGCTGCCATTTTAGGAGCATCAGAGCTGCCTGAAGACTTTGTGGCCTCCAATTTGGGCTCCTGCCTAGTGACACCGGAGGGACCTAATTGAGGGGTTCCAGCAGCAGCCACCTTGATCTAGTGGCCTGCGCTGTGGCATTGGGGGAAGGAGGCAGTTAGGGTCTGCGCTAAGTGCCCAGCCTCATTACCTGCATTATTACGCTTGGGGGCATTTCGTAGCACTGTGGCCGGCTACTCTTTCACCTATTGCACCCCTGAACTGACACTGGAGGTGCTGGGTCTCCACTGCAACATCTGGATCCACTCTGTGTGGCCTCTGATTCGTTACTGCCGCCTCCTGTCTCTGCCACAGCGGGTTATCAGCAGATATCTCTGATTTTTGGGGTGTTTACATTCACTAGTGTTGCCTCAGTTTCCCTATTAAGGGTTTGAGATGGCAGATTCTGACCTGTCATCTGACCTTGAGCAGGAGGCCAGCCCACCTACCCCTCCGAGCCGCCATCAGTGCCAACGCAAACACAAATCTAAGGCACCCATCAAGTCTGCTAAGGCTTCCCATGCAGCAAAGCCAACGACTCTTCACAAATCTGACTCTTCACAAGGCGCTTGAAAAACAGTTCGAGAAGGTCAAACAGGCCAAAGCTCGTATATCTTCTCCGGCAGCTGCCGAACAACTACCTTCTACGTCTCACCTCTACCCAGGGGATCCTGGGTCAGTGCCTCAACCGTGTTCTTTTGCCAGTACTGACCTTCAGTCACCCACGCCCTCGAACTTGAAAGCCCCAAGAGGGGTCTCTGCTTCATTGCCCAATGTCTCTCTGGCGGTTCCAACGGTTAAGTCTTCCCGTCTCACTTCACCGACAGCAACCTTCATCCCGACGGCTGCCGGTCTCCGTCCGGAAGAACCTGCAGCCCCAGTGGACTTTCAGTCTATGCTTTCTGATGCTTTAGCCAAGATTCTGGCAGCCAGCTACAGCAGGGTGTGAGTGGGGCACAGTCCTCTTCAGCTACCACCCAAGCAGAAGTTTGGGGTACCTCCAAGGCTACTGTACTATCTCAGGCAGACCGTGCGTCTTCAGATGACTCAGATCAGTCGGAGGAATGTCTGGAGGACCCTGAATTCTCTGAGAATGAGGGGCTTCCACCTTAGAAACCGGTTTTCACTGGACTCTTTTGCCCATCGGTGTTCAAGTCCCTCCTACACAAGGCGAAGGTCACTACCCAATTCGGCCTGTTGACAGCTCCTCCGGCTGAGGGGTCTGCTCAGCCTTTGACTGTTCATGACACCTTATTTCAAGTCGCTAAGCCGGACAAGGACGTTATCCCTTGTCCTCCACTTTTTGCCGATGTGATCCAAGGGGCCTTCGGCCAGCCAGGCTCCCTTACGGCCCTCAGTGGTTTGGATAAACGGCTGTATTGCGCTGCCTCTGAGTTGGAGGATATGTTGGTGTTGCCATCCGTGGACACACCTGTTGTGAACCTTTCCTCAACATCGGTGGTGTCGACCAACGCTATGGACGGGTTAAAGTCAGAGGAAAGGAAAACGGAGATGGGGTTCTGAAAGACGCACCAAGCTGCCGCATGGGCAATCAAGGCTGCCACAGCAACATCGTTTTTCAATAGGGCGGCTTTGATTTGGCTGAAGCAACTACAGGAGCGTCTCCCTGCCACTGAGACTCGCATCCATCAGGACGTAAACAAGATAGTTGCGGCCATGGAGTACTTGGCGGATGCATCCTTAAACGCAGCTAAGTTTGCCTCCTGGGCATTAGCGTCAACGGTTACCAACTGGCGCTTGTTTTGGCTGCATAACTGGAAAGCCGACGCCAAGACAAAGTGGAAGCTCGCTTCCTCAACGTTTAAGCCACCGACTTTGTTTGGTCCAGCACTGGAGCCCCTTTTGGTGGAAGATAAGGAAAAATGTAAAATTCTTCCATCTTCCTTTCAAAGACTGGAGCGCTGGTTCGTTCCATACATTCAGCGGCAGCCCTTTCGGGCCTACGCCGGACCCAGGGGGTCCTATGCTCACCGGTCCTTTTCCCAACGTGGGGATCGTTTTCAAGACCGGCAGTCATTCAGGGAACGGCCGCGGTCTCAAGCGTCATCTAAACGTCCCTTCAGGGGTGGGGGTTACCGCCCTGCAAAGCCTGGCAAATGACTCCCATGAACCAGGTCCCATTGGTGGTCGCCTCCAGCTGTTTCACCACCAGTGGGAACTTTCAACACCCGAGGAGTGGATCCGTCACACTATACGTCATGGCCTCCACCTCGAATTCATCGGCGTCCCACCAAGTCGGTTCCATCATTGTCCCATCTCGCACCTTCTACATCAGCGGCAGTTGATGGAGGTGGAAATCGCCCATCTCCTCACCATAAGGGCGATAGAACCTGTGCCTGTGGGGCAAGAGATGACCGGCTTCTATTCCACTCTGTTCTTGGTGACCAAGGCCTCGGGGAGGAGGGCACAGAGGCTTCTTGAACCTGAAACGACTCAACAAGTACATTCTGTATCGCAGGTTCAAGATGCAGTCGCTGTCATCCATTCTGGCAAGCGTCAGGTGCAACGATCTTCTGCAGTCTGTGGATCTTCGGGAGGCCTACTTACATGTCCCCATACATCCAGCGCATCGCAAGTTCCTGAGGTTCAAGTACAATTCCCATCATTATCAGTACTGTGCGATGCCATTTGGACTCTCCTCCGCTCCCAGGACCTTCACCAAACTGGTCGCAGTGGTAACCGCATCTCTGAGATCCCTTCCAATCCGTCTTCTATGTTACTTAGACGACATCCTTGTCCTGTCATCATCTCCGCTTCAGGCGTTGAGCGACATGGAGACGGTGTTGCGGGTGTTTCAGAGTCACGGCTTCTCCATCAATTACAAAAAAAGTCACCTTGTACCAACCACGCGGATCCTCCACCTGGGGGCGGTGATTGATACAGCAAAAGGACAGGTTTTTTTGTCTCCCGACTGGATCCACAACATCAGGACATTGGTGGCTCACGTAAAGGCCAAGCGGACAGTCCCCCTTCTCCAACTATCCCAACTGTTGGGGAAGATGGTGTCTTGTATCGCTATCGTTCCCTGGGCACGCAGACACACGAGGCCGCTGCAGTGATTTCTTCTGCCCTTCCAGCGGACCAAGCGTAGCTCCTTGTCAACACCGGTCTCTCTACCGCCTCAGGTTCGGTTGTCCCTGACGTGGTGGACATCTCCTGCTCTTCTACGAGGGTGTGTCTTCCTCCAAGTTGACCGTCTCGTTCTGACATCGGACGCCAGTCTGGTGGGCTGGGGCGCCCATCTGTTAGATCAGGTGGTCCAAGGTCATTGGTCTCAGGCAGAGAAGGCGAACAGCATCAACTGGCTGGAGTTGAGGGCAGTTCGTCTTGCTCTTCACCATTTCCGTCCACTCCTGGAAGACCAACACGTGTTGATCCGGACGGACAACATGACGACCAAAGCGCACATAAATCGCGAAGGCGGCACTCACTCCAAGCGCTTGATGATGGAGGCAGAGAGTCTTCTGGCCTGGGCAGAATGATACACGGCTTCACTGAGAGCCAATCATATCTCCGGACTTTCCAACGTACAAGCCGACTCGCTCAGCTGGGAACGCATCAATCCAGCTGAGTGGTGCCTCCATCCCAACAATTTCGCAGACATCATTTGTCGCTTCGGCCGGGCTATCGTGGATTTATTCGCAACGCCTCAAAATGCTCAGCTGCCCCGATTTTTCACTCGCTACCAGTGCCCAGGAGCGGAAGGCTGCAACGCCCTCCGCTGCCCGTGGCCCCAAGGGCTGCTTTACGTCTTCCCCCCCATTCCTCTAATTCCGCAAGTGATACGGAAACTGTTAGCGGAACAAGTGGAACTTCTACTGGTGGCGCCTCGCTGGCCCCGCAGACCTTGGTACGCGGACCTCTTAAGCCTGTCCATCTCACCACCATGGACCATTCCTCAGCAGGAGATCTCTCTCAGCCAGGGGGTCATCGCCCATCCGGAGCCCCAGTGGCTCCAGTTGACCGTCTGGCACTTGAGAGGCTCCTGCTGAGAAGGGACAGACTCTCTGATCCGGTCACTGAAGTCATCCAGTCAGCCAGACGCCCTTCAATGACCCGTATATATCAAGCATCGTGGAAGGCATTTTCTGTCTGGTGTGCGACACATCATGTGGATCCTACATTGGCCGATATCCCAGATGTGCTAGGCTTCCTGTTGGATGGTTTGAACAGGGGCCTCGCACCGGCCACTTTAAGACGTCAGGTTGCCACCCTTGCCACGGTTATTACCTGTGAGCCGCACTGTTCTCTGTCACTGAATCCTCATATCCAAAGTTTTCTCCATGGCACTTCCAACATCTCTCCGCCTGTGGTCCATCGGTTCCCTTCTTGGGACTTGTCTCTGGTGCTGCATGCACTTACCGCTTCTCCATTCGAACCGCTGGCATCTGTCCCGCTTAAGTTTCTGACTTTCAAACTTACCTTTCTCCTCGCCATCACTTCTGTGAGAAGGATCTCGGAGCTCCAGGCATTGTCGGTTCGTCAGGACCTTTGTATATTTTATTCAGATCGGGTGGTGATGAGATTGGACCCGTCTTTCACACCGAAGGTGAACTCCTGGTTTCACCGGGCCCATGAGCTCATCCTTCCTAATTTTTGTCCCGACCCGCGGGATCCCTGTGAAAGGAATTGGCACACTCTTGATGTGCGAAGAGCCCTACGTCGATACATCAGACGAACGGCGGCGTTTCGCCTTACGGAGGCACTTTTCGTGTCATTCCATCCATCCACCATGGGGAGGAAGATGTCCTCAGTGACGGTGGGAAGATGTATCAAGGCCTGCATTGCGACCGCCTATGTCAGCAAGGACAGGCCTGTTCCGGCCAAGATATATGCACATTCGACCCGCAGTGCAGCAACTACTGTGGCCTGGGCGATGCAAGCCTCTATTTTAGACATCTGCCGTGCAGTATCGTGGGCATCAGCATCTTCTTTCACTCGCCACTATAAGATAGATTTGTTTGCCTCTGCGGAGGCTTCTTTTGGTCGACGGGTGCTGCAACAAGTGGCTACTTACCAGGACTCAGGGAGCAGTCAGCCTCCCACCCATGAGTGAGCTTGGGTAGATCCCAGCCAATGGATTGGAGGAGCAGCGTACTGGAAAACAGACGTTGACGTACCTGAACGTCCCTTTTCAGGACGCTGCGACTCCAATCCATACCCGCCCTGTGTTGGGGCTTCCTGTTCCTGAGTTACTTACCAGTTGATTACCAGTTTTTTCCTTGTTGTGGTTGTAGTTGTTGGACTTCTAAGTTCCTGAGCCTTCGTGAGGAAAGACTGAGGTGATGACACAGGGTGGGCGTGGTCAGCCAACAAGGAAATAAAAAATCTTCACTCAGTTCCCTAGCAACATGAGAAGAACACCCCCAGCCAATGGATTGGAGTCGCAGCGTCCTGAAAAGGGACGTTCAGGTACGTCAATATCCGTTCTACACTGTCTTGCAGAGTTTGCCCAAATTTGTGTTCATTGTGTCGGTGACGCTGTCTAACTTTCTCGTTCTCTACTGTTCCTTTTCCTTTTACCTTCAATTTCCAAACCAGAATTTGTCGTGTCCCCCCGCAATAAGTCCTATTTTCTCATTAGGTGGCAAAAAGTATTTGAGGTTCAGCTTCAGTATCTCTCATTCTAAGGAACAGTCAGGGTTGAATCCACGTTGATAATTCACACTATTTATTGTGTTGTAGTTACTTGTTCAGCATACACACTATTTGATCATAGAACCATATTGAACAAATTTATTAACTCTATAAATGTTTTCCAATTAAAAGTTTGCATGAGATGAAGATTAGTCAGGTATCATTTTAGAATACTTGGAAACTGGAAATGTATTACCTGCAAATTATTTTCTTGATTTCTAGATCCTTAATTTAAGATCTGGTTAGTTCATGTAGCAAGGAAATTCCTCTTGTGTGGCTAATAGCTCTCTGTTTGATTTGTAATAGATAAGCAAGAACTTATTGAATTTTGGTTGATTAATAATAGGGATAGAAATTTATATGGCTGAAAGGAAGAAAACTTGTGGTAAATATGTGTATTCCGTTACCTACAAGAGTAATTGGTTCTGGCCAAGTCTCCATTCCAAATAAATTCCTGAAGTTAGAATTCTTCAGCCCTGTGAGTTATTTTTTTTTTTTTTGCACTAGGTTAAAATATCCAGCAAAAAACAAAGAATGTGCCACAAACCTGAAATTTTTTTAAAAAATGTTTCTCTCCATAATGCATGGTAAAAGTCATATAAGATAACTTTTATTATCATTTTTTTACTGTGAGCACACTGGCCCATGTTAAAAATGAAATTCTGTTGCCTGCTCTCAAGAGAAAATGTATATCTACCAAAACACATACATAATACACATGTACACATGCTATATACATATATAAATACATACCTGCACCACTCACAAACACACACACATATTAATCACTATCCATTTTGAATATGTAGCAGAAAAAGGAAACTTGAGAGATTACAAAGTTGATGCTATATAGAGTAAAATTTAGTGAATCTAGATGTTCTGCTTCAGATACCACAGAGCCTCTTCCCAGAAGGTAGCAAGGAAAACAGGTCATGAAGAGGATGTGCAGCATCCCAGACAATCCAGTGGAGTCTGCTCAAGCATAGCTTATATACCAGTGATGGCGAACCTATGGCATGCAGCGCCCTCTCTGTGGGCACGCAAGCCGTCACCCTAGCTCAGGTCCGCTGCGCATGTGCGCACACCTCCCACCAGCCAGCTGGTCTTCGGGTCTCTACTGTGCCTTCGCGGGATGAAGCGCATATGGAAACTGTATGCACATGCGGGGGGTGGAGTGCATGTGGGCACCATGTATGCATGTGGGAGGTGGGGTGTATGCAGGGGAGCTGCATACACATGTGTGGTGGGCAGGGTGCATGCACAGAGGTTGCACATTGAATTTTGGGGGTTCATGCATGCGCACGCACTTTGGGCGTATATATATGTTTGGGCATATATATATATATATATATATATATATATATATATATATACACACACACACACACACACACTAATATAGCTCCTATTCCTGAAAAGAAGGAAGTTATGAGTTATGTTATAGAGCTGAGGAGTCCTTAGTGCTTGCTCAGCTTATTTGTTTTCTTGCCCCACTCCTTATCAGCACTGATGATGTTACCTAGTTTGGATAATAAAAAGGTCTGCAAGAAAACAACCAAATCCAGAGAACACCAAAAGGTAAAGGTAAAGGTAAGGGTTCCCCTTGCACATATGTGCTAGTAGCTCCCAACTCTAAGTGGCGGTGCTCATCTCCGTTTCAAAGCTGAAGAGTCAGTGCTGTCCAAAGATGTCTCCATGATGATGTGGCCGGCATTACTAAACGCCAAAGGTACACAGACCGCTGTTATCTTCCCACCAAAGGTGGTCCCTATTTTTCTACTTGCATTACTTGACACTGGGACAAGTAATGGGAGCTCACCCCATTACATGGCACTAGGGATTCAAACAGCTGAACGGCTGACCTTTCAATTGACAAGCTCAGCATCTTAGCCACTGAGCCACAACATCCATTTTAGAGATCACCAAGGACACCACAATTCAGCCTAGAGTTACAAATAGTCTCCGTTATTATTATTATAGAGCTGTTTTGCAATTCTATGTGGGGTATAAATATTTTTCTCAGTATTTTGGTGTCTTCAAAAAGATTGCAAAAGTAACAGCTACCTAATATATAGGGGTATAGAACAGGGAGGAGGGCCAGAATAGTAAGTTTCTGTTATTGTAGCCAATCTTAATAAAAATGGATTTGGCCTTCCTGTGGAATTGATTTCCTGGTCTTATCTGTCTAGTGGAGCTAACAAAGATTAAATCCAAATACAAAAGTAAATATTATTTTGAATCCAGTTGTTCCTGGGCTTCATAATGTTTCCTAGTTTTATTTGGTCAAACATGCTTTCCTCTTTTTTCCAGAATAATTTTAGTTCTAAATGCATTTTCTCTGTACGGGAACCAAAAATTCATATAATGACTTAGTTAAATGGAATCCCATTGGTGACTGCATTGGTGATTCCTGAAGCTATAATTGTTTTGAAGTGATAATTGTTCTTTTTGAAACTATGATTTATTATGTTATATTTTCAAGAAAACCATTCTAACTTGATGTTGTAAAATCTCATTCATGCCATTGAAAATGATTAGAGAAAACCAGATTTCTAGATTATTTTGATAAGATAGAAAAAATATTTTTACTACTTATCATAGATTAATTAGAAATATTTAAAGCATTTATATTCATTGACAAAGTGGTGAAACTTTCTCCTAGACCTTAGTTTCATAAAATCTTAATTATAATAAATCTTTGTTAATGATCTGGAAGAAGACATAAACAGCACATTAATTAAGTTCACAGATGATATTATATTTGGAGGTGTCACAAACAGCAAAGGGAACTGATAATTAATAGAAAGATTTTTTTAAAAAAAATCTAGCCTAAACATCTAGCCTAAATTGTGGAAGATACAGATCCATTTCAGATAAGTGGCTGTCCAATCTCTTCTTAAAAGCCTCCAGTACTGGAGCACCGCAACTTCTGATGGCAAGCTGTTCCACTGGTTAATTGTCCTCACTGTTAAGAAGTTTCTCTTTAACTCTGAGTTGCTTCTCTCCTTGATTAGTTTCTATCGATTGTTTCTTGTACTGCCCTCTGGTCCTTTGGAAAATAAGTTGACCCCCTCCTCTTTTTAGCAGTCTCTCAAATATTGGAGTACTGCTATCATGACACCCCTAGTCGTTCTTTTCTCTAGACTAGTCAAAGCCAAATCCTGTAACCATTCTTCATATGTTTTAGTCTCCAGGTCTTTAATCATCTTAGTTGCTCTTTGCACTTTTTCCAAAGTCTTAACATCTGTTTTTATAATGTGGTGACCAAAAGTGTGTTAAGTATAAATGCCTGCCCTCCAAACCTAGTGTTGTAAGGGTTA
>WNWU01013639.1:13649523-13676560 GCA_012654045.1 Ptyas mucosa
CCTGTGTATCTCCTTCATTGGGCTCGATCCAAGAACATTCCTACAAAGTGGATGCAGTATTCCTTACTAAAGCTTTATAAACGCTCCTAACATTTTACCTGATTTTGATTCTATGCAACCAAGGATTGTAGTTTACAACCAAGGATTGTATTAGCTTTTTTTGGCTGCTGCCACACACTGCTGGTTCATATTTAAGTACTTGTCCACAAGATCCCTTTCACGGTTACTTTTTTTTGAGCCAGGTTTGATCTAATCTGTACTTGCATTTTTGATTTTTCCCACCTAAATATAAAACCTTGCTTTTCTCCACATTAAATTTCATTTTATTGGTTAGGGGCCATTGTTCACATCTGTCCAGATCTTTTTGGATCCTGAACTTGTCTTCTGGGGTATTGAGTATTTCTGCCAGCTTGCAAATTTGATGAGTTCCCCTTCTATTTCCTCATCTAAGTCATTTATGAAGATATTGAATAGTACTGGGCCTAAGACAAAACCTTATGGTCCCCCACTTCTTACTTCCCTTCATGTAGATGTAGTACCATTAAAGACTATTTGTTGAATACGGTTTGTGGTCTATTTTGATGAATGCTTTGCTCAAGTCTAAATATACTATGTTTCTATACTATACTAATATTTCAGTCTACTAATTTAACTTTGTCAAAGAATGAAATAAGATTGGTTTGCCATGATCTGTTTTTAACAAATCCATGCTGTCTTTTATTTTTTTTTTGAATCTTCTTTATTTTTAATTTTTTAAAATAGTTTTTATTAAAGTTTTTTTAAAAACAAACACAAACAAACACAAACAGATATTTACATCTTCTTTTCAACGATCTTTGCATCAGTAATCCATATTTATACATTTCTCTTTCTTATCTTAATATATCTTTTATACTTATATTTCTAGTATATCATATTTATTATTTATTTTTTTATTTTATTTTATTAGGCTTATATGCCGCCCTATCTCCAACAGACTCAGGGCGGTTCACAACAATAAAACCACAATCCAATGCAAGTTAAAATGCCTAATTAAACAGATACAGTTAAAACCAGTAAAAAACCCCATCAGTCCAGGCCGGGGAGCTCTAATAGTCAAGTTTTTAATTCGTGGCGAAAGGTGCGAAGGTCAGAGGCCAGCCGAAGCTCCAAGGGTAGGGGCCAGCCGAAGCCCCATTATAATATATTCTCTTAATTTAAATATTTTATTTACATTTAACATAAACAGGTACCTAGTTTCCTTTCCACAATTTATATCTTCCCATTTGTTTCCATATTCCTCCACCTAATTTAACCATTGTTTAGTTTTCTTTTGTTCCCCCCTTTTTTTTCTTCTTTCTCCTCCAACCATTTATATAATTTCTCCCAGACTAAGTAGTATTCTGTTTCATCTTTTTCTTGTATCTCCTTTGTGAGCTTATCCATAATTTTTCTAATCACCTTATCTTCTGATGGTATGTCATTGTTTTTCCAGTTTTGGGCAAAAACTATTATACTGTCTTTTAATTATAACTTTATTTGTTACCAGATTTTCACAGATCTAGTTTTTCATTATCTTTTCCAGTATCTTCCAGGTATTGATGTTTGGCTGATTGGTCTGTGGTTTCTTGTCCTGCCCCCCACTTTTGGGAAGATGGGAACAACATCAACTCTTTTCCAATCCTTGGGTAATTCCCTGGTATTCCAAGGTTTTTGAAAGATATGGTATAATGGTTCTGATATATAGCAAGACCCTCGGTGGTGCAGCGGACTAAAGTGCTGTTAAGTGCTAGCACTTAGCTGCTAGCTGCCTGCAATTAGGCAAGTTCAAATCTCACCAGGCTCAAGGTTGACTCAACCTTCCATCCTTTTGAGGTAGGTAAATTGAGGACCTGGATTGTGGGGCCAATAAGCCAACTTTGGATAGAACAACACTGCTTGGGGGGGGGGGGGGCAAAGCCCTAATAAGTAGGTATATACAAAAAAGTATGCAGGCTATTGCTATAATGCATTGTAAGCTGCCCTGAGTCTACGGAGAAGGGTGGCATATAAATTGGACTAATAAAATATGCCAGTTCCAAAGTCTCAACATCTCTTTTGTAGAATGGTGACCAAAATTGGTTGCAGTAGTCCAGGTATGGTCTTACTAGGCTTTTATAAAGCGGTACTAATATTTCACATGATCTTGATTCTATGCCTATGTTTATACAACCTAGGATTCTATTAGCTTTTTTGGCTGCTGCTACATACTTCTATCTTATCTTCAAGTGATCGCCCACTAGGACTGCAAGATCCCTCTCACAGTTATTGTTTTTGAGCCAGGTCTTGTCTAATCTGTACTTACACCTTTGATTTTTCCTGCCAAAATGTAAAACTTTGATTTTGTCCACACTGAAATTTATTTTGTTGGATAGGGCCCATTATTCAAGTTTGTCAAGATCTTTTTGGATCCCAAACTTGTGTTCTGGGGTGTGGCTATTCCTGCCAGTTTAGTGTCATCTGCAAATTTGATGAGTTCCCCTTTTATTCCCTCATCTAAGTCATTTATGAAGATATTGAAGAGTACTGGGCCTAAGGCAGAGCCTTGTAGTATTCCTCTTACTTACTTCTTCTCTCCATGTGGGATGTTAGTCCATTACGGCCTACTCATTGAGCTTGTTCCCCTTTTTTCATGCAGATTCATATGGCCTTTTGCCTCCTTTCAAGTCATCATTAAACATCTGGTTTTTCCCTCAGGCTTTGATTTAGGATGCTTGGGTGGAAATCTTTAATTGGGGATAGAGTGAATAAACTTGTTGTTTCCTCAGTTAATTATGTGTGCAATTGTGTGTCGTGCCATCCAGAGTGATTCTGAAATTGCGTAACTGAGAAATTTGATAAATAAATTCAATGCTGTTTCATGAATGAGAATTTTCTAACTTTTAATAGATTAATTATCACATTAATTTTAATTATTAATTAAAATTAAGCTCCTATAATTTATTTATTGATGTAGTGATCTCTGGATGCTGGAGGGCACAGGAGTCATGTCCCTCTAAATAACAGTCAACTAACAGAGGGAAAGTCACAGGGATTATGAATAAAATTCCTCATCAGATTTTTGTTGAAGGAAATTTCAGAACATACTTTCTATAACAAAATTTTTTCCCCTGCTAAGAATTATAATATATGGGTTGCTGGTGAAAACAGAAACATGATTGTACTTATGGATTTGGAAATATTTTTACACTGATTTGACTTTTTAATTCAAGTTTATTATACGGTACATTAGAAACAAAATTGAGAAAATCAAAAAGAGAAGTGCAGAAAGAAGTGATAAAAGAAGGAAAAAAGTATGTATTTTTACTTTTTTCAGTGCAGTAGAATACAGGAAGATTACAACCTCAATCTCTGACTTTACATTTCTAAATGTTTTAAGACACTTCTATAACAACAAAGTCATTATAATAATCAAAACCTAAAATTAAAGTTTCTTTTTTTTAATTTCAAGTACAAAATTGAATACAAATCAATTATAAAATTTGATATATCTATATGCAGAGAAGTGTTTACAGTGATCACCAGCAGAGTTCTCATCTCTTTTTGCTTGATGTCACAGGCTGACTCACTCTATTTTTAAGCACACAAGCATAAGAAACACAACTGATTGCAATGCTAGATCCTCTGGCTGCTACTCTACCCATCATGCTAATGACATGCGTCTTGTCTTTATCTTTCCCAACACACTCCAAGAACAGTGTGTGCAACTTGTAACTAGCATTTAAACTTAGGTACAACCATAATTATAGGTCATGAATAATAGCATTTGTATTCCCATGGTTGAGTTCTTCTTAATTTAAGTCAAATAAAAAGATGCTCTGCTGGCTGGCTGGAAAGAGAACAAGAGACACTTCACAAGATGTTATGTTTCTCCTGAGATCAGGCACATTTCTGTATTAATTCTTCATCTACTAGCATTGCAGCTTATTAAATGTAATAAGCTATCCTAGTTCTTGTTAAATATGAATTGTTTGTTACTTATACATATTTAGACTTTGTGGCTTTTCTGCAGATACTAGGTACTGTGCTCCAGTTTTTAACTTTTTAAAAGACTGATAACCAGTAAATGAGAACATTCAAAGAACCAGTTTTTCTTCATTAGGAATGCCAATGATTTTCAGATCAAATTTTGGTCTTTTCCTTGGAATTTATATGTACTGTAATCTTGCTTTGTTTTGCACACGTTCCATAAATGTGGAATGGGCCTTTCAAAAATATACTTAGAAGACTATATACACTATTCATGTGCTTTTAATGCCATTATACACATTTTTATGTGGGTTTAAATGGAAATACTGCCCTGCATACAAAATGCCATAATGCCATTGCAGTAAGTGGATATACTCACACATGCATACACACTCCAAATATTAACTGATTTGTTTCAGTATCAGATATCCAAAAGTTCTGGATTCAGTTTACTTAATAATATTCAGTATCTTGTTAAACTACAATGTGATTAAATAACCAGGAGATGGCAGCCTTCTCTGGAACCTGTCTTTGTTGACACTTATCTCTGTATCTTCTAAAATATAAACTTTGTTATGAACCCTAACAAAAAAGAAAAAAAATCTAATGTTAGTAGATGAGTTCTACATACATATATGTAACTAGAAAGAGAAATATTTGTTTAATAGAACTGAATTTATTACGACTGAGTATATAACTCTTTTCCTTACTCAGTCTTTTTGGTACTAAAACATATTGGAAGGACCCTGAGAATATAAGAAGTCTTCTTTGCTGATCAGTGGCTGAATTATGCATTTAAACACAACCCTTGGTACATTATATCCCACTTGAGAATGATTGTACACTTTTCTCTTTAATTATCTGGAGTTTATGGATATAAAATTGAACAAACAAACCATGGCAGTTTCTGGTTTGTTTCTGGAAAAATAAAGGGACTTTATATATAGAATACTTTTACTTGTTTTTCATAACTAACACTACATACTGCGAAGTCTTCACAATATAACAGCAGCATCCTGATTTTCTTCTCCCCAGGTGCGGTCAGGGTTCCAAGGAACACCCTCAACAAAATAAAACTCCAAGGCCTGAGGTTCCTCAAAGTTCCAATTTATTAAAGATGCCATGTTGACACATCTGGGAAAATCCAAATCTGAAAGCTTCTAGGTTTTCCACACCAGTTCACAGCCCTGCCCCACACCCACAAGTTCATCACATAGTCCAACCAACTCTTCACATTTTCCAGCAGATGCAGGCAAAAGTGTCCTTGAATACAGAATGTTATTATGACTAACTTTCTACCTTCCAACAAAAACCCCCTCCCAACTTTCCATGCTAAAATATGTGGCAGATAGGAAGCAAAAAGGAAAACTGTCTTCCAAAACTGACAGGCTTCCCGCCCGCCCCCCTCAGGAAAGGAACACATCCTGGAAAAAGATGTCCTGATTCCAGGTAGTGACTTGCGCCAGACTCTGCATGTTCAGGATGATGGCGTGGATGACCTCATCTATCTGGCTGTCATATTGGGGTTTCCTTGACAGGGTGTCTGCAAGCAGGTTCTTCCCCCCTGGGATGTATTTCAGCTTGAAATCAAACTGCTTGAAGTACTGCACCCAGTGGACCTGTTTGGGGGAGAGCCTTCATGGAGTCTTTAAGGCTTCGAGGTTTTTATGGTCTGACCATACCTCAAAGGGAATCTTGGCTCCCTCTAGGAAGTGCTGCCATGATAGAAGAGCCCAACAAACAGCAAAGGCTTCCTTCTCTCGTACTGCCCATCTCTGCTTGGTGTCCATGTGTTTTTTGGACACATATGCGCAAGGCATCAGCCGTCCTTGGGTGTCCTCCTGGAGGGGCACTGCTGACACTGCCACATCACTGATGTCTGCCTGGACGATGAACTGCCTATCTGGATCTGGGGGCTGAAGGATGGATTTCTCTGCAAACAGATGTTTCAAATGCTTTTTGACAGCTTAGAGTCCAGGCTAGAGGGCGTCGGCCATGGATTTATGGGGTAGGGTCCTGTCTTTAGCAGTTCAGTAAGTGGCAGAGCCACTTCCACAAAGGCTGGGATGAATTGCCAGTAGAAGTTAGCAAACCCCAGGAAATTTTGCAGCTCTTTCCTGGTGCGAGGGGGCTGCCAGTCAAGTATGGCTCACACTTTCCCAGAATCCATTTCTATGCCTTCGTTCGACATTCAGTTGCCCAGGTAGTCCAGAGAAGTTTTGTGACACTCACATTTGGACAGCTTCGCATAAAGTTTTGTGAAATTTCTTTAGTACTTGTTGGACTAGTTTCACATGTTCTTCTAATGTCTCACTCTAATATCTCACTGAATATGAGAATGTTGTTCAAGTAGACTAGAACCCCCTTGTATAAATGTTCATGCAGCACCTTGTTAATCAATTGCATGAATACAGCAGAGGCTCCTTGGCAGGGGTGAAGTCTAAATTTTTTTGCTACCAGTTCTGTGGGTGTGGCTTAATTAGTTAGGGGCTTGGTGGTAAGGTGACTGGGAGGGCATGGCTTGTTGGTCAGGTGGGCATGGCCAAGTCAATGTCACTTCTTTGCCCTTTTTTAACCTACAAAACACAACACAACACAACTGGCTCACCCACAATATAAAAGCAGCTGTGCTAGACCCAAAACGGCCCCTGCAATAAGCAGGAACCTCACACAGCCACAAAAAAACCCCAAAAGCCAACTTTCACACTTTACACACACAAAATTCCACATACAGCTTTGTGAGATTTTGTGTGATTGTGTAGTTAGAGTGAAACACTACAGAAACACACTAAATCTCAGAAAGCTGCACAAATATTATTTTATTTTATTTTTATTTTTATATAAAAGCAGCTAAATTTAAAACTTCCTAAACTTTAAATGGCTAGGTCTAAAAAAAGAACAACTAAAAAAACCCCCAATTAGCTATTTTTTTAAAACTCCCAAAGGGGGAAAAAACTTATCCAATTGAACAGGGATCTCCAACCTTGGCAACTTTAAGACTTGTAGACTTCAACTCCCTGCCTGCTTGATTGCAGGGATTACAGCAAGGCGTTGCAAACAGCAGCTAAAGGAAGCAAGCTGAGGGGGGGAAGGGGAGGGATTTTTGCTACCGATTAGCAGGCAGAGCCATTTAAAAGAAAAAAAGTTTTTTTCTTGTACATAGCTGTGGCGATCCAAGCTGAGTTGCCTGATTAGCAGACAACTCATCTGGGATTCAGAGCCATTTACAAGAAAAAAACGTTCTGATGATTGTGCGGCTCAGCTGGGCATGGGGGGCGGGGACAGGGATTTTTGCTACCAGTTCTCCAAACTGCCCACCACCATCACTACCTACTCGCCCGAGCTGGTCCAAACCGGAAGCATTTCACCCCTGCTCCTTGGAGACCAAAGGGTTTGTTGGAGAATGTCTAGCCAAAGTTCTCCTTGGGGCCCTCTCAGCTGAAGGGATGTAGTGTGGTTGAACTTCTCTATCCAGAGCTATTGACATGGTATACCAGTCTTGCTGTCATTCTGGCACCTCCCGGATTCCACAGGTGGTTCTGACTTCTTGATCAATAGCTTCTTTAAAATAATGCAGAAGTATTCTGTCCAGCCAATGCCCAAGGTTCCCTGTGATCTGTCTAAAGTCCCATATAAAGTCTTTTATGAGTCAATTTCCTTGCTTCATCACTTTTATCATGGCTTCATTTTCATTGAATCTGGCCCGGAGGAGGTCAACAAAACCTTCAGCATCATTTAATTCAGCAGCCCCCTCATTATGGTCAGCAGTATCTCCCTCATTCATCCCCTCTGAGATTGCAGATACTGTCATGATCTGTTTCGTATTGCTCTCGATACTGATCTACATGAGCCCATACTCGGCTGAGGAAATAGGCCAGTTTGGTAGGTTTACCGTCAAACATCACTCTAAACTGTGGTGGTGGAGCCCTTGCTAGAAGAATCGCCATAGTGACTGGAGGTGGGGCATGGATATGTTGGGGTGCTGTGGCAGGGTGAATGCTGCTGGCTGCTGGCTGCTGGCTCAGACCCCACGGCTGGTCTGGGATTATTGGGCAAATTAGGCCCATGGTGATCCTGTAAGTGGTGGAGCAGACTGTGCTGGTATCCACTGTCACTGGACCCACCCCTGGCTGGAATAGAACCCCCAGTCTGTGGGGATACACTCCGGGAGCCCGGACAAGAATTGGCTCTGACACAGAGGCAACAGGTTCCAGTTTTGGGGAGTTTCAGACCCCAAAGTCCCCACATCTCTCCATTCCAGATCTTGGGATAACTTCATTGGGCTGGTTACAGAACGACATCCAGGTGATCATTCTTTTGGTCCCATTTCTGGAGTTCGATCAGACTGGCAACTTTTCCAGGAATCCATCTCCCTGAGCCGAGCACCTAGACTTTGCATCATCTCTGCAGCTTCAAGGCTTGTACCACGTCTTCAGAAGGAGAATACTGGGTCTTGATATATCTTCCAGTATCTGCTCCCATGGCTGCCTCTGCGATCTCCTCTCTTTCTTCCATCTTCGCTGAATCTTCGCACCACCCAAGCTTTAGGTTGGTGCTGGGGCTCAGGACCCCATTCAGCCCCCTTTTGGGGTGCTGCTTAGTTATTTTGCAGATTTGGGTTAATGTCAGAGTTCCAAGGAACACCCCCAATGAAATAAAACTCCGAGGCCTGAGGTTCCTCAATGTTCCAATTTATTAGAGTTCTCATGTTGGCACATCTGGGAAAACCCGAATCTGAAACCTTCCAGGTTTTCCACACCCAGCTAACAGTTCACAGTCCTGCCCCACACCCACAAGTTCAACACATAGTCCAATCAACTCTTCACATTCAACTGGATACAACCTCCAGGCAGTCTCCAGCAGATGCAGGCAAAAGTGTCCTTGAATACAGAATGTTATGACTAACTTTCTACCTTCCAACAAAACCCCCCTCCCAATTTCCCACGCTAAAATATGTGGCAGTTAGGAAGCAAAAAGGAAAACTGTTTTCCAAAACTGACAGGTGCATTCGGATACATTGGTCTCTTCCACCAGCTCTTTTTTTCTCTGTGTATCCATCTTCAAATCTACTACATGAAATACAAGCTCAGCCAACATATGAGATTTACCCATCAGTTTTTAGTTTTTAGAAATTCAGTCACTGATTGAATCATCTCTATTGGCCTTCTCACTATGCTTCAATGGGCTGTTTACTTTTTAAAAATAAAATGTAAATGGCAGGCAAATATAGAAGTATTAGATTGGATGACAGAACTCTGGGGATTTATGAAAGAGAGTTAGCTGATGTTTTCACAAATGGTATCTAATCAATGTTCTGCTCAGCTCTATTGGCTTCTACCACAGTGACAGAATTGGTATTCACATATACTCTAAATGAACTATTTTCCCTGGTGGCTTGATTATAAAGTTATGATGCATGTACAAAGCATTTGCTCAAGCTCTGTATTCCTAAAGATATTTTACCTCAAAAGACTGATTTTTTCAATGTACTTTCAAGTTTTTTTTTTAAAAAAAAGTCAGAACATTCAGGTATTGTTGGATAATTAAGTTCTGGTTTTCACTTTAGTCCAGAGGGTATAAATTAGGTCAATTCATTTCAGAATCTACAAAGAAAAAGTTCCACAAGGATCCCTAATTATAGTACCTACAAGTTATGCTGAAAAAAAATCATTTCAGTATGTAACCTCTAGAGAACAAAAGTTGAAAAACAGAAATTCATTTCTACTTGCATTACAGTTTTAAAGTTCTAATTTCAGTAAAGATTAAAAAGCATCCCCATTATTCCAATTAATTCTCAGGGACTGAATCAGCTGCATGAAGTATTTCTTTTTTTAATAATAATTTTATTAAAAATTACAGTTAACAATAAACTAATAGAATCTTAAAAAATAAAGTAAAAAATAAAAAATACAGAAAAGAAAGTTAAATAGAAAAAAACCCATGAAAAATAAGAAAAAAAATATAAACAAATATTGTCCATTCATTACAAATATAAGCAAGTTTTGTAATTTATCATTTTCTCTTAAAATAAAAGAAATGCCACTTTTAAAGCCACTTTCAATTAGTTCCATTTTACTAATTTAAACTTATTCTTTCATTACATCTTTTATATATAGTCTATCTATAGATAGAGGCAGACATTCTTAAAATTAACTTCTCGGCCCATTCTTTAAAAATATTCTTCAGTATGTCTACTTTTTATTTATTTATTTGCCTCATTCTGTATTAGTAAGCTGAATTTTGTAATTGTAATCTTTACTTTTTTCTGGTTCCCTCTAATATCCAGTCTCATCCTATCAGTGCCCTCTTCATCTTTTATATATCTGCAACCTGGCTGGCTGCCAATTTATAAGCAAGCATTTTATACTTTTGATTTTATTTGATTCTTTATGAGCCGTCAGAGAACCCCTAACAGACTTTTGATATCAATCTGTTTATTCTAATGATCAAAACTGAATATCTGAATGAAGGACATTGGTAGTGAGAGAGGTTTTTTTTTAAAAGGTTACTCATTTTTCCAGCAAAGACACAGCTGTCAGATTATGTAAAACTTTGCACTCCTCTATTCTTTCACTAAAGGAAAATATTACCGATATTATAAACCTGGGGCTTTGCTTGAATTGATAAGCATTTTTCCAATTTAGTGAACCATACTTTTCTGCTTCTACAAGGCTGTTCTGTATGGATAAGAAACAAGAAATTAAAAACAGAAACTTCAGCTAAGTGACATTTTGACATCATTTAGGATGATGCTGAGAAGAAGAAAACCCCAAAGCACCAAATGTGTGCGGCTTGCATATACAGCATGTTTTAGTACAATACATTGATGGACGAGACAACATTGTTTACAGTGGGTAACTCCAGATTCTGAGAGAGACATTTAACAGTATGAATGAAAAAAAATAACCTTCCTTATAAGGGCTTTATAAACACAGATGGGCTATTATTTGAGATTACTTGCATATTTAAAGAAGATTGCAGCCATTATTATATTTAAAAATATGCTTCTTAAAGAATATCATAACTGTAAAATTAGTAAGAATATTTTCTCTCAGTTTTTGCATTGGTTTTAAATTAATCTGAAGGCAAAAACATGCTTGTTTCCATTGCCACTTTTAAAGCCTTCATGTCATGGGATAAATTTTCTGAAGATTTGTTTTTGCCCCAAAGGGATTGGCCCACATCACTTGTTTCATCAGAAGAGGTATGCTGTAGAACTTTGTCAATCAAGGAATTCCTTGTCAATCAAGGACTCCTGGCAGAGTTCAGGAGACTGGGCTTTGGACCCTGTTTAGGCTGAAGCCCCAATCAGGATGTTCCATATTGGAGGTGCTTAGCGCACTGGAAAGAAGATTCTACCCCTACTCTGTTGAATTATGATTTTTAATTTATTTAATCTGTTTATATTAATATTCAATGTTTTTACCTTAGCTTTTATAACTTTGTAGGTCTCATGACAATGAAATGAGTGGCACATACATTTAATAAATAAAATGATAATAATAACATTTGTCTGAAAGCAAGAACTTGTGGAACCATAAAATAGACAAAGTAATTAAAAATGAAGAAGCTGAAATACTCTGGAACTTTGGAATTCAAACAAATAGGCATCTGCTATGTAACAAACCAGACTTAATAATTGTTAAGGACAATAAAGTTCTGATAGTGGATGAGTGAAAGCAATCTCACTTGCTATTAAGACATATTGCACTGTATAATCTATATAAACACTAAACTTAGTGGCAGTGCCTTATTCTTTTTCACATTTCTTTTGAAGTAATGAATGTTCTCAGAAAATAAGATTCATACTATGTATAGTTTTGGAAATAGATATACTACTAATATATCTATATAACTAATATAACTGTAACTAATGACCATTATTTCTGATATGGGCACACAACAGCTAAAGAGAGAGAGATACTGTCAGCCTTCGTTTTTTCTTTACTTGCTTGCTGGGCTGCCATTGTAACGGGGGAGGATGGAACTATTGAAATGTCTGAGAGGGGGGAAGTGAGCTGGTGGATAAGAGCAGAGAAAGTTTTCTTCAGCGTTTTCTTTGAAGCTGATAACAACTCAAGGTCGACTGTCGTGGCAGAGCAGGAGGATGGCACCATCGGAAGTTGCACCCCACATGATCCATGGAGGGAATGTGGATTGGATAATTTTCGCTGGACGTTTAGGGGAAGGATTTTGGGGATGCTTTCTATATGTATTTTTCATGCCTTTTGCCTCAGACCTTGCTTTTCTTTGGTTGCATACAGTTCATACTCAGTAAAAGTACCTTTCTTTATGAAAATGGACTTGGGGTTTTTCTTTCTTCGTTATTGAAAGGAGGCGTACCTGACAGATACATTTTTTGTACCGTCTTGAATTTATATAATTTATATGTAAGATGATTTGAAAGCAGTAAAATATTCTAATTTTGGTACACTCTAGATCAGGGGTGTCAAACTCAAGGCCCAGGGGCCAGATCTGACTTAGATCTGGCCTGTGGGGTGCCCTGGAAACAACGAAGGACCAGCCCACAGTGCCTCTGCCAGCAAAAACGGAGCTCAGGAGCTCTGTTTTTGCTGGCAGAAGGTTGCAGGAGGCCATTGCAGCTGAAAATGGAGCTTGATAGATGCCCCCGACATGAATGATGTCAAGTTGGCCATGCCTCCCCCCCAAGGTCAAACACAAATGCACCTCCCCGAGGTCAAGCACAGCCCTAATGCGGCCCTCAATGAAATCGAGTTTAACACACCTGCTCTAGATGTATGTGGATAATATAATTCTTAGACAGCTTGGTCAAAGGGACCAGAGCTCTAATCATCAGGAGAATATCAAGATGGGGAAGGATGATATGAAGTATATTGCCATTGCTCCCAGTAATTGATGCCATTTATTAATTTCAGGCAATGGATTTATTAATTTCAACCTCCTCTGGACAGCCCAAATAATAAAATATATCATTTAGTACATACTTTCAAACATTTAATAATAGTAAAAAATTACAGCAAGTTAATATATTGTTAATTATTGTTACTATAATGCTAGGTTACCATGAAATATTTTTGGTGGGTTTTTTTCCAGGTTTTTATTTGTTTGTTTGGTTTGTTTGGTCTTATTTTTTGAAAAAAAAATCCAAATAGAATTATTCCAAGATTTAATGTCTTTAAGATGTCTAAAGAGATCATATGAGAAGTATAATGGGTTTCTTGCAGAGGCAAGGAAAAAGATGCATGCATTTGACATTAAATAACATAATTGTATCGAAGGGAGCACAGTTAGCTACAATAGATTTGTCTAAGGAAACTCATAAACCAATCTATTGAGGTGCTCTGAAAACTGGGAAAGAACATTATTCATAGTTTTTCCCCTAGTAAACCAGAATTTGACTGCAATAATTTATCTATTCTTCTGGCTGAAGATACAGATATGCAGTGAAACATTCTGTTTGACTTCTTTTTATAATCCATGTTTCAAAGTCATGTTTTACAATTAGAAAAACTTAACTTTTTTTTTAATCAGTTAGTCTCTTTGGGTACAACAGAGCCTTTTAAAGATAACTAACTTAAATCCCATGAATTAGATTACATTCGATTAATTTAATCCAAATACGTCTCATGAATTTGAGCAATAACATTATTATTAGCCTGAAATTCTGAAATCTCAAAACATCTGAAAGGCAACTGATTTAATAGTATATTCTTATAAAATACTGGTCCCCCCCACCCCCGGAAATATGAAGTATGCAATGCATTAAAGTTTATTAAAAGTTCCAACATAGCAAAAAAAAGAAAAAAGAAAGAAAAAGAAAAGCAAAACCAGAGAAAAATTTAGGAGAGTGAGTGAGGAGAAAAAATTAAGCCAAATTGAGTAGTGCTGTCTTGTCATTGGAGGGAATTAAACACTCAGCATCTACATAGAATTAAATAAATAAATAACAAATAATAAGGTTAGAGTTATTTGGGGGTATCTTGTGATTTTGGTAAACTAGTCTGGAGCCTTTTACAAAGGTTATGTTTGACAGACCTGTCTTCCTGCGGTTCACTCAGCAGCCTCTCCCCCTCACTCAGAGCTGTTGCTGAGAGCTGAGGGGGGGGGGAGGGTCTTCTTCAGAAGAAAGCAGAACTAAAATATTCCTAAAGGCCACACGCCATCTCTTCAGACCATTTAAAGCTTCTGAAATGCCACTCTGAAGTAAAATAACTACCTCTCCAGAAGAGTCATTCCATTAGAGAACCAGCAAACAGCAGTGCTGAGATAAATGGGAGTACAGAAAATTGATTTTATATCTGCCTGTAAGTGTGGTCAAATGTTATAGGCCAGCACGTCAAAGAGGATTCTAAAGTTTTACTGTGGCAGAAAAATAATGATACAATAGCTATCATTAGAAAAGAATAAGCACTGCTTAATCTTTCCTTTAGTTGCTGGGTTACGTATGAATTTATTTCTTGGGTTTTGTTTTGTTTTGTTTTTTGCTGTGGTGTAAAATATTCTTTATTCCAAATAAGAAATATGCAAAGAAGAAAATATAGTTGTTGGTAACTTGATTACCATCAAGTTGCTTTGATTCTTAGTTACCATATTGATAGATTTGCTTCATGAAAATCCCTAACATGTTTTTTCAAGTATTCCAATAGTGCATTTCTCACTACTGTAACTGAATACTTCTACCTTGCTGCTAGTCATCCTCTTTTTCTCTTTCCTTCCATTTTTACCAGTACTGGAGCCTTTTCCAGAAAGCTAGGTTTTTGTCTCATGTATTGAAGTAAGATTATTTGAGCCTGGGTATCAAGTGAGTGGTTCATTTGTTCAATGATCCATTGGTTTGCTTTCTTGGCTACCCATAGTATTCTTAGGAATCTTCTCCAACATCAAAGTTCAAAGGCATTAATACCCTTCCTGCCTTGCTTATTAAAGTCCAACTTCCTCTTTCACTTTATGGTTTGAATGATTCTTCATGGCATTTGAATATCTTTTCCATGGTCTTAGTGCACATTTCACCATGTTCTGTTCACACTGTGGTTTCCTGACTTGTATATAAGTTTCCCATGAGGACAATGGGATGTTTTAAAATTTCCATTTTTATGAGCATTTTCCATTGCTTGGTTGTGATCAACACTACCGAGAGCTTTTTTTAAATAAAAAGCATGTGCTGACTTCTTTTTGATGTTCTTTGGCTCTATCAATTATCCAGCAAGCCTCAGCAATTTGCCTTTTTCTAAAGCCAGATTGACCCTTTTTTTTTCATATAAGACTCTAATATATATTGGATGATCCTAAGCATTTTTTGCTAGCATGTGAAATGAAGTGTTTTATACAATACTTTGCACTCTGTTAAATATTGTTGTAGATTGACCTCTTCTTGACACTGTGTATATTGTCCAGAATTGTTGGTATTGCTTGGATAGATCTTGACTAATTCTTTTTCTGTTGCTTTCTACATTCTAGTGGGTACTTCACCAGTTCTTCTAGCCTTTTTATTTGGTAATGAGCAGAGTACTTTAATTTTGTTTTCTACTATCACCTTCTGAATTCAGAGATTTTTGAAAGACTTTCCTTCTTTTTACGTGTCTGTTTCCATCTTCAATGTCTTACAGATGCTATTGTAATACTGTCCCTTATCTCTTTTAACAGCTCTCTGAAACTGTTAAGTTCCTTTCTGAAATGTTGGTCTTTCTTGATTTTGCTTTCTCTTCTCTTTTTGGTTATTTCTATTGTTTGTTGTGACACCTAGTTTCCTTTCTTCTCTTTCTTCAATTTGGAAGTCTCTATTCATTTTTATCCTTAACAGTTTCTCTAAGTTCATTCCATAATTTTTCTGGTCCTCTATCAATACAATTTAATGCCAGAATTTATAGTCAGTCTCCTACTTTATGTTGACTTCCTAAGTCATACAATCAAGTTATATTTTTTACTTTTGTATTTCCAATTTTAGCATTCCAGTCTCCAATCACAAGCAGCACATCTGACTTGAATGTTCTATTGATTTAAAATTAGACTTGATATAAAACTAATCAACTTTTCTTGTACATTGGTGACTGGAGCATAAATTTGAATGATAGTCATATTAAAGTGTTTGTCCACAACATTTAATTGATATTATTTTTTTGATTGCATTATAGGCAAGTACCGTTTTTGCTTTACTCTTAATGATAAAAGCAGCACTGATCTTTCTTTGCTTTCTGTTTTTTTTTGTTTTTTTTTTAATTTGATTTATATGCCGCCCTTCTCCGGAGACTCAGGGCGGCCTACAATGCGCTAAGCAATAGCCTTCATACTTTTTGTATATTTATACAAAGTCAGCTTATTGCCCCCACAAACTGGGTCCTCAATTTACCTACCTTAGAAAGGATGGAAGGCTGAGTCAACCTTGAGCCTTGGTGAGATTTGAACCTGCAATAATTGCAGGCAGCTGATGTTAATAACAGGGCTTTAGACCACTGTACTATCCAAGGCTCTTTTTGTTTTGAGTCATAAACAGTGTGATAAACAGTTTCCTTACCGAGGGAGAGGGAAGGTCCTGGTGGTGACGCTGGTGACTGCAGCCATACGCCATAGAAACCCAGTTGGAGTGCTAATCAGCTGTGGTAGGAAGGCAGCCAGCACAAACCTCCATTGGAGTGCCAATCAGCTGTGTGACTGGGAGGCTGCCGGCGTGAGACAATTGGGATGCCTCATGATCAGCTGTGCAACTGGGATGCCCGCCGATCAGCTGTGCAGCCACGCAGAGCCAGGTGAGTGATTTCTGGTTAAGGCCTGCCCTGGCAGAGGGTGTGTCTTGCCTATATAACCATGCTGGGAGGCAAATGCTCCCAGCGCTGACTTTAATTCCGATTGCATCTGTTTTGTGACCAGTCCTTTTGGGAGATCATTTGTGTGCCTGAGTCTGGTTTAATAAATCCAGTTATCACCCACCCACACACTTGGGGTTGTTGTTACTACTGGATTAGGTCCAGAGCTCGGACCATTTGAAAGAAGGTCAAAAATTTTCCCAATTTTTTTTCTGATGCTTTCAGCTGGAAGGTAGGAGAATTGGAGGAGGAATGGCTGAAGAAATGGCTCCAACAGCTGAGGTGACAGCGGGAGAGTGACAGGTTGCAGAGTTGATAATCACACTGGAGCAAGGTGCAGAGCCTGGGGTGCCAGATGTGCATCTGAAAGAGTGTGAGGGGTGAGGAAATGCTCAGCTGATGATGCAGGGACTGCAAGCTACAGATGTGGTCCATGAGCAAGGGCTGAGGGGTGTGTGATGGCTCACTTCATCTATGACTGCTGGGACTGGACCCCAGCCTCCACAACGCCTAGTGAATATATGGAGTGAAAGGTGATTGATGGACTATGATAAGGAGGGGGAGTACAGCTACTCAACCACCCCAGGTAGCCACATAATGGAGATACTGAGGGAACAGTTTGGTGAGGCCAGCTTCTGGGATGCTCCTACCTTGCAACCATGGGACCTGTGGGGAGAGTCAGCCTCATGGCCAGCATAGCCACAGGAGCTGCAGTCGAGCGTTACACCATCTACCCATTTTCAATTGGCAATCAGGTGATCAGCCATATGGATCACTACAGCCATCTATACCTGTCACAGTGGACAATGGTTGTTGCAGTGACAGTGGTATTGGAGGGGCAGGAGGTTGAGTAGGTGGCATCTCTGTATAATGAGCCTTTTCCTGGAAGCGCTATGGGTTCAATTAGAAGACCTGACCCAAGTCCACCAGGCAGAGGAGGAGCTACTGCCACTACAACAGAGGGGACAGCAAGTGAGGGACTATGTCCAGGACTTCCATCAGGCTGCTTGTAAGGTGAAGAGGTGGCCTGAGTGCCTGCTGGTCCATCATTTTAAGGCAGGCCTGGATAGGGATCTATGCCAAGCCTGTGCCTATCGGGGCCTCCCTCACTGGTTAGCCACTGATACCAAGTGGCCACTGAGATTGACACTGAGCTATGGGAGTGTGGTCCCAAGGGGGAGTTTGGTGTCAGACCACGAAAGACTATGGAGCATCTGTTCATGGCCAGCCGGGTGACTCCTGTTCTTGTGGGGGTTCCATGGGATGGCCCAACTGATATATCAATCAGCTGGGTCATTGTGCAGCTGAGTGCCCAGCCCCCAATCCACAGACCAAGGCAGAGTCCCCGAGGGTGAGCATGGTGAAGAGGACACCTCTGAAGACCCCTGAGAAGTCCAGAGTGGCAAACCAAGCAGTAGGGGGTGCACAAACACTAACTGAGGCAGTTAAGGAAACACCAGCAGAAGGCAAGTACCAGATAGCTGCCTACAACAGTGATGATGGAAAAGGGGATCTGATGGTAATTGCACCTGTCTGGGCCTTCCTCATCCCTGTGACCATTTCAGCCCCATAGTCAGGTCGAGATGGTAGATCTCAAGGCACTGATAGACTCGGAGTGTATCAGGTGCCTGATAAGCCGAGCAGTAGCTAACAACCTGGGAGTATGGGTTAAGAATTGGTTAACCCCATTCAGTTTGAACAGGTTCATGGGTCCCTGAACCTGGGGGAAGTGCCGGCCATGCATGTCACTGAGTCAATGTGGCTTGACATGGCCCAGCATTGGGAAATGATTTGGTTAATAGTTGTACCTACAATGACAGAATCCATAATTTTAGGATTAACATGGTTAAACAAGTGGGCTCAAATGATATGGTGGTAAGGCCGGTTCCACAAGCTGAGGATTGGGACAGGTCCCTGACCCCCATCACATGAATCCATTCGAGGGGGGAAAGAATGGGTCCAGGAGGGTTCACCCCTGCTAACTCAAGTTCCACCCCATGCCTCCTTCCTTTGAGTCTATGCGGATTTGGCAGAAGTGTTTAGCAAGGCTGAGTGTGATGTGCTAACCCCCCCCCCCCAATCAGCCAACCTATTGTGCCATTGACATCCTACCCGGGGCATGGCTATCAAAGTCCAAGATGTACTTGATGACCCCAAAATATATGGAGGAATTTAGGAAGTACATTGACAAGAACCTGGCTTGGCGGTTCATTCAACCCACTCACTCAAGGATTGTGGCTCCTGTCCTGTTCAAAGAGAAGGATGGGACTATCTGCTTATGTGTGGACTTCAGGAGCATTAACGATGTGTGTGTTGAAAACATGTACTCTCTGCCCCTGATGAAAGAGATGTTGGCCCACTTGGCTAAGGGGAGGATATTTACCAAATTGGACCTCAGGGAGACATACTACAGGGCGAAGATCCAGGAGGGGGATGAATGGAAGACCACCTTCAACTGCCCCTTGGGGAGTTACCAATTCAGGGTGATGCTTTTCAGCCTGCAGGAAACTCCTGTAGTGTTCATGCAGCTGATAAATGAGATGTTACACAAGCATCTGTATCAGGGGGTGCTTGTGTACCACAATGACATCCTCATCTATACAAAAACCATGGCAGAGCACACCCAGTTGGTTTGGCAGATATTGGAAAAGCTAATGGCCACTAATCTCTACGTGAAGCTCTCAAAATGCAAGTTCCACCAAACTTGGCTATTACTTGGGATATTGCATGTCCAGCACTGGAGTGAAAATGGACCCAGCCAAAGTCCAGGCCATTCTGGGATGGCAAGTGCCAAGAACATGAGGGCACCTGCAGAGTTTCCTTGGCTTTGCAAATTTTTATCGGACTTTCATCCCCACATTTGCCAAGGTGGCTTTGCCCTTGACAGATCTCCTGAGGACTAAACACACAACAATAAAGCCCAAACTGGGCCAGCCACTGCACTGGACGATGGAGTGCTGGCAAGCATTCAAATCCCTCAGGGAGTTATTTGCCAGAGAGCCTGTTCTGAAATTCCCAAATCCTGAATAAGCCTTTGTGGTCAAAGTGGATGCCAGCAATGTAGCGGTAGCCACTGTCCTATTACAAGGTAATGAACAGGGCACATTACAGCTGTGCACATATACCTCCCGCAAACTCATGGAAATTGAATATAGGTGGGCCATACGGGAGAAAGAGGCCTTTGCGGTCTGGTGGGCTCTTGTTACTTGGTGTCACCTCCTGGAGGGTAGTAAACTACCGTTCAAGATATGGGCAGACCATAAAAACCTTGAGGCCCTCCAGACTCCGCAGCGATTGTCACCCAAACAGGTACAGTGGGCACTGTACTTTCACCACTTCCGGTTTACCTTGAAATACATTCTGGCTGGGAGAAACTTTCTAGCAGACGCATTGTCAAGGATGCCTCAATATGATAGTGTTGTGTCTTCGGCTCCCGAGCCCGGACCTTCGGAGGAAGAATCCTCCGAAAGTGAAGAGGAGGAGGAGGCAAGGCTCCCCTCTCCTGGCCCGTCTGGTTTGGCACCACCCCAGGCCCCAGCTGAAAGCCCTGAGGAAGAAAGCTCCTCTGAGTCAGACGTTAATGAGGAGAGGGAGTGGATTAATCCCAGGTGGCGACGATCAGAGAGACGGGCTCAGCAAAGGAGTGGGTGGGGCCGAGCACGAGGTGATGAGTCACAAAGCCAACGCCCCACAAGGTATAAAAGGAGCTGACCTTACCTTGTTGGCTTTTGTGACGAACAAAGTATTAACCTGGCTGCTTGTGTCCTGAAGTACTGCATCAGATAAGTGTTTGCTAATCTTAAGACTGTTTGTTGTTGGACATGCCGGAGAGCCTTATCAGGGACTGGCCGTGGCAACTCAAAATAACAGCTGTCTTTATCTCTCCCGGGCTCGCTGCCAGCTTGTTATTTATGAATGGTGAATAAACGACTTCTGTACACTTCTGTTTGTGTGTGTGCTTGTCTGGGCTCCTGAAGCAGGGAGGAGACAGAACAGATAGCCACCAAAAGGCTGTACATACCATCATTCCCCCCTCACCACAGACGCAACCCGCTGTCTAGGTCTTGGCTCAGCAGCTGGCAGAAACAGTTGAGGAGTTAACAAGTGGCTTACAGGCCGAATTATTCACAAACCTGTGTTACTAGGAACACAAGCAACTACTCACCCAATCGGATGGGTTAGTGAGGAAAGGCAATAAACTGTATATGCCACACATTCTGAGGCCACAAGTGCTGCAAAAGTGCCAGAACGTGAAACAAGCAGGACACTTTGGGTTCCTGAAAACCCTACATCTAACCAAGCAGCAATTTTGGTGGCCCAAGATGCAACACAACATAGAGGACTATGTCAGATGTTGTTTGATCTACGCAACTACCAAACCCTGCATAGGGAAACTCTCTGGCCTACTGCAATCTGTGGCTGAACCCACTTGGCCATAGGAGGAAATAGGCATGGATTTTATTGTTGAGTTGCCGAAGAGTAATGGCCACCCAGTTATATGGATGGTCATTGATTTATTTTCTAAAAAGGCCCATTTTATGCCCTGCCCCGGGTTACCATCACCATGAAGATTGGCAAAAGTATTCCTACAGCATATTTATCACCTTCATGGAGTGCTGTGGAGGGTCATTTCTGATAAGGGGTACAGTTCACAGCCAAAGGGTAACCATTTGTCTAAAATACTATAGGGTTTCCTTTCTAAGCAGGCAGTTGGACTAGAAGACCTCCAAGGTCCCTTCCAACTCTATTATAACATCAGTAACAACATCAGTAACAACACATTCCAAAAGTTTTAATCTAGTGACATCAGAAACACCATTAGTACTCCAAAACTCAACTCTTCTTCAGCAGCATGTTGAATACCATCTGAACTGAGGTTCATCATCCAGCACTATATCGCCAATCATTTTATATTTTCCATGTTGATATATTTTCGTGGAATGCTTAGATGCTAAGTATTTACTCTGCCTCTGATATTTTCATATATCACTACTACTCAATATCGGTACCTATTTGCTTTAGCTGAGCAGTTGGGATGATCTTTATACCTTGAATGACTCTACTAGGAATATATACTTTTGGCATATACTCCTGTTTTTCACGTATCCCTCTTAGGCCTACCCACCCAGCACAATGAGACAGTATAGCAGGAAATACAGTTGCAAGAAAAAATATGTGAACCCCTTGGGAGTATGTGGAGTTTTGCATGAATTGGTCATAAAATGTGCTCTGAACTTCACCTAAGTCACAACAATAGAAGAACACAGTCTGCTTAAAATAATACTACACAAACATTAGATGTTGCCATGGTTTAATTGAACATAACATGTAAACATTCACAGTGCAGGGAGGAAAAAGTATGTGAGCCCCTAGCCTAATGACTTCTCCAAGAGCTAATTGGAGCGAGGAGTGAGCCAACCTTGACTCCAATCAGTGTGATGATATTGGATGTGTTGCTGACAGCTGTCCTGCCCTTTAAAAACACACACCTGTTTTGAGTTTACTGGTTTCAAGAAGCACTGTCTGATGTGAACCATGCCTCACAGAAAAGAGCTCTCAGAAGACCTACGATCAAGAATTGTTGATTTGCATGAAGCTGGAAAAGGTTACAAAAGTATCTCCAAAAGCCTTGATGTTCATGTGTCCATGGTAAGACAGACTGTCTACAAATGGAGAAAGTTTAGCACTGTTGCTACTTTCCCTAGGGGTGGTCGTCCTGTAAAAATAACAGCAAGAGCACAGCGCAGAATGCTTCATGAGGTAAAGAAGAATCCTAGAGTGTCAGCTAAAGACCTATAGAAATCTCTGGCACATGCTAACTTTTTTGTTGACACATCTACAATAAGGAAAACATTAAACAAGAATGGAGTACGTGAGAGGACACCACAGAGGAACCCATTGCTGTCCCAAAAAAATATTGCAGCACGTTTGAAGTTTGCATAGCATTTTGCATTTGCATTTATATACTGCCCTTCTCCCAAGGAACTCAGGGAGTGCCTGGATGTTCCACATCACTACTGGCAAAATATACTGTGGACAAATGAAACCAAAATTGAGTTGTTTGGGAAGAACACACAACACTATGTGTGGAGAAAAAAAGGCACAGTACACCAACATCAAAACCTCATCCCTACTGTAAAACATGGTGGAGGGAGCATCATGGTTTGGGGCTGCTTTGCTGCTTCAGGGCCTGGACGGATTGTTGTCATTGATGGGAAAATGAATTCCAGAGTTTATCAAGACATTTTGCAGTAAAACGTACAACCATCTGTCCTCCAACTGAAGCTCCGCAGAGGATGGATGATGCAACAAGACAATGACTCAAAGCATACAAATATTTCAACAAAAAAAATGGCTTCAACAGGACAGAATACGCCTTCTGGAGTGGCCCAGTCAGAGTCTTGACCTCAACCCAATTGAAATGCTGTGGCATGACCTTAAGAGAGCGACTCACACCAAACATCCCAAGAATATTGCTACACTGAAACAGTTTTGTGAAGAGGAGTGGTCCAAAATTACTCCAGATCGTTGTGCAGGTCTGATCTGCAACTACAGGAAACGTTTGGTTGAGGTTATTGCTGCTAAAGGAAGGTCAACCAGTTATTAAGTCCACAGGTTCACATACTTTTTCCTCCCTGCACTGTGAATGTTTACATGTTATGTTCAATTAAACCATGGCAACATCTAATGTTTGTGTAGTATTATTGTAAGCAGACTGTGTTTTTCTATTGTTGTGACTTAGATGAAGTTCAGAACACATTTTATGACCAATTCATGCAAAATTCCATGTAATCCCAAGGGGTTCACACACTTTTTCTTGCAACTATACAATTATTTCTTCTCCCTAAATAAAAGATCATTTGATCTTTTCATTTAGCTTTTAGTAAAAATCTTACTTGATTTGTATGTGCAATTGGCAAATAGTTAAAAGTCATTATTTGCTTTCAAATCAATTGTCAGGGTCTTGCTTCATATACTTACAAGATTTCATACCTTTTCAGTTTAATAACTCTCTTACAGCTCTCTCTGTATAGGTAAATGGAAGGTGGTATGAAAAAAGTCTTCAGCCATGCACATCATCTTGGATTGCATTAGATTTATCTGCTGTCCTGAATAAATATTGGACTGCCAAGGTTTCTTCCACACACACACACACCCATTCTTACCTGTCTCCTTTTAGATGATGCTAGTTAAAGAGCAGGGCAACCCAGCTGGGACCAGTCATTCCTTTTCAGGTGTTTCACATTTTCTCATGGTTGAGCAGCAGCAAGGATGATTAATTCTATGTTCTCTTGCTTTCCCATCTCTGCCCATTAAATAGCCTCCAAGGTAAGCAGACAGAAGGCTGATGATATGTTGAACAGCTCCAGTACACTCTTTGGCAGATTAACTAGAAAGTGCTTGTCATTCTCATTCTCTCCCTCCCTCCCTCCCTCCCTCCCTCTCTTTCTCTCTCTCCCCCCTCCCTCCCTCTCTTTCTTTCTCTATTACCCATCCCTACCAGGATTTAAAAGACAAATTTGCAAAAGCAACAATGTGTTATGCACTGCTACCTGAATTTTGTTATTCTAATTAATCAATATCTCTGAGTCACAAACCTTTTTGTTGTGAACTAGCCTATATAAACATAAATCTTTGGCAATGGCCAAAACGCCAGTGCTATCGACCCTCAGTCAAAGCATGGCAAGCTAATTTAACAGTTTACATATATTCATAGCATGTTTCCTCAGTGGTGACTTCTATATGCATACTGAAAAGAATGTGTGTGTGTTTTCCATACTTAAAAACAATCTGGAGTTTAGAACAAATCAGAAGGACTCACACAAAACAATAATGGCAGTGTTGCCACAGATGGTGTAGGGAACTTTAGACCAAGCTCTGATGGGGGAAACCGTAGAGCTACTAAGGTCCAGATGGATTGGGAGTGTCACACTCAGTCATGGTGGGGACTAGAGGAATGGGTTGTCATATTAATTAAGGGGAAATTTATGCCGAAATAATTTCATGAGAAGTGATAGTGATAGTGCCTTCCCAGATGGCAAACATTGCAAAATTTTGTGGCATCCCTGAAATAAATCTCTGAAACTTTTTAATATTTATAAAGTACATGTCAGTACACTGATTAAAATTTCTATGCACTAACCATAATTCTGAAATAAGAGTGAGCATCTGGGTGGGTTTTGCTGCTCGCTCAGTTTCCATGAGTATATTGTTCTTGAGGGGAAGAAATAGTATAATAATATCCTGGCACGGTGTTTGCTTGATTATGGATTTACTAGCTTTTGTCAGGCCTGACAGATAAATCTAATGTACCAAGTCACATAGCACAAGTATAGAAAGATGGCCTTCTTTTTACTCCCTGCCTTTTTTTTTTTGTGAGCTTTGTTTCATACAGAGCAATATAAACAGACTTTGCCTTTTTTATTTCGAATAGCAAGCAAAATTCTTGATCTCTAAACCATATATACCTTGTCAAGGTGCAGCCAGGCATATCCTAGAAATATAGAGAAGGCAATTTGGTACTGCAGTGTATTTTTAAATGACTTCCTTCTCAGTTAATCTGACTCCACTTTGTAATGTCCTGGGTGGAACATCCAGATGTTTTGTCTATCGAACTATTACTCCTCTTGTTCCCAAATCTTTTCAAGGCTTGATGAATAAATTTCTTTTGCACAGAGAACTAAAACACAGAGGGGGAAAATCAGGGAACTCATAAAATTTATTACTCTTATAGCAAGGGTCTTACTAGCCTGGATAATTAGGTTCAAATGACATATTTAAAATATCTGTTGATATCTGCTGAAAAGGGCTGCTTGGCTACTTTCCATAAATGGTTTTCTAAATGTCCTATTCATAAACTGTTCTATGCACAGAAAAACTGTTTTCAAGTGGCCTATGCTCAAACCAAAATGTTAATATGGATCTGCATATTTTTTTTCTTGTAGAAGTGGTTTGGATTTGAAGAAAGGAGGGGGGAAATGCCAAAAACCTTGAGAATTGAATGGAATCTGGAAAAGGAGTGAATGCACTGGAAAAATCAGATAGAATGTGTGCCATAGGGCATTGGTGATAGGGGCTAAGCACAGGATTGGAAAGAGTTGAGAAAGATTGTCAAGCCATTAAATCTATCACACTAGGACATCGGAACAAAAGAAACTAAAGGAACAGAGGAGCAGGAAGCCTGTGGGAAAATAGTAACAATGAGTCTGATGGGATATGCTGATGGGCTGCTACTACCAACAACAGTTGGTACCACATCAAGTACCACATCAAGATTTGCCCCAAAGTCAGTATAATGAAAACGTTCTGGATTTTGGTTCTGCTCATTTAGATTAGCTCACAACAGTTTGGCAGCATCCCCGGAAGGTAATGGTTTTCTTTTGCATTGTAAACAAATCATATTTCCCATTTAGTTACAACTCTCATAACCTGCTGAGTAGATAGTAACATGCAGAACAAGAGTCAATATTCTTGTTCATTGATTCCTGATATTTTCCTAATAAAATCTCTGTTTCTATATTTATCATATATTTATGTCGAATGAATATATAGTACTATCATTTTTAAAGGTCCAGTAACCATGGGGATAGGATGGAGGGGTTTTTGTTTAAAAAGTTTTATTATATACCCTGTTTCCCCCAAAATAAGACATCCCCTGATAATAAGCCTTATTGGGCTTTTGAGTGCATGGCAATAAGGCCAAGTGCTTATTTCAGGATTCAAAAAAATATAAGACAGGACCTTATTTTTGGGGAAACATGTTATTATTATTATTAATAATAATAATAATAATAATAATAATAATGAAGATCTTGTGGGACTTTAGGATTCAGACTGACAGGCACTTGGTCCACAACACACCTGACATAACAATAGTTGAAAAGAAAAAAGTATGGTTCATTGACATTGCAATACCTAGTGATGCACGGATTGAAGATAAGCAGCAAGAAAAAATTACAAAGTACCGGGACTTGCAAATTAAAGTTGAGCGACTGTGGAAAAAGAAATCGTGTGTTGTCCCGATTGTAATTGGAGCCCTTGGAGCAATACCCAAAGGGCTACCCCGCTATTTAGAAATTCTAAATTTACCGGACTTGAACATTTTGACTTTACAAAAAACCACCTTACTCAGAACAGCTTACATCCTCCGACGATACCTTAACAGTTCCTAGGTCCTTGGTTAGGACTTGAGCTGCTGAGCTATTAACCAGCCTCAAAGGCTGTGAATCTCACTAAAGATTAACTAATAATAATAATAATAATAATAT
>WNWU01013639.1:13676660-13724033 GCA_012654045.1 Ptyas mucosa
ATACAAAATTATAAGCTGCTTAGAGTCACCTGTGTGTGAGTTGGGCAGCTATATAAATTTGTTAAACAAACAATAACAAAGATTTCAGATCTCAGAATTCTATAACTGACATGCCCACTGATGGAATATAAACATCTGGACTGTTGCTAAGTTAGGGAAGGCCACTTTGAACTATGGGCAGATAGTTATAGAACCATGATGGTGATCCTATGGCAAGCATGCCACAGGTGGCATGTGGAGGCATATCGGTGGGCACCTGAGCTCAGCTCCGGCACACATGCACATGCTGGCCAGCTGACTTTCGGGCCTTCTAGACCCACTGGAAGTCAGCAAACAGGCCGTTTCTGGTCTCTGGAGGGCCTCCGGAGGGTGAGGAAGGCCGTTTTCATCCTCCCCAGGCTCCTGGAAAGCCTCTGGAACCTTGGGAGGGTGAAAAAATGGGCCTACCAGGTCCGCATGCCATTGCGTGTCAAAAGCGGTGGAGCACGGGGAGTCATGCGTGCATGCATAGGATGGCGGGGCAAATAGAATCATGGAATCATAGAATCATGGGTGTGGGCACATGCATGCACGACCCCCCCCTCCCCTTGCTTTCGGCACACAATGGCAAAAAGGTTAGCCATCACTGTTATAGGATCTTACTTTCCAATTGTTTTATGGCCCTTTCCCCCCCAAGTTGAACTATTTATTAGAAACTGTAGGTCAGTATTGGCTTTTAACTCAGGAAGGTCAGACTGCTATCCAATAAAAGGATTCAGTCAGGCATTGACAAACCTTCAGTCATTAAAAGCAGAGAAGAAAGTCCTGGACATGAGAATTGAATGTGTATAGGGGGAAGGGAGAAAGGGCCAGTTCCAATCCTGTCACCATCTTCATCTGGGAAATGTAGGCAAGTATTTATAAAGTACTGTATTTTTCGGAGTATAAGATGCACCAGACTATAAGGCGCACCTACTTTTTTTGGTAAGGAAAAGAAGAAAAAGAAATCTCCCTCTGCCTCTGAGCAATTTTGCCTCGTTGCAGCAAACATCAGCAAACAGCCTGCTTTACTTTCATTTTCATTTTCAGCATAGCTTGATTAGCACAAAGGGAAAAAAAATCTGCTCCAGCAATTTTCTTCCTTGCAAGCAAGCAGGAGAGCCCTTTGCAAAACAGCTGAGAGCAAATCAGCTGAGGGTCGGGAGGCCATCCAATCAACTTGTGCTAATTAGGCTGTGCTGAAGCTGAAAGGAACTGCTTTTTCTTGCTGTTTGCTTGCAAGGCAGTAACTGTTGGGAGGCATAGGCCAAAGGTGGGGGCCAGTGGGTGGGTGGGGCTACATTTGGTGTGTAAAACGCACCTAAATTTTCACCCCTTTTAGGAGGGAAAATGATACATCTTATACTATGAAAAATATGGTAATGCTTTAATTTTTGTTTTATTTATTTATTTGTACAAGATAACAAGTATATTTATGAACATAAACAAAGGAAGTAAATACAAATAAATGGGAACAGTAAGACAGGGATGGTAGGCACGCTGATGCGCTTATGCCCGTCCCCTTTGTGGACCTCTTAAGAAGGGAGTGAGGTTCATGGTAAACAATTTGAGACTGAAGCTGTGAGGGTTTTAGGCTGTAACAACGGAGTCTGGTAGAGCATTACCTTGAGTTTATACATACGGCATAGTCATGTTTCTGTGAACATTACATGCTGTCCTCTTCTGAAATGTTCCCTTATTAGCTTTTTGTTTTGTGGCATTTGGTATAAGAATTTCTTGCAAATTACAGTCTTTTAGATAATAATTTCTGGCCAATGTGAATGGCAACAAGGAGTGTTATTGATCTGAACCCGCATATTGCATTGACTAAAAATGCCATCTATTAAATTCAGATTATAGTGCACACTTGGTGAACAATATGCCTTGGTAACATCTCAGTAAGAGAATGTCTTAAAGCTTTGTGTGTGGGGTTTTTTTTAAAAAAATGCTCTCCCATATTTGTTTCATTTAATAATAATCTCTCTGTGCTCTTATTGACAATAATGCCACACTAATAGCCTTTTGCTCACTCTAAATATAGAAATTAAACTCTTTAAATGGTGAATGTAGGCCAGCACAATTATGGCATTGCACTTGTGGCCTCTTGGAAATTCACAAAATAATGATCTCTCAATATCTCACCACCACATGCTTGAAAAAGTAATTAAGTCACAAGGTAATTAATATCCATTGGAGAAAAAGTACAAGTTCTAAAAAGTATTTTTAAAACCCAGAAAGCTTTTATTTTCCTTCCTAGCATTTTCTCATATGTACAGGGTCTGCATTTTTGTACCAACAGAAATTGAGTGGCAGGCTTGTTCTCCTAGCCTGAGCCTTTCTCTTAGTCTTTCTCCCATCATGGGCTGGGAGAAAGGAACTGGCCTAAAGTTACTCAGCTGACTTTCATGGCCAAGGCAGGTTTAGGTCAGAATGGGATGACTGACTGATCAGTGTGGCCGGGTGGGCACAACTGAGTGTCTGACTGAGTGGGGGTGGATGGGTGGGTTTGGAGGGGGGAAGCAGACAGGTGGGCACAACTGGGTCGATGGAGACTATTCGTCCCTGTTGACTGGACACAGCACAACTGGATGTGGGTGCCAGCAGAAGAAACATCAGCCCCTAATGTGCCAGCTGACCAGACATGGGTAAGGCTAAAACTTGTGGAGAGGAGAATTATTGTCCTCAATTCAGACCAAGTGAGGAGGAGAAGATACACTTACTTCCATCAGAAGAAACACTGTCCCATTCCAGGCTTGAAGCCCAGCAGAAAGTTGGAGCTCATAATTAGGGCTGTCCTGCCAGGATGGCAAATGCAGCTTGGTGAGCATCCAGACTGTGCACCATGCCAAGCCTCCATCCACACCCAGATTGTGGTCCTGTGACTGCTGTTGTAGGAATGACTGCTCGTGATGTCATCCAGAGTGCTCCATAAAAGGGTTGGCCCTCTGCCTGCAGCTTCCCTTACAAAAAAGGGAGGGAGGAAGCCTGATAAACATACTTCTGAGGGGAGGGGAAGGCAGCAGAAGCCTGAGAAAGGCTGGGCAACAGCAAGGACCCTAAGAAAGACTCTAACATTTTTTGGCTTGGGGCTTAAAAATTTACAAAATTTACAAAAAGTGGCAGAAAAGATGGTCTCATCCCCAGAGGAAAAGCTGGTGGGCCTGCATTGGCTTTAAGACCTTGTATAGGAGACCTTTTCACTGTGGCTTTGCTCCTGCTCCAGCAGCGTGTCTCTTGTTAACCTGAGGCATTCAAACATGAGGTGGAACTTTGTGGATGCCTACCTGGATCTGCATTTCATCACCCTCAAATGTTGTTGAACAGGAAGTGTCTAACCCTCTTAACATAGTCCTTAAATGCCAACAGGCAGGAATTGGCTGCATGCCAGGTGTTTCTTCCTTCTGTTCTCGACACCCTGAAGTGTCTTCAAATGCAGTGAAATGCTGAAGAATTTAAACCTGGATGTGATAGGCATGATCCAGCCACAATCTGCCCTTTTTGAAGAGAGAGGTCCACTATTCTAGCTCCTCGTTCAAAGGCACTAAATGCTATACACAACCAGTACAACGTGACTGCAATAATTTGCAATCAATGCCAAATCACCTCCGCTAGGCACAATCCATCATCCTATCCAATGCAAAGGGGTCAGAGCAGGCATCTCAGTTCAAATCTTTATTGTCAGTACACAACATATATACAGTGAGATTGGTTGAGCTTCCTCAGTGCACCCCCACAACACAATACAACTCACAGTGAAGACAGAAAATCCCTAACCCAATAAATCATATTAACAAAACACCCAGTCTGATTGCACCAGTGTGAACATGTTACACATTGCGCTGGCCCTACAGTCCATCATACTACATAGTTATGATGTTATTTCAGGAGTCTGACAGCCCACGGATAAAAACTGTTCTTCAGCCTGCTTGTGTGGCTGGCTATACTTCTACATCTCCTTCCCAATGGTAGGAGGGTAAAGAAATGATGACCAGGGTGAGAGTCATCCCTGAGAATTTTTCTCACTCATCTAAGGCAACAAGCCCTAGTAATCTCATCTCGTGGTATCGGGGCAAGCCCACGATGTTTTGTGCTGTCACCACCCTCTGTAATGTTTTTCTATCCGTGGCTGTCTGACCAGCATGCCATACCATGATTCAATAAGTGAGGATGCTTTCTATTGTGGACTGGTAAAAGGAGGTTATCAGTTGTTGTTCCATCCTGTGTTTACACAAGATCCTAAGGAAATGGAGTCTCTATTGGGCTTTCCTGGCCACCTGGAATGTGTTGTTTTTCCAGGTGAGGTCTTCACTGAGATGGAATGGAGGTCTTCTGAGGAATGGATGGAGAAGCAATAGCAAGGCATGTATTAGTAGGAAAAGCTGCAACAGCACCCTTCAGTTGGCTGCTTTTGCTGGAATCCTGAGCTGGGGAGTTAGCTATGATCCTGAGTCTCAACCAAGCCTGGGATGCATAGCAAGAGTCAATGATGTTCTTGTGATCTTATCTGCTGTCTCCATAAGTACAGTGCCAGGCCCACGACTGACCTACCTAGGAAGCAAAGAGGAGATGCCCATTTTGGAACCTGCTCCCTAAAGGTAGGGAAAACCAACCCTACTTGCTAGATAATTATCTGTACTCATAAGTAAGACCAATTTTAATTCAGACCTATTCTTATTCTGACCCAAGTACCTTTTTGTGCATTGGGAATTATTCCTACATAAATGTACTTAGACAAGCATTCATCTTTCCAAATTACCATCCAGAGCTTTGTCTGGAGAATAAGCTTCACTGAACTAGCCCTGGCTTTCTTTGGAGTAAAAGATGAATAGGCCAGGCTCTGGGATAACTTCCTCCATCAACATCCCAACCACAGCTGGCAAAACCCTCAAACCTTAAATGTCACCAAATTGTTCCATTGAAATCTTATAGTGTTTAGTGCTCTTGAATAAGGAGCTACAATAGTGGACTGCTCCCTTCAGAAAAGGCAGTCTGTGGCTGGTTTGCACCCACAGCATCCACCCATCTGTGCTGACCCATCCCCACCCACCAAGTTGCACCATGCTGACCTGGCCATGATGAATTGTCCTAGACTGAACTAGAAATCATAGCCTCCTATGATTTGGATAGTCTGGGGCCTTAATCACTAAACTTAGATTGTACCTTTAAATTGGGATATTCTATCCTTTTTTGGTTTAGTTTGGTTTTGGTGGTGATGCTTCAAGACCCAAAGAATAGACGATAAGAGCTCAGTGGAAGCCAGATAGGTTTAAATCCTAAAAGTAGTATTCTGCCAAAATCTGCCTTATAGTGTCTGGTTTTCATCCTATGAATGAAGTTTCTGATTTTCTATGTTATTCATAGAATGCTTAAGAATTTCACTCAAAGTGCGAAGAACATTCTCTTATCCTGTGAAAGATATTTTCTACTGTTCTTTCATCAAAAAGAATGAAAAATGAGCAAGGATGAATTCCAGCAAGATCTGTCAGGTTTTGGAGAACGGTAGCAGAAATTTTGAGTAGTTTGGAGAACCGGCAAATACCATCTCTGGCTGGCCCCAGAGTGGGGTGGGAATGGAGATTTTGCAATATCCTTCCCCCAGGAGTGGAGAAGGAATGGAGATTTTGCAGTATCCTTCCCCTGCCACGCCCACCAAGCCATGCCCACCAAGCCACACCATGCCCACCAAGTCACGGCCACAGAACTGGTAGTAAAAAAAATTGGATTTCGCCAATGGAAATGAGGGTAATCTCTCTTTCTCCCTTCCAAAAACTCACAGATATTTGAAGTACAATTGAGAGTGTTTTTACAAACTGCATCACTGTTTGGTGCAGCAATGCCTCAGATAGAAGGTCCATAGAGAGAGTGGTAAGGACAGCTGAGAAGATTATAAGAAGCCCGTATTCCATTATTCAGGATGCTGCTTATAAGTGCTATATGCTTAGAGCTTGTGATGTTCACAAGGGTAGGGACAGAAAAAGTCAAAATTATTGTTGTGGTAGCATACTCACAACACAAAGGAAACAGGCCTTGATAGCATTGTTGCAATTGCCATCTTGGGTTTTTAGACCACCTATGTAGATTCTTTGCTACCGTATACTTTTGTTCAGCAATATAGTAAATAGAGTTAACCTATGTAAGATAAAAATTTGCAAAGAAAAACCTACGTATGTGGAAGATATAGCAGAAATACATACTGGAAATAATTTTTCAAATTTCACATAATTTAATTTTTAACCTTACACAAAACAAAAGATGAAGATTTTGTAAGGTAAAACATTTTTACACAAGAATACAAGTACAATTTTATATATTAAGTCCTGTACTGAGTGCATGGAAGAATCAATGCCAAACATTTTTAACAAATGTTCTGAAATAGTTTCAGGCTCCACAGTTATAGAAGCAGAAACACAGAAGCAATTCCCATTGACTCATATCACTAAAGACAGCTGTTTGGCTGTTTTATCTCCGTGGGTTCTTAGAACATCTTTCTCACTTACACATAGATTACTTTAATTTTCTTTTATCTACTACTTAAAGATATTTCACCTAAAATCCATAAGAATTCAACAGCTTAACCTCTTGTGTAAAGAGAAATGCCTATGCCACTCAAAATTGATAACAGAAGCATTGAACTCCTACTATAGGGAGAAATGAATAAGTATTAATAAGTATCAGATTCAAAGATTTATTCCCACTCTTGAAGTATGATTGTTAAATGGAATATTATGTCGCTATGAGAACTTTTATTGGATAATGTACCATATTACCCCAAAGGTTATATTACTAATATGCTTAGAATGTTGCCTTTGGCCAATTAGATCATGGCCATTTTTCATACAGAACATCACAATACAATACAATACATCAATACATTTTACTTAAAATGGCACAATTTCTGGGGCAAGTGGCAAATACTTTCATTACATACATATTTGTATATATATTTCCATAACATATACCTAAACTACTATAGATGTGTAAGTGGGGATAGGTGTGTATACACATGCATTGTGTAAAACTAATTGACAATAATCCACTTAACATATATATACTAGCAATTAATCCAATTGATTTAAGTTGATTTCAGGCAATCTTATTTAGACTGGTAAGGTGCTATATATACAAGCCTATATTGAATTTTTATATCCAAATTGTCATGGTTCAATGAACAAATACAATTTAAAATAGACGAGTTCCAATTAAGTCTGACACAGTTGGAGAATAAAACTACATTTGATTGAGGAGGCCTGTAATTACACTTTTGTTTCATGTTTAAAAGCAAATCCATGCACTCTAAATGGGATTAGGTTAACAATAGGGTTGTAATGGTATATGGGAAAGAAAATGGCCAAGAGACATTGCTAAAGAAATAGCCAAATAAGAGGCAGCATAGCCTGCAGTTGGATAATGGGTAGGACAAGAGACTTAGAAGAAACCCTTGGACTATAAAGATAATGGGGAGGATTGTATGATTGCAAGATTTTGTCAATGTAGCATTATCATAAGGTAGAATTAGCTTGTAAGTAACTTTTTCAGCATTGTTGTAATCTTAAATGACTATTAAATAGATGGTGATATGTCAAGGACCCTTTTCTATTTGGGAACAACCTAATTTCATTTGGAATATTTGTGTCTATTCTCAAGAATTACTATAGGATAAGCATTAAAGTTTAGCATCTTCTAGGATGGTTATATAGGGTAGATGGTTTAGGGATTGTTATATATTGTAGATATCTTGCTGGTTTAATGGAAGGGGTCTGACTTCTCAGGAAAACACTTCTGGATAGGAGAGAGTGACTCAGTTGAGTTTCCAGATTTGGGACACATCGTGTAAGTGCTATGAGTATTATTAAAAATGCCTCCCTGAAAAACTATAACATTTCATTTTTTTTGTAGAATTATCCTATTCCATTTTAATTCATAATTGTTTACAGTGAGAAAAGAACTCAAACCTGAAATTAACAATAACTTCTAGCTGTAAGCAATAATACAAATACATGTATCTGTTTAGTCAAATCTTTCTCATTCCTTAATACTACTCCAGGAAAACAGAGAACATTTAGTAGAGCTGTTCAGAATTTGTACAGGACTCTTCAAAAGAATACTAAAGTTCCAACTGAACACCAAACAATAATTGCAAACGAGCTTTTGCCAATAAAATAAAATAAAATAAAAAAATCCTTTAGTGCTGCTGGGATAAGCTACTGTCCCTCTGTTAAAATGGAACTACTGAAGAGTTGCTATAGATTTTCATGCATTTAATATACTTAATTAAAAATCACAATATATTAATATATTCCAGCAGGAACATTTGCAGCAGAAGGATAGAAAAAGCAATATGGCAGCCACAATTATTTGATCAAAGAGTGGCTCATTTAACATTCGATGTAAAAGTGAATGGCAAATTCAATCACATGGTTATGATTGTTATCTTTTTTTTTTCTTCTTTTGATTCTCCTTTGCAATCCAGAGACATTTGTGGGTGCATATGTGTGTATCGATGGGAGGACATTGGTTTTGATTATAAAAGAATTTATAAACTTTTTTTGTGACTGGAATTTAATTTAACTTTTAGGAAGGGAAAAGGTCAATATATATGGGGAAAAGGAATTTGAATTATAATTTGCATGCCAATGGGGTCAGAATTTTTCATTTTTCTGATTTTTGAGAGAGACATTTTCAGGTTTTCTTTGCTAAACCTTAACTAAGTTTATGTCATTTTCAATGGCTCTGCATTACAAAAAAAGAGATGGAGAGACGCTTTCTATCTTTGAGCCCTGGTTACCCAGTTTTACAATACAGGATGTACAGTCTATATCTACAACCACATCCACATCCACATCCCCATTTACATCTGTATCTACATTTACATCTACATCTACATCTCTCTTTCTATCTGATTGTTTATCTATCTATGGAAATTTTACAACTAGTTTGGATTTTACAGTACCTCTAAAAATGATTGTGACATATACTTTCATATAAATCAGTCAGTGGGTAAGCCAATCCTTGAATTTTTAACCAAAATGCTGTGAAAAAAATGTGCCACTCACTGATAAGCCAACCCTACACATTTTTTAATTTTTTAAATTTTTTTTACAATTGGATTATCTATGGGTAATCCAATGATTATCCATTTTTCATGGTGTTTTGATTAAAAATTTGGTGGGGCAGCTTATCTTCAGATGGGTTTATATGCAAGCATATACTTATATGCATGCATGTAAAGAAGTATTACCATGTATATACTCAGATAAGAGCTTCTGTGGATAAGACAAACACAATTTGGGACTGCATATTGGCATCTGAAATGTCTCAGCTGATTTACAAGAATATACGGTCTACATTATTCTTTATAGGACAAAAAAAAATGTACAGAAATGATGGCTCTTGTCTTCCTTAGAACCAACTTTTCAGAGTTTTTCTTACCACTTATCATTCATTGCTCTTGAATGTGATGCTGAAGACACAATACTACTTTCTATGTATTAGTACCATTAGTATTACTACACTTTCTAGTATTAACATCTCCAAGCTCTAAGCAGCCTCTTTTTAGTGGATTTAGAAGCAATTCTAAAAATGTTTAGAGCCCATGTATCTATGCTATTGTTATCATCTGTAAATATGTTTCACTTTACTTTATACAGACTGATAGGCAGATTCCAGAAAATGTAGATCTTTTTTTTTTTAATTTGATTTATATGCCGCCCTTCTCTGGAGACTCGGGGCGGCTTACAATGCGCTAAGCAATAGCCTTCATACTTTTGTATATTTATACAAAGTCACCTTATTGGCCCCACAAACTGGGTCCTCAATTTACCTACCTTAGAAAGGATGGAAGGCTGAGTCAACCTTGAGCTTGGTGAGATTCGAACCTGCAATAATTGAAGACAGCTGGTATTAATAACAGGGTGCTTTAAACCACTGTACTACCAAGGCTCTTATGGATCACAGACTGATGCACTGGAATCCCTTGTCCTGCTTCATTTCCTTTGCTGTGTGAGCAAGATGAGAGTATGTGCATATGCAGCTAAATATTTGTAGAGAAAGTCTGGTTGAAGAAAGCTTGGAAAATAAGCAAGGAGGCAGTATCCATCTGCCCACTATTCTCTGCTATGGGAAAAAATGTAGTCCTCAATGTATGAGGGCAACTGGGACTGGAATACTGTTGCTAAGCAAAGTGGTCATAAAGTACAACCACACACTGCTTAATCACAGCAATCCCTGGAGTCTTAGTTGCTGTTGTTAACTGCATCCCATGATCATTAGGCAAGGCAACTTTCTTCTGGCTTCCTACAACCAAAGTCAGTGGTTACAAATTGCAGTCCACAGGCCTGTAGTGGCTGCTGCCAGGTGAGAGATGAAGTGAGGGGGAGGGTATGTAGGTGCAGAGTAGGTTCAGGAAGAGTGTGCAAGAGGTTGGGCAAGAGTGCACAAGAATGAAAGGGGATGGGTAAGACATGTGGTGAAGGTAAAAAGGGTCCAGAAGAATGTGTTAGAGGCCCTGGAGTCAAGGGAAATTAGGAAGGTGCATGAGGCTGCACTGGGCTGTGACATAGGTGCAGGGAGGTTCAGGGAAGGTGTTTGAGTGTTTGGCATGGGTTGAAGAGAATGCACATGGATATGAGGCAGTGTGTAAGGGTGCAAGAAATTCATGGCAAGGTAAGAGATAGTGCATTAGAATGTGTGAAGAGTATGCAAGTGGGAAGACTTGCTTCCCATTGATTTTCAAGACAAGCCAGCAGCTATGTTACAAATGCTGATTACATGTTGTTTGGCAACTGTGCATAAATGTAAATCGGTTGCCAAGCATCCAGGTCATGATGCAGTGTGCTGGGAGGACTAGAACTCCAAGGAGCAGTCATAACCACCATTTGTTCAGCACCACCATAACTTCAAATGATCTATGAATGAATGGTCTTATGTCAAGGACTACCTGCAAATATAGTGGTCTCCTTCCTCTCTCCTCTTAGTTCTTAATCTATGTGAAGTAAACACCAGGCAAGCTTTTTGTAATCCAAGCAGCCTGATTAGGTGGAAGCGGGGAAGGACATAGCCTTGGGATCTGGCTCAAAGTGTTTGAACTGATCTTTGAAGAGGGAAGGGAATAAATAAAGATATAATCCTCTCCCCACCTTTCAAAGAGCAGCATAAATATTGCTATCCAGTGTGGTGAATTAATTTCATGGATAACATAAATGGAGATGAGAACTTGTAAAATGTTGAGAATTGAAGCTTTAAAGAAGGCATACATTTTGTCCCTTCCCTTTCTGGATATGAAAATGCATTTGAGAAAACCTAGATCTTTCTAAAAAGTCTCCAAAACTTGTTATTTTATTGTTTGCTTGTTTGTTTTAACAGAAACAAAAAGACATTCAATACCGTGTCTCCAGTCTCATATTAAGCATGATTTGGTGGTTGTGACATGAGTTAAGCAAGGGATTTTGATGTTAATAAAGCTTGTTTATTTTTCTGTTAACCAACTTGTGCATCAAGAATCCCTATCTTTATGTAAAATTGCTATGTATGGAAAAATGGATGTAGCTAATTTACACAGGATATGCTTTAATGCTACATAAATAGTTTTAGCAGCTTTTATTCCATCTTCCTTTTTCTTCCATAAAATAAAGTCTTTTTGCTGGTTGCCCTTTTAATGTTCTCTAATATTCTTTCCAAACCATGTGAGAATTTAGACGCACTCAATTCTATTTAAGATAATATAGCAATTATATCCCCAATATCCAAGCAGGCCTCCTAACAAATATACCTTCTAAAAAACCCCAGTTAATATCGAAGTTTTCCTTCCTTCCTTCCTTCCTTCCTTCCTTCTCCCCCTCCACCCTCCCTTCCTTTCCCCTGTCGCCTTTTTCTGTTTTCTATCTCTCTGTGTCCTCTAAAACAACCAAGGTTATTTGTCTATCTACTTTGTTGTATGTGTTTGTGTGCAGGGTGTTTAAAAATGAAGTTAACTGACTGGGGCTGCACTAAGCATAAGTAAACTTTGACTTGTACTCTTTCCAAATTGAATTTGGAATGCTTTTCTCTTTTATTTCTGGCTATTCTGCAGGCTGCCAAAGCTTCTCCTTAAATGCAAAACATGGTTGTCATCAGAAGGACAGAGCAAATGTGTCAAAGCTATAGCTTGTGCTTAGGAGGTATTTTGACTTTGGAATATTTTTAGCATCTCTTCCTGTTGACACTGGATACAAAAAGTATAAAAAAGCCCAAATTATAGCTGTAAGAAGTCAGTAAGAAAGGATATAAAGAATAAAATTTGCTCAGGAATCAGTTTGACTTTACTTATTTTAAATACCAGTGTAAATTCCAGTGCTGTGAAAAGAAGCATAATTTCTCAAAAGGAAAATTGTATTTACCTAAAGCAGGTCAGGAAACCCTTCAATGTAAATCCAATTTTGTTGAAAAGCTATTACCCTCCATGATCTTCTACATTCTTCCCAGAGAATGAGCCCACTCCACTGCACTATAGAGTTACATGTAGAAGGGACCTTAAAGATCTTCTACTCTATTTCCCTGTTGAGCATCCAAAGGTATAATATCTTGATAAGTAGTTAATTAAGCTACTGTTTAAAAGTTAATGGAATTTATCCATCTTGATTATTAACTGATGTAATATTAGCATAGAGAACTTGGGATATAAACTATAATCATATAGCATTGTAGGAAATATTTGGGTGACTTGGGACTAGACTTAACACTTGTAGAAAATGCCCAGTAAAGTAATAAAGCAAGTAGGTGACTCCAAATCATGTATTTAGGCATGTGATTGCTTATTGGTATGATTATATTAAGTTTATGGCACACATACAGTAGTAGAATGGCCTTCCATAGTTGGGCACTTTCCCAAAATAGTTATTTCATCTCTCAGCATCCCAAAACCACCATGGCCATTACTGAAAATTATAGTAGAGGATGTTCATACCAGTGGAGGAAACAGGTCATGGAAAGCTGTGCTACAAGTTATGTGTTACAAATTGATAGAAAGCTTCAGTCAATACTGGTAATAGAAGCCTGAGAAGAGTCATTCATACAGAACTCTTCTGGTCAGGGTTTTTGATTATGTGAGAGAGCCATAAGAATTTTATATTTATAGAGTCCATTTACTTTAATAATTACTATGAGAATGTTGGAGGGCAATAATGGTCAGTAGTTCCCCATGATATTTTATTAATTATATAAATAAATGTCTTGCTCGTGAATTGACTTCATGCATGTAGAACTTTGTAAAAATCCAATTGTTTGGTGACCATAATACAAGGTTCTGCAGAAAGTAAAACTTATTTACTTTAAAGCAGTAGGAAAATTAGGAAAAACATTCCTGACATTGTAATGACTAGAACAAACTTTGCTCATAGTATTGTTGAACAGTGAAACAACTGGTTGAATGGTTATTTCATACAGATCACTTTATCAAGGGAATCATTGCATGGATCATTCCTGATAAAAAAGAGAATGAGTGTCACTACATTTAAAAGTGACTTTTAAATTATGTAAGCTATTTAGCATGCAGGAAATGGCAATAAGAAAATTTTCTAACTAGAAAACCTAGTGATTGGAAACAAGTGATAATTTAGCAGACATAATCTTTAAAATAAACATAAAACAATAAATTGTAAGATATCCTCTTGGAACATTATAAAGTGGTCAGATTCTTAGCTTTCTAGTAGCTTTTAGCATTGGAACCACCAAAGTCTTTAGGGGGTATTTTTTTACACTATAACATTAGGAAGAATTGAAAATATACACTGAGTTTGTCAATATTACATCTGGGAAACAGTATCTGTAGTCTTCACCATAGATTTGTTTGTTTATTTGTTTGCTTCATATTGCATTTCTATCCAATCACACATACATTTGCCTTAATGGTTTATTCTGAAGTATCCACCCTCTTTATCTTGACAAGAACTCTGCAATAATGGTTGAGCTGAGAGAAAGTGACCCAAAACACTATTCACGTTTTTATCTATTTTCAAACGGTTCTGTTTATTTTTCCCTAAACAAAAGATTAGGATTGTTTGATGCCTACATTTCAGTTACTTATTTTGCAACCTTAATTTTGGTTTTTGTCTGTTTCTCCAGAGTTTGAGATTATTTTTTCCCAAAGGCCTATGTGAAAATTGGAGGGTGTTTTTATGATCATTTCTGAAAGGTAATTTTTCTGTATCCTTTTATTAATGTGAATATCTTTTTTCCTCAGGCAAATTTGTATTATGCAAATTTAGTAGTTTCAGCATTTTTTAAAATACCATATATACTCGAATATAAGCTGAGTTTTTCAGCACGTTTTTCAGGTTGAAAAAAGCCCCCTCCGTTTATATTCGAGTCACGAAAAAAAAGCCTTTTTTCCTGCAACCGTTTTGGCTCCCTGGGTTGCTGGCAGACTTCCTAAAGCCAAAATGGGGCGTGTGGGGGGGGGGTGCGGCGCCCCTCCTCCGCGCCCCTTTTTGGCTCCCAAGAGTGGCAGGGAGGCTTCCTAAAGCCAAAATGGGGCGTGTGGGGGGGGTGCGGTGCCCCTCCCCCGCGCCCCTTTTTGACTCCCAAGAGTGACAGGCAGGCTTGCTAGGGGCATGAAGCAAGACTCCCTGCAGCCCCCTGGAAGCAAAAACGGGCTGGGGGGGGGCTTAAAGGGAGAAAGAAACAAAGAAATCCTCACTGTTTAGGGAGATCCCATGAGCTTGAGTTGAGAGCTGATTTTAATTGAGAGCTTCTTGTAATTAGCTGCTAGCTAGCCTTGCTCAGGCTAATCCAGGAGTAGGTTCTCCCACCTTGGCTGTCTCAGGAATTCTGGGAGTTGAAGTCCACAAGTTGTAAAAGGGCCACATTTGCCCACCCCTGTATAGGGACTACTCAGAGGGCTGAAAAAAGTCATTTCTGACAGGTCCTCGCACTTCTGACCGGTCCTCACACTTATGAACATCCTCACATTTATGCCCGTGCAGCATTCTTAACAACCATGTCACTCATTTCACAACTGCTTCTCTTCACCATGGTGACACGATAGGGCAAAAACGTAAAATGTGAGGACAGTTGTAAGTTTGAGGACTGGTCACAAGTGCGAGGACTAGTCAAAAATAACTTTTTCAGCCCTCTGAGTAGTCCATATGCACAAAAGGACTACCCAGAGGGCTGAAAAAAGTGATTTCTGACAGGTCCTCACACTTCTGACTGGTTCTCACACTTCTGACTGGTCATCATTTATGCTCATTGGAGCATTCTTAACAACCATGTCACTCATTTCACAACTGCTTCTCTTCACCATGGTGACAAGATAGGGCAAAAACGTATAATGTGAGGACAGTCGTAAGTTCGAGGACTGGTCACAAGTGCGAGGACTAGTCAAAAACAACTTTTTCAGCCCTCTGAGTAGTTCATATGCACAAAAGGACTACCCAGAGGGCTGAAAAAAGTGATTTCTGACAGGTCCTCGCACTTCTGACTGGTCCTCACACTTATGACTGGTCATCATTTATGCCCATTGGAGCATTCTTAACAACCGTGTCACTCATTTCACAACTGCTTCTCTTCACCATGGTGACAAGATAGGGCAAAAACGTAAAATGTGAGGACAGTCGTAAGTTCAAGGACTGGTCACAAGTGCGAGGACCAGTCAAAAACAACTTTTTCAGCCCTCTGAGTAGTCCATATGCACAAAAGGACTACCCAGAGGGCTGAAAAAAGTGATTTCTGACAGGTCCTCGCACTTTTGACCGGTCTTCGCACTTATGACTGGTCATCATTTATGCCCATTGTAGCATTCTTAACAACCGTGTCACTCATTTCACAACTGCTTCTCTTCACCATGGTGACAAGATTTTTGTTTTTGTTGATCCTCTTTTCCACTTACAGAGCTAGTTTACTGTTTTTCTTTGAAATCAATATTCAAAAACATTTAACCTACTGATGCCTCAATTAATGTAATTTTATTGGTATCTATTTTTATTTTGAAATTTACCAGTAGCCGCTGCATTTCCCACCCCCAGCTTATACTCGAGTCAATAAGTTTTCCCAGTTTTTTGGGGTAAAATTGGGTGCCTCGTCTTATATTCGGGTTGGCTTATACTCGAGTATGTGTGATTTTTGGATGGATTTTCTTGTTTGCGTTTTCATGCAGACAGCTATCAGTTGCAAACTGTATACCAAAGGTGCAAATTTTGGAGCTGTTTTTAGGTTTGCTGCAAGTTGACCAATCCCTACGGAAAAGTCAGTAAAGAAAAATTCTTCTGAATAGTAAAACCACTCCCCAAGCACAAGGAGATTTATACGAAGAGTTGGGTTTCCAACCTTGAAAGGTTTTTAAAGTAGTAGAAAGTGAATGTAGATGAAAGCAAACCTCCATTTTGTATTCAAATTAAATTAAATTCTATGATACATGTATTTTATAAAATAGCTTAGCTACTTTACTATAGAAGAGATCAAACTACCTTTCTAATCATTTTTTTCCCTTTGTACCTTGACACAAGATTCTTTAAAATGTTAACAAGCTTCCAATGTAGGGATATTTTCCAGACTACTTTCTTGATTTTCTATCTATAAATCTCTTTTAATTATTAAGACATCTGCTGGTTTCTCTTGTATTACAGTGTAGCAACTTTTTCTACATCATTTGTGTAGCCTATCATTTTAAAATCTGAAATCTTGTCCAGGCAATTGCCAGGAGTCAGTATTGACTTGAAGGCACAAAAATGAAATTAAACTTTAGAAGAAAGTTGAAAAGAAAAAGAAGGAATAAAGAATTGACAATTCTTTTCAGAAGCTGCTGTTATACCAGTGACTAGATGTTCTACAGATCTCTCATGAATACACACACCAGAATGTACTGGCACAGTTTTGCTATGTTGTAAAACTAAAAAAATTACTAATATCACAATTTCTTTAAAATCATGAGATAACTGTCAAAGTCAGGCAAATTTATTTCTTTTACTTGCCAGAACCCTGGCAAAATAACACAATTTCTGTTAGTTGCATTTTTCATTTGAAAGCGATAAGGATATTTATAATGGCTGCAATGATTGAGAATATTCATCTCACACTTTCATGTGGCATATTTACAAATGGCATACCCTTGCTGCCAATGGCAAAAATTCAGAAAGCAGACTTAGATATCAATATTCGTGGATGGAATAAACATTAGGTCATAATATTGGGACTCAACACCGATTGTACTTCTTCAGAGTTCCAGCTAATAGCATGGTATTTTGTTTGGTTACAGAACAACCTATTTTAGGACCTATTTTAGCAAGTTTAGGTAATTTTTCAGAGAAAACAAAAGTCAAAAAGTCAAAAAGTCAATTTTTAGCAACTTTTTATCTTTGTTTAAATAATACTTAGGTCAAGAAGACGATACCTCATCCAAGCAGGTCTTCTATAAATAATCTTGATTGTCATGAATAGGACTGGGGTATTTTATTCTGCCTGCACAATTTTAAGAAGATGAGACATTTTATGATTCTCTACAGAGAATCATTAAAATTGCCCACAATATCATCGGGCTCCAGCTACCAGCCATGGACGACATTTATTTATTTATTTAAAAAAAAATATTTATATTTATATGCCGCTCTTCTCCGGAGACTCAGGGTGACTTACAATGCGTTAAGCAATATGTTCAAATCTCGCTGTTTGAGGAAGTTGCATAACATTCTCAGAGATTCTTCCAATCTTTTTGAACTGTTGGTCTGTTGCCTTCTAGCAGAAGATACAGAACAATTAAAACTCGGACCACACGTTTTCCGAATAGTTTTTATCTCAGAGCTATAATTGCACTCAACAATGAACTAAAGGGTCCATCAGTGAGCTGTTGGGCAGCATTACTTGGTCTTTTGTGTGGATGTTTGGGTGGTTTAGGGGTGGGGAATTGTGGTGTGTGTTTGGGAATTGTTATGTGTGTTGGACCTAGTCTTTGGGTGTTAACTGAATTTCGTTGTATGGGTATACTGTGTATACATGTACAATGACAATAAAGTTGTTGTTGTTGTTGTTGTTGTTGTTGTTGTTATTATTATTATTATTATTATTATTATTATTATTATTATTATTCTCTGGTTTATCTAAAGAATTGGGGACCAGGATACAATCTCATGAATCCTTCATATTATTATAAATTCTGGTATGAAACGAAAACTTGGGGGGGAAAAGAAAAACTCAGTCATGGGAATAGGCATTGCTCTCAGAGAGACTAAATCAGGATGGAAGAAAAACATTCGTTTTTACAACCTCTTTTTTTAAAAGCAGTCTCAAGAATATGCACGTCTTCTCATTTAGTGGCATTTCTTTTTGTCCACAGCTACATATAGGGAATTTGGTCAGTAAGCCTGAGAAAATTATATTTCCTAGGGATTTCAGAGATTGCTTTGTGGGTATAACAGCTGCCTCCAACTTTCACTGCTAGAACATTATGCTGGATAAATTGGTGAACATGTGGGATACTGAGAAAAAGGACCTAAATTTTGTTCCGGCTCAGGTTAATATGATAACATTCTGAGTTATAAGAATAAGTAATGGAAAGTGATTTTAAAAATAAATTTAATATCAGGAGGGATGGCTACACATTGAATTTACCATTTGATTTGCACCATAGGGAATGGGAAAAGAAAACCAGTGAAATGTCTTCTTGAATTAGCCATGTATGCCTGGCCCAAATATAGCGTTAGGCTAGATAAGAACATCTTGTTATAGTTCTATGATAGTTGTTATCTTCTGTGGTCAGAGTCTTGTTTCAGAATGCTGCCATCATTGCCAACAGAATGATAACCACCACATGCCTTCCCTGGACATTTTTAGGTTTCCTGTGCCCAGAGACAAATTCAACTCCTGCTTTCCAGGAAATTAACTGCCAGTGAATGGAGCCAGGGGAGGGATCCAAAGCTGGTGGAGCCAAATTCATGGCACCTCAAGAGGATTGAAAAGAGCCTGATGGAAATGGAAACAGGCCTAATCTGATCATTGGGCCTCCTAACTCTACTTCTCTGAATTATTGTTATTTGTAACATTATAGCTTAAGGCTCTGAATTGCAGATTCAGGTTTTTGAAATGTTGAAACAAAACCTTAGAATCTTTCTAAGCTGAAATTATCATTATTATTTAGACATTTCTGTTTAAAGTATGTTCATTGTACATGTACATATATTTCCAAAGTTGGATGGTATTTAAACTTTTCATTTGGACAAGAAATACATTAAGTAGGCTAAACAGAATGGAGTACAAAATTGGAAGCTTTCATTCCTACATCTACTTTGGAAATTTTAGAATTTTAATTTTAAGTCAACCTTCTGAAGACTGATTGCAATAAATGAAATGTTTTCTTGACAGAAAACAAAAAATAGAACAGTGAATTAAATATATTAATCCTTAATAAAGTAATAAAGTATTTTTATATTATAGGCAAGGATTACCTGAACTACAGGTTGTCCGTGTGGCCCCTACAGGCCCTCGAATGATTGCTTTATATATCTCTGTCGCTTTCTGTCTCTGTCTCTGTCTCTGTCTCTGTCTCTGTCTCTGTCTCTGCCTTTCTTTCTATATTTCTATATTTCTATCTTTCTTTCTTTCTATCTATCATCTATCATCTATCATCTATCATCTATCATCTATCATCTATCATCTATCATCTATCATCTATCATCTATCATCTATCTATTTATCCATCCATTGCCTATTTACCTATCTATCTTCTAATCTAATCTAATCTTTCAAAATTTATATGGCTGCCCAATTTAGTGCTAGTAACTATTGGTGGTTTACAAAGATAAAAACCCAATACAAGAATAGATAAAAGCAATAATCCACCTTCTCATGATAACAATCAAATGAGTCCTTCAATGGCTCAATGGGGTCCATCTCAGGCCTGTTGGCAAAACCAGATCTTCAGGCCTTGCTTAGAGTGTCAAAAGTGGGGTCAATCTTAGCTCCATGTGGAAGATGTGCCACAGGGACAGAGATAGCACATAGGAGGACCTTTTTCTTGGTCCAGCTAGATGGACCAAGAAATGGGGACTCATAGCACACACAATGTCAGGTAGATATGACCAGGAAAATACAGTGCTTCAAATTACCTAGTTCCAGGTCATGTAGGGTTTTAAAAATGATAACCGCACCTTGAATTGGACCTGGAACCAAATTGGCAGCAATGCTATTCCCACAAGTGAGATGATACATGTACAAATTTAAGCTTTCACAAAACCATGTGGGCTGCTACCTTTGTTGTTCATCCAGGAAATGGTGTAACTGGTGCACAATTTACAATTATGCAAAGGCCTTCCTGGCTCAACTGTACCTGCTCAATGACCAGGAGTCGTGAGTTGGGAGAATCCCTTTAATATTATTCTGATCAAAGAAGAATATTATTATATAAACATATAGGAAGCAATATTTTAATTTTATCTTAAGCTTAATTAAATAATTAATGTATATAACATGACATAACATTTTATTTTCAGTCCTGTCTCTTGTTTGTTCAAGTTGGGCCTAGTTTTTGGAGCATCCCCTCATACCAATGAAATATTAGTCCAGAAAAATATGTGTATTTTTAAGACCCCTCAAAAATTGAAGGAAATAGAAGCATTGGCACGTGTATGTGTGTGTATGTGTGTGTTTGTGTGTGTGTATGTGTGTTTGTGTGTTTGTGTTTAAATGTCAAAATGGTGGTCACAAGGACCAAGATTTTGCCCCTTTTTATGTGTGTTGTACACAGTATATATTAAAAGTGATGGTGCAGTGGTGAAATGCAGCTGGTTCTATCTGGCTCAGGCGAACCAGTAGCGCTAGTGGCAGGAGGCTCCACCCACCCACCTGGATGTCATCACATCCTGTTTTTGACGCTCTGTGCATGCGCAAAAGGTCCTGTGCATGCGAAGCAAGCATGTGTGTGCACGCACTCCCATTTGCGAACTGGTAATGAAGGTAAGTAGATTTCATCCCTGGGATCAATCAGGTCATGACCCCATCTCAACTCTTTTGACCCACATCAATGGTACTCTAGTAGCAACCACAGATCATACAGATACTCTAATTAATGCTTATTTTATTGATAGTTTCTTTTAATACAACAGAAAGCACTGGAGCTGGAACAGATGCTTTCAGCCCTTTTTTAAATAAAAAAACCCATTCTTTTTAATTTCATCCCCAATCTGGCAGGCCATACTAGTTGAACCAAAAGAAAAGAAGCTTCATAAGAAAACTACACAAGAAAATATAAACATTTGATCAACTCATAGTAAAATAATGGACAGGCGGTAGAAAAGTTCTAGTAGCTCAGTAGACTAAGGCAGTGATTAACATCCACTTACATCTGCTGCCTGCAATTACTGCAAGTTCAAATCCCACCAGGCTCAAGGTTGACTCAGCCTTCCATCCTTTCTAAGGTGGGTAAAATGAGGACCCAGATTGTGGGGGCAATAAGCTGACTTTGTATAAATATACAAAAGTATAAAGGCTATTGCTTAACGCCTTTATACTTTTGTATATACTTTTGTATAAGCCGCCCTGAGTCTCCGGAGAAGGGCGGGATATAAATCAATTTTTTTAAAAAAAAGTTGTCTCAAAACATCACCTGCTTCTCAACCTTAGTTCCCAAATTTGGGGAGATCTAGCTGATACACTGCACAGATGTTTCTGTATGCAATGTCAGCTACTTGGTTGTGCTGTTCAGTGTATGTTATTCCAGCCTGCCCTGATTCACTAACCTGATCCATTCATTGAAATGGCATATTAGTATAGTTGCAATGTGTTTCTTTGGTATTTGTATACAAGAAAAGAAGTGTGCAATATGGACAGTGGCTTTCTAACACATCAGCAGAATCAGAACATCTTTATAAATATATTCTTTCCAAAAACCTCTTTATTAAACTTGTATGTTTTCTAGTTTTTAACTAATACAACTCTGAATCAAATATAAGTGACAATATGCCATTGGTTTCCCAATGTCTTTCAAAACCTTTTCTTTACAAAATGACAGTATTTTAAGTATTTCAACATATTTTGAATGCTGAAAATCTTAATTCAATCCTTCATATATATCGAAATTACTCTTGAAAAATTATGAAATAAAACAGTTAAGAACTGTTGCCAATGATACAGAGTTAAATGGATCATTGATGTAATATAGGGATGTGCTTTTCAAAAGCCACTTTCTAAAAAGTAAAATAATGCCACCAAATTTCTTTACAGGTTTAGAAATCACTTTATATTTCATCCATCAACTTTGTTGGAATGGTAAGGTAAGAAGCCAAAAGATAACGAGAATAACAGGCAAGTTTGGCCTTGGAATACAAAATGAAGCAGGGGACAGGCTGATAGAATTCTGTCAAGATAATACAATGGTCATAGCAAACATTCTTTTCCAACAATCCAAGAGATGACTCTACACATGGACATCATGTCAGAAATCAGATTGACAGAGTGCCTGAAGAACTATGGATGGAGGTTCGCAACATTGTACAAGAGGTAGCAACTAAAACCATCCCAAAGAAAAAGAAAGATAAGAAAGCAAATTGATTGATGGAGGAAGCTTTGCAAATAGCTGAGGAAAGAAGAGAAGCAAAAGGTAAGGAAGAAAGAGAAAGATACACCCAGTTGAATACAGAATTCCAGAAAATAGCTAAAAGAGGTAAGAATACATTCTTAAATAAACAGTGCAAAGAAATAGAAGAAAGCAATAGAATAGGAAGGACCAGAGATCTCTTCAAGAAAATTGGAGACATGAAGGGAATGTTTTATGCAAAGATGGGCATGATAAAGGATCAAAATATCAGGGACCTAACAGAGGCAGATGAGATTAAGAAGAGGTGGCAAAATTACACATAAGAACTATACAAGAATGAGCTTAACATCCCTGATAAACACAATGGGGTGGTTACTGACCTCAAGCCAAACATCCTAGAATGTGAAGTCAAATGGACCTTAGGAATTCTGAGCAACAACAAAGCTAGTGGAGGAGACAGTATTCCAGTTGAGCTATTCAAAATCTTAAAAGACAATGCAGTAAAAGTGCTATGCTCAATTTGCTAGCAAATTTGGAAAACTCAACAGTGGCCACAGGATTGGAAAAGGTCAGTTTACATTCCAATTCCAACAAAAGGCAATGCCAAAGAATGTTCAAACTATCGCACCATTGCACTTATTTCACATGCTAGTAAGGTTATGCTTAAAATCCTACAAGCCAGGCTCCAGCAGTATGTGGATTGAGAACTATCAGAAGTACAGGCAGAATTTCGAAGAGGCAGAGGAACTGGAGATCAAATTGCCAACATACACTGGATCATAGAGAAAGCTGGAGTGTTCCAGAAAAAGATCTGCTTCATTGACTATGCTAAAGCCTTTGATTGTGTGGATCACAACAAACTGTGGCAAGTTCTTAAAGACATGGGAGTACCAGACCATCTTATTTGTTTCTTGAGAAACCTGTATGCGAGTCAAGAAGCAACAGTGAGAACTGGACCCAGAACCATTGATTGGTTCAAAATTGGGAAAGGTGTCCAGCAAGGATGTATACGGTCACCCTGCCTATTTAACTTATATGCAGAGCACATCATGAGAAAGGTGGGGCTAGATGAATCAAAAGTTGGAATTAAGATTGCTGGGAGAAATATCAACAACCTCAAATATGCAGATGATACCACTCTAATGGCAGAAAGTGAAGAGGAACTAAAGAGCATCTTGATGTGGGTGAAGAAGGAGAGTACAAAAGTTGGCTTGAAACTCAACATTAAGAAAACTAAGATCATGCCATCCGGCCCTCTCAATTCCCGGCAAATAGATGAGGAAGAAATAGAGGTAGTGACAGATTTTATTTTCTTGGGCTCCAAGATCACTGCAGATGGGGACTGCAGCCAAGAAATTAAAAGATGCTTGCTCCTGGGGAGGAAAGCTATGGCAAATCTAGACAGCGTACTGAAAAACAGAGACCTTGCCAACAAATGTGCATATAGTCGAGGCTATGGTTTACCCAATTGCAATGTATGGCTGTGAAAGTTGGACCATAAGAAAGGCTGAACGCCAAAGAATTGAACCCTTTGAACTATGGTGTTGGAAGTCCTGCAAGTCCCTTGGACGGCAAGGCGATCGAACTGGTCAGTCCTAGAGGAGATCAACCCTGACTGCTATTTAGAAGGTCAGATCCTGAAGATGAAACTGAAATACTTTGGTGACTTAATGAGACAGAAGGATTCACTGAGGAAGAGCTTAATGCTGGGAAAGATTGAGGGCAAAAGATGACAGAGAATGAGGTGGCTGGATAGAGTCACTGAAGCAGTAGGCGTGAGCTTAAATGGACTCCAGAGGATGGTAGAGGACAGGAAGGCCTGGAGGAACATTGTCCATGTGGAAGTGTTGGGTCGGACACGAGTTCACAACTACAACAACAAATGGATATTCCAGTGTTTGAGAGTATTCCATTATTTGAGAGGCTGCCACAAAGAGAAGGGGGTCAATTTATTTTCCAAAACATCAGAGTGCAGGACAAGAAACAATGGATGGAAACTAATCAAGGAGAGAGGCCACCTGGAATGAAGAAGAAATTTCTTAACAGTGAGGACAATTAACTAGTGGAACAATTTGCCTTTGTAGGTGCTTTATCATTGCAGGATTTTTAAGAAGAGATTGGACAGTCACTTGTCTGAAATGGTATAGAGTCTCCTGCTTGAGCAGGGAGTTGGACTAGAAGACCTCCAAGGTCCCTTCCAGTTTTATTCAATTCTGGTTCTGGATGAACTTCCACCCAGAATTATTTGTATATAAATGCCAATGGGTTCCTTCAAAAATTTAAACAAAGGAGAAACAAAGAAACAAAAGTGCCAAGATGAGATTGATTTTCTAGAAGACAGAAAAAAATTATGTAAGGCCAGGCATGGCTTTCTCTTGCATTGGTGTAAATCTGCATTATCTTTATTGATTTCCCACTTATTGATCTAAACTAGACAGGATTTAGAGCAATAGGATTCAAACTTGTTTCATATGTTACAAACCACTCTCAAAATATAGTTGGTCAGCTTGAGCTGATTTCTACAGCACCAAATTAATTGTCTCTTTCTTTCCTGTGCTGTGCAATTTTCCTTGTGCCTATTGTAATATTTTTTATTCTTCCTACCAAGCCTTTCCATGTACAGGCTTCAAAAATTGTGATGAACTAGCAGAACGGTGACCTTTCCTAATGAGAAATATTAGAAGACTGCTTGTCTGACATTATTTTAACTGTTTCTGCTGCCAAAAGCAGAGCCAGTAAGAAAGGGCTTTTCTGTTTCTTTACAAAGTTCAAAGTTCTTTACAAAATCCCCAGCAGTTCTGATATAGTTTATATTTTCTGCTAAATAAAATCAGATCTGTGCCCATTCCTAGGGAATATTTACTCATAAAAACCTCTTCTTGGAATCACACATCACTGAAACAAAATGAAAACGAGCAGCACATAAAGATACCAAAGAAAGCCTAAGAAGCTGACAGTGAAGCTTAACACATTTTAATAGGATTATTACATTGGCTAGTGGCAGGAACATTTGTCCCAGCCCTGGAAATAAGCCAGATTTATGAAAAAGTGCAACAGCTGAAGCAGTGAGAACTTCCTTTGGGACTATACAAGGGTGTAAAGTAGGTAGGCGACAGTGAAAGCAGAGAAGGGCCACTCACAATATCTATGGATGAACAGATGTTCACATTCAGCATGAAGAAACATGCTAATCAGTATTCAAGCTGCAGGGAGGATTATAAATGTATTTAGTTGAAGGCACTTAAAATTCATCTTCAAACTTTTTCATTGAGCCTGCCAAGGTCTAAAGAGGAACCTACTGTATGTACTCAAGTGTTGGAAGACTTGAAGAATCAGGTTAGGTATAAATCATCATGGAGAAAATCTATCTTTGTAGTCACTAAGAAATGGCACAAGGACATTTGGGAAAGGTGTGCACATGACACATTCAATTTTAATTTTCATTTGTTTAGGTAATAGTCTGAATACTAGTGGAGGAAGATTGTAGGCCATCTTGTGTTTGTCTATAGGAAAGACAGATCTAAAACCTCTTACAGCTATTGCTTTAAAATTTATAGCAAAAAAGTAACCCTCTAGGTATTAGCCTTTATTTTTAAGAAAATATTACCAAAGAAGCTCAAGAATTCTCCTGTAGTTTCATTCTTTCTTCCACAGGCACAGATGTGTGTCTCTATGACTTCAGTAATGTCAAAATCAATTTATATTATCACCCTCATCATTTATTATTTATTCATTTTATTTATTTAGCAGATTCAGTGGTGACTATAAGGAGTCTTAAAATATAGTGGTTGTAACTATGTAATTGAAATACAACTCTTTTGAATGTGGAAGAGATGTCAATACATCTACAATAGGATATGGTTTTGATTGTAGAATAACAAGTTATTAAATTTATATGGTGCCTGATTCCCAGTGACTCTTAACCACCACCTTCACTTTTTTGCAGATGCTGTGGGTTAGATATATATTCTGCAATTTTTCCAGGAGTTCAAGGCAGCTTATATCTGTTTTTATTTTAGATATCCTATAATAACAGCCTTCTGAGGCAGGATGGGCTGAGAGATCAGGTGATTCTTAGCAATTGAGTTTGGATGGTCAGAAGTTTACTTAAAATTATGCTTCTTCGGATTTAGAAAAAGTCACAACTTGTGTATAACATGGAGCTATGCACAGGGCCTCTGGGCCACAGCTGCCACTAGCTCCTCAAGCAGGAGTTGTGGATCAAAGAAAACTTTCAAATTGTGTACCACTTTTGAATGGGTTCTCCCATCCATGAATGTAGGGAGAAAATCCCAGATCCAAGGGTATTGATTCATATAGCCATTAGGTCTTGGTAGGATTGAGTTACAATTGGTTCTTTCTCATCCAGGCCTATACATCCTCTAGGCACTGGAACAGGATCTCAATAGTAAAAATCAGTTGCATCCTTACACAGAATCAAAATCTCTAATACATGGCTGGAAAAGTGCATTCATAATACAGAATGACTTGTGATTATTAATATATTGCTTAGCCAGCTGAAATTTGAGCTGGCTGAACATGGAACCAGAAAATAAATGATGCCCTGGTTTAGGACAAAAATAGAGCTAATAAATATTTAATGCAATTGTTTATTATGGCACCATGTGGTATAGTGTAGTGTTATGTAGTATCAATGTTAGTGTAGTTTTGTTTTCTACATTTCTCATTTTCTTCTGATTCTTTTTAATATTCAGTCATTTAATAATGACCATATAAGTCTTTATAAGTAAACCACAGAGCTCAATAATAAGTGCACATTACAAATTCAGTTTGGAACTATAATATGCTACAAATGTCTAAATGTTACTGCTATTCAAGGGATTTAAGAATGCCTAATTGCTCCTTCCTTCCTTCCTTCCTTCCTTCCTTCCTTCCTTCCTGCCTGCCTGCCTGCCTGCCTGCCTGCCTTTCTTCTTCCCTCCCTCCCTCCCTCCCTCCTCCCTCCCTCCCTTCCTTTTCTTACCCTGTTTCAGACTTCTTACATAATATATTATTTGCTTTGGGATTATTTTTAGGATATTTAATTAATTTGATTGCTAGATACAGTGGTTATAAATATTTGTCATATGCAAGCCCAAGATGATTGAGTCTGTATTTGAACCATACCAAACTATAGGGTAGACCATGATCACTTATTCCATTTGAACTTCTTTTTTTGAGACAAAAAGCATTTCTCTCAAGTAAAGCTGCTGAACAATTGGATATCTTTAAACAATCAGTCTACAGCACCAATCTAAACTGACACAATAGATTAAAAGTCTGGAAAAAAAAAAGGCCTGACCTTTTGCTAGGCAAAGCACCAGTGCAATTTCATCTGCCGTATTCTTGTTTTGTGATACAGTTAAAAAAATACTTTGGAAATGCCAAGAACTCCATCATTGTTGCTAGATACTTTTCAGTCAGGTCAATAAAACTGTTAAGAAAAAGCTTTGTAAAATTAACTTGCTTCTCAGTGTTGAATTCTTCTCTGAACAGTAGCCTATCTTGTTCCTTCTGGATTTTTTTTTTTTTTGTAATTGCTTTTTATTGCCCTTTTTCATTTGATTCATTTCCCTGTTGGTACTCCCTTGCAAGTTTCTTGTAAAATGATACTTGATCCATAGCTCCATCTTTGCTACCTGGCTCTGCAATAACTGTTATCATTGGTGACAACATGGCAATAGATGTATAGTCCCTATGAACAGTGAGTCAGAGGATAGTAAAAGTTGAAAGAACAGAAAGATAAGCTGAGCATAAACTGCCTGAAATATAGGTGGAAGAGTTGGTTCAACAGAATAGAACCTGAGTTGCTGAACTGGGCTGAGATTGAATATAGGTTATTCACCATTGCAGGCTAGAAATCCAAGATCTCCAAAGCAGAAGAGCAGAAAGCCTTTGCGATAGCAATGATATCATGGCCTCACTGTGAAACAAGAGGGCCTGGAAAACTAATGGGCTGCAGAATGAGAGTTGAAATGAGAGCATCTAGCAGGAAGCATTATAGAGTTGTGAGAAGATGGCCTTATGGCTTCGGTCTGGTGCCTGCCCTGGTTGATTGTTTTGGAGATAGGGACACAGTCTGTCTGGGATAAACCTGACTGAAATTTGCTATGTATCCAGGATGTGAACTATGAAGATTGGTCACATATGGCTTTTATCTTGGATCATTTGGGGAGACTGATGCTTGATTGATGGTTGACTGACTGGTAGATGAGAATTGTCTTTTGTCATAATGCATTGTCATAATGCTCTGTGGAAGGATTTTAAAGGGGTAATGACTTACTCTTTGTGTTATTAGACTCTTGGTGGCTTTTGATATCATTAACTATGCTTAATCTCATGGACTGCCATGAGATTAAGAATAGGAGGCAATGCTTTATAGTGGTTTCCTTCTAATCTCAGAGCTTAATTCCAATCAGTGATTGCAGGAGATGGGCCAGTCTGATATCTATAAGCTGTGGTGGCTGGTGGTGAAAATGCAGAATGGCAGGCTAAGGTTGCCCATAGACAGGAGTTCAACCCTGACCAGCACAAGGTTGACTCAACCTTCCATTATTCTGAGGTCAGTAAAATGAGCACCCAGGTTTTTGGGAACAATATGCTGACATTTGTAAACCACTCAGAGAATGCTGTAAAACATGGAGTGTATAGAAGTGCTATTGCTTTTGCTATTGCAATTTCCTTGAGGAATTCCATAGGTCTTCTTTCAATTAATGTTTACGTTGACATAGTACTTCCTATATTAGTCATTCAGTAGTTTTGAATATTACCATAAATATGCTGATCCTTCTCAGCTTTATATTGCGCAACTGGCCATGTGACAAAGTCTTGTGCTTGTGTCAAATTGAGGCTTCATCCTCAGCTCCTACAAATTGACAGATATTTGGCTCAGGAATTTTGTATTTGTGTTGTGTTGTGATACTGTAGCAGATATCTTTCATCTGATAACTGCTAGTCCTGCCTTACCATTTTCACCTTTATATTAATGTCTCACCCTAGTCCCAAAATTGTGAATTATTTTTCAACTCTTTCAGGCATGATTGTTAGCATTTCTATACTTGCCTATTAACAAAGCAATCAAATTATTCTGATTTCCTTTCTAAATCAGGTTATCAAATACAAAGAAAAAGAAAAAGAAAAAAAACCTAAGTAGTATTTCAAGCTATGAATATTGCTTGTGCCTTTGGTATATTTCATTTAACATAACAAATACTTTACTTCCCTTTGCTGATCAATGATCACAATAAAGACTGTCTGCCCACATGTCTATCATCTATCTCTATATACTTAATTAGCTAGCTTTCTAGCTATCATATATTTCCATTCTCTAAAAAATATGCTTCTATATCTATTTCCATATTCTCAAGTAACTGGAACCTGTTTAGTTAACCACTTCTGAAATTGCAGTCCCAAACTCCATGTTCTATATGCTGGGAGACAATATTAAGATGCTTGAGGCAATGAATGAGTTAAAAAGAATGATATCTTACTGCATCATGATATCCTACTGCAAATAACAAACTTCCTGATCAATATGAATAGAGAGAAATTCAGTAATTGTAACTTTTGTATTCTATCAAGAAAAAAATTGGAAAAAAGAGTGGAATACAAGGAACTTACCTGCTGGTCAGATAACATTATGTGCTGTCTAAACAAAGTAAGATACAAACATTGTAACTAAAGGAAGATTAGAAGAATTTAGAGTTAATTATTTCCTAGGAAATTGCATACTTTATTTTATAAACAATAAAAATGATCCTTGTGTCTAAGTATTTTTAAAATGAAAAATATATTCATTTACTGCATTAAAGTTGGAATCTGAAGTTCATAGGACAGATCAAATTTCTAGCTCTAAATTCAGAGGGAAACTCTAAATTCAGAATTTGGCCACATAATTCAATAGACCCACTTCTTGGTCTTTGTGGAAACTTCAATTATTGGGGCGCTAAAGGACTTGAAAAGCACACACTTCACATTATACCCTGCACTGAGGCATCTTTCCACTTTCTTCTCACAATTCGATTCTGTGGCATTGAAAACATTTCTTGAATCTTTCTAACATCACTTTATGAGCTTCATTTTTCATCACTTGGTAAATTATAGGATAGGATTGCAATATTTCACTGAAATTTTATGTATGAAGATGAAGGTAAAGAAATAACTCAGTTTTCTAAACTAAGACACTCTAAGATGACAAATTGGTCCTGTTGAAGGAAGTGAAGATCATATAATGAGGAAAGTTCCAAAGCTGTAGCAGATCTGTAATTCACTGTTTTTATTTTGGTGGCCTCCTTGCCATAAATTTATCTCATCTTGCACTGTTCCAGCAACCATCTTCTTACAATGTGAAATAAGCGGCAAACTTCTAATCTTTGCTAAGATCATGCAAGAGAAACACAGTATCTGAATCAACTGATATATATGTCTCAGTTTCCAAGAAACAGGCTAAGATTACAAACATTTACAAAACCCTAATCCATTATTTTCAAAGATCACTAAAACTGAAAAGTACATTTGATTGTTTTTTTTCTCCAACTTTCAATACAGTGCTGGAGAAACAATTGCTTGTTTCTTTCCATTACTGGAGCTCAGTCCCACCCATCTACCACAGTGTTTTCATGACAAACAATTTGTAATTTTCTGAAAAGTTGGAAAACGTCCTTTAAGAAATAACACTTTAGCAACACATATTGATCTGGTGAAAAGTTTTTAGGAATCATTTGGGATGTTTTGCTCAGAGTTTTGAAGAAACAAAGCAGTCTGCTGGTAAATTTTACCTGGTTTGAAAAACTTCTGCAGATTAGTCTCTTGTATGTGGCCACAAAATGCTTATCTCAACATGGTGATAATGGTTGCTGTGATCAAACCTGGCTAACTCAAATCATTCCGAAGATACAACATATATTTATTAAGCATGCAACAAATACTGTTATGCTGAGACTCCAGTAAAGCAGTGGCAGCTTGCTGGGGGGTGGGGGGGGGGGGGTGGCTAAGCAAAAGCAAATTTATATTCCTTTGATTTACTGCATTACAAAGATAAAATAAAGGAAGAGGCAGACACGGTGTAAATTACAGCATAATTGGAATTACTTGGAGAAACCTAGTTTGACCTTATTATTATTTTTTCCTCTTACCAGATCGGCAGGCTGCTATACTATGTTGAGATATGGTAACTGAGTTGAGTTTGAGTTTGTTAGTCTGCTGGTTACTGATTTATTCTGGCCCCCTTGCCATTCTGGCACCTCCTGATGTAAATACGGGTGCTTTAAGCAGTTTACATGAATGGGGAATTGACTCATCTCATAGGTTTGCTAATGAATGCAGCTCAAATGTACATTTTACGACCACACAGTTTTGACATTTTCTAGAAGTCATGTCATATCTAATTCCTGTAGAATAAATCTCTTTCTGAATGATTTGAATGGAAATAAGAAATCATAGGTTCAGAGAAAAGAAGTTATTGATGTTATAATTTCCCTGGTCATTAAAACTTCTGACCAACAAGTTAATTTTTCAGTTTCAATATGCCATTTCATTTAATCCCTCTTTATTTAACCCTGCAGTCCTTGTTCAGGTAGAGTGAGGGAAGGCAACTTTTATTTTATTTTTTTAACCAACATCTCTTTGTTCTCCACAGGTAAAGTTACTTTCTTCTTCAGCTCCTGATAACCAGAGATAAGACAGACATGTCTTATCACATGGAGAAAATGTATAAACATTTTTTAATATGAATATATTAAAAGAAGTTTAGATTAATTTTCGTGTTTTGAATTGATGCTGAATCTTTGGGTTTTTTAAAAAAAACATTTTGTCAGTTTTATAAGAATTTTCTTCTGCAATATTCATGATTTTCTGTTCATTTCGCTAGATTAGGAATATAGCATCTGAATTTCCAGGGTGGCATATGGTTTCCAATTCTGTTTAAAAGAACAAAAGTACCATAAGGAAACCAAGTCTATTGGAAACCGTCAACTTCTTCATAAATCTTAAGAACAGATCCTGGGCGCCAAATATAATTTGGAAGGCATCCAGTTTGACTAAGTGCAAGTATTCATTATGCTGTTTGAGATTAAATTAATGTGGCCATGAAAGTATCACCAAAATTAGAGGGCAAAAATAAGTACACACATTTGTACAAAATTTGCATATGCTTGTCTGTGGTGTGTGTGTGTGTGTGTGTGTGTGTGTGTGTGTGTGTATGCAAATATAGAAATAATTACCATAATTTAAACAGAAATAAAATGGACCTCACCATAGTGAAGAAAAATATGCAATTTTTAACTGCTAATAGGTAACTCCATGATCCTGTTCTTTCTTATGGTTATTGTCTTTCAACTAGATTTGGGCTGGACAATCTTTTCAAATAGACATGACCACCCTAAAATAAAATTGCTTTACATGTTAGATATATGAAAAGCATTTTAAGGGGCAGTTTGATGGGAATCCATTTGAAGTACTTGATCTGACTCAATCTGATTGAAAACTGATTTTCAGGAAAAAGTTTCAAAGTTAATGTGTCAAATCAAGTTCATTCTCACATGCTTAGTTTTGCATAGGCACTATGGACACACTGCATAAATGTATTAATAGCTTTCTTTGTAGTTTAAAGCATTGTTTTCATCTGTCAATTTTCTTTGTGGAAGAACAATAGGACCACCTGTTTAGGATGTGGAGGGACCACCTTGGCCTCCTCAATCATAACATGTGAAATAATGTAAACATTAGGATCGGGGTGGGTTCTACTTACCTTTACTACCGGTTCACATCGCAAACGCGCACATGCTCTTCTGAGCATGCACAGATCACATATGATGACGTCCGGGTCAGTGGGCGGAGCCTCCTGGTGGTTTTACTACAGATTCTTGCGAACTGATCCGAACCAGGGGCAACCCACCACTGGTTAGAATCTGAGGAATTTATCTTTTTCTTTTCTTTTCTTTCCTTTCTCCCTCTTAACACCTCTCTCTCAGAAATCTCTTTTGAGAAAGAAAGAAAGAAAGAAAATAAGAAAGAAAGAAAGAAAGAAAGAAAGAAAGAAAGAAAGAAAGAAAGAAAGAAAGAAAGAAAGAGAAAACTTACATTTTCCTTACTAAATAGGTTTAAAATCTAATTATATATTATGGTAAAATGTGACTGATAAATTTTGCTTCTACATCTGCATACATAAAGATGCAGTTTTACATGACATTATTCCTTTGAGAAACTTCTGTTGTAACAGTGTTCTACTCAGCATTATTAAGAGAAGACTTCCTTCCTTCCTTTCTGTTCTTTTTTTCCCATTTGAGAAAGATGACTTTTCTGTTTTGTAGAGCAATATGTAGCTTTTGCACCTGCAATTTTTCTGTCTTTCAATATAGGCTTAGTGATTGGTTTATAGTAAATTCAATAGGTGGAGTATTGATCATACTGTTCTGGAAATGCTGCAGATGATTCATTTTAACAAGAGAAGCAGCGTTGAAAATTCTGTGGCTCAGTAAAAACTATATATTTCTCAAGTATTACTTTAGCTTTTGAAAAGATACATAGAAAAACCATAGTAGAAACTTTTAAAAGGTCTAATATCTCCCAAACCTTCCAAACCTTGGCCCTGTTTATGTATGTGCTGATCTTTCACTGTATTATCAAAATGCCTACTGAAACCAAAATATATACTTTCGCCATGCCACAAAACATGATTTGTGGCTACTTCTAGCCTATACAATAAAGCCTATAAAATTGTGGCACTAGATTCCAAAACTGCCAAAACTATGGCCCTCGATGTTTTTTTCAGCAGCCAATATGATTAGTTGATTAGTTGATTTTCAGAAATGGAGCACTAATGCCCTTCAATCATTAAAAGTTGTTCCTTCCTAGTATGATGGCCAAGTGAATATCTAACTAATTCTGATTTCATAATGAAGATGGTAGGAAATAGCATTTTCAGAAGGGAGAGGAATGAAGGAAGTAGAGAAATGAGGTGCATAAATGTATGGATTTACTGGAACAGGATTAATATATATAATTGACTTGTACATGAATGAGTGTGAATACTTTTGCATTTCAAAATTTGCATTTCCGAACTCAACTATAGGTAAGGATTAGAATTTACACATAGATAAATAAATAAATGTTAATCCACATTTTTAATTAACACCTGGAAGAAAGGTTGCTTAGACAAATTAGCTGGTTATTCTTTTCATAAGTTGTGAGATAACAAACTTCTCCTAGTTAAATAAATATTTGCCACTTTTATCTTAGATAGATGCCCAAAGGCAATAAGAGATTTCATCCTCATTAATATACAAATTTTCCTGCTGTTGCTTGAAATAAACATGTCTACCAGTCAAAAAAGCAATCTCTCCAATGGTGTAAAACTGGATTTTTATTGATAAACTTAAATTTTAAATTAAATTCTAAATTAGCTAGCAGCACCTTTGATATAGTAGGGATGAAGTTTTTTGAACAAATTATGATAAAAAGAGGTTTCGATTCAATTTATTTCTTTTTTTATGTATAACTTTTTATTTTTTATAATTCCAACAACCAGACATTACACAATAAATTGTCATTCATCATTTCCCCTCCCTCCCTTTTCCCCTCCCCCCAACCCCCCCAACTCCCCTTCCCACCCTCCCCCCCTGACTTCCTAGAGCAAAATACAGGATAATTCAGTTGACAATCATAAGCTAAATTAAACTAACTAATTTTAAAGTAATAATTTTCCCCTAAAACCTTAACTCCACTATAGATAACATAATACATCTCTAATTGGCATTTATTCATAAGCTATTTGATATTTTCTTGTCTGGTATTTATTCTGAATATAATCAATCCATCTTCTCCATTCCCGTAAATATCTTTCTTGAGTATGGTCCTTCAGGTACGCTGAAATTTCCGCCATTTCCGCCAAGTTCGTCACCTTCAGTATCCAATCATCAATAGTAGGCAAAGAGTCCTTCTTACAATGTTGTGCAATCAGCAATCTAGCTGCTGATATCAAGTTTAAAATCAATTTAGTCTCTACTACCGTACGTTCTGTTGTTATACCCAATAAAAACAGTTGTGGAGTAAATTTCAACCTTTTTTTAAAAATATTCTGCATTACCCACCAAATTTTTATCCAAAATGCTTTAACTTTCTTGCAGGTCCACCAAATATGATAATAAGTTGCATCATCACAATCACATCTCCAACATTTAGCTTGAAGATTTGTATACACACATGATAACTTTTTAGGGTCTAAATGCCATCTGTAAAACATTTTATAAAAATTTTCTCTTAAGTTTTGTGTCTGTGTAAATTTAACATTTCTAACCCAAATCTCCCATGTTTCCATCATCATCGGTTCCTGAAAGTTTTGTGCCCATTTTATCATACAATCTTTAACCAATTCTGTTTCAGAATCTATTTCCAATAATGCATTATACAGCCTTTCAATATGCATTTGACTCTGGTCTCTAATCTGTTTTACCAAGTTCTCCTCCTTGCGCATAACACCAATTTTTTGATCTTCCCTCCATCTAGCTTGAAGCTGATTCAATTTATTTCTTGATTTAAAAAGCATCTACTGCTGGATTGGCTTGCCTTATTAGATAGGCTTCTGATTGAATATTAATTATTAATTATTACTATTGATAAATTGTATTGGTCCTTTTTAACAATTATCAATATTCTCTACTTATGTATGTATGTATGTAATCTACTCATGTAGATTCTATGGCAATATGGTATATATTTAGATTAACATCTAATAATATAAAAGCATCAACATTTTTGAAGAAAAGAAACAAGATTTCTATGAAAACATATAAAAATACACCTTTCTTTTTGTTTAAACTATTTTAAATAATGAGGAGATAATTATTCCTAAGAAAGTAGCTTTCTTGATAAATGTATCTTCCAAATACTATAATTTATTTATTTATATTTATATTACCATCTATTCATCCATGGCGACTCAAGGTGGCTTACAGAATAAAAAACCACATTTAAAACAATAAAAACAAACAAAAAGGATCAAATAAATTAATATAGTACAATATAACAAAATCATCCACCACCTCTGTGACAGCAGATCACAGGAGGGCTCCATCCCGCTCTGGGTTTCCCGGGCCCACTGGCAGAACCAGGACTTCAGCCCCTTCTGGAAGAGAGTGGGGCCATTCTAATATCTGGGGAAATGATGTTCCAGAGAGAGGGAGCCACAACAGAGAAGGCCTTTCTTCTGGGTCCCACCAGGTGTATCTCCCTCAGGGATGGGACCCACAACATTCCCTGCCTTCCTGCTCTGATGGGTTGGGTAGATGTGACTGGCAAGAGACGGTCCTTCAGATAACCTGGTCCTAAGCCATAAAGGGCTTTAAAGATGACAACCAGCACCTTGAATTGTACAAAACCATTCGGGCTGCTGCATTTTGCACCAACTGGAGCTTCCAAATGCTCTTCAAGGACAGCCCCATGTAGACCGCATTGCAATAGTCAAGATGGGAAGCGACTAGAGCACGAGTGACTGTGGGCAGCGACTGTTGGTCCAGAAAAGGGCATAACTGGTGTACAACCCACAGTTACACAAAGGCCCTCCTGGCCATGACTGCCACCTGTTCGTCGAGCAGGAGTCGTGACTCCAGGAAAACCCCTAGATTATGCACAGGGTCTGTTTGGGGTAGTCCCACCCCATCCAAGACCAAAGGTGGCAATTCTCCCTGAGCCAACGAACCCTAAACCCAGAGCCACTTAGTTTTGCAAGGGTTTAGTTTCAACCATTCAACCATTGTTCCCCATTCAGCCCCTAATAGCCTCTAGACCAGTGATGCCTAACCTTTTACGGACCGAGTGCCCAAGCGTGTGTGTGTGTATGCATGCAAATACATGCAAAAGTGCCAGAACCCTCAAAATGCAATGCACATGCAGCCCTGCCCATGCACACATAGCCTCCTTGCATGTGCTTCACCCTCCTGCGCATGTGTGTGTGGCCTCCCGCATGTGCTCCATCCCCTGCGGCAGAAACTCAAAAACCAGCTGGCTGATGGGAGATGCACGTGCATGCGCAGCAAGCTTAACTGAGGCAATGGGTTGTGTGCCATCAGAGAGTTCACCATCATGGCTCTAGGCACTGTGAGAGGGAGGACACAGCATCATTTAACTCACCACGGGCCGAGACATACAGCTGATGATGGTAACCTTAACACTGAGCTGAAAATATCTATGAACTGATGAAGAAAAATAAACATTCTGAAACTAACCATTATCCTAAGATTCTTAGATACCGTATTTTTTGGTGTATAAGACGCACCTTTTTACCCCCCAAAAGGAGGTGAAAATCTGGGTGCATCTTATACTCCGAACGTAGCAGCAGGCATACCTGGGGGGACGGGGGAGGAAGTTGATGTGATGGCGGCAATGGCGGGAACGGTGACAATGGCGACAACTGTGGCAACAGACAGCTGATTGGCGGTATTCTGGGATCCAACCGCCAATCAGAAAAGTGAAGAGCAAACGGTTCTGGGAACCGTTTGCTATAAATTGAGCCACTGCCTGAGTTCCCGCCTGAGCTGCCCCTCAGCTGTAGAAACTATCTGAGCCATTGCTGCCTGCCTGGAGAAGCCGCTGCCGAAGCCACTGCCATCCCCCCCCCCCCCCCTTGCCTTAAGCAGCAGAAGAGTTGCTTACTTGAAGAAGCTTTTGCCGGACAGGTTAGTATTAAAGCAATCAACTCTTTAACTCTTAGAATTCTGGGAGTTGAAGTCCACAGGTCTTAAAGATGCCAAGTTTGAAGATCCCTGGATTAGGAGTTAAGGTTAGCATCTGTTTATAACAGGTTAGGGTTAGCACCTGTATATAATGGGTTAGGATTAAGGTTAGAGTTAGCACTTGTTTGCATAGGGTTAGGGCCCTGGTGGCGCAGCAGACTAAAGCACTGTTATTAACATCAGCTGCTTGCAATTACTGCAAGTTCAAATCTCACCAGGCTCAAGGTTGACTCAGCCTTCCATCCTTTCAAAGGTAGGTAAAATGAGGACCCAGATTGTGGGGGGCAATAAGCTGACTTTGTATGAATATATACAAAAAGTATGAAGGCTGTTGCTTAACGCATTGTAACCCACCTGAGTCTCCAGAGAAGGGCGGCATATAAATCAAATAAAAAAGGGGGGGGGGTTTAGGGAAGAAACAAATCACCAATGTCCTAAAATTCTCAGCTTGCTATTGATACTGTAGTTAAGGGTGGGGGAGGGCATAATGAGCTACCCTAGTGTGTGCATATGAATGAACATGGTTTCAGCAACAGTCCTCTGCATTGTTATAAAGGACACAATATTGTTCTTTCTTGCAGAAAAATGTCAAAGCCAAGAAGGCAAGCCTACAAAATCTCTTTCAAGCTGGAAGTTGTGAAATATGCTCAGGAGCATGGAAACAGAGCAGCAGAGAAACATTTTGGGCCATCTCCAACTGAAAAAATGATAAGAGAGTGGAGGAAACAGGTGGAACAGTTGCAAAAAGGATAAAAGCAAGCAAACTTTCGTGGGGTTCCTGCAAAGTGGCCACAGTTAGAGGAGGACATGAGAGACTGGATCACAGGTCACCGGAACAATGGCTTCGCAGTCACCACAAAAATGATGATGTATGAAGCCAAACACATTGCTACACAGAAAGCCATTCAGGATTTTACTGGATCACCATCGTGGTGCTTCAGATTTATGAGGCGATATGGCCTTGCTATGCGCACCAAAACTAGAATTGCGCAAAGAATGCCAAAAGAGTATTAATGTAAGATTCTATCTTTTCATACTTTTGTGCTAGACTCCAGGAAGAAAAATAATTTTGAAATTGGCCAGATTGGGAATATGGATGAAGTCCCACTAACTTTTGATGTGCCATCAAATAGGACTGTTGATGTGAAAGGTGCCAAAAGCATAACCGTGAAAACCTCAGGACATGAGAAAACATATTACACAGTTGTGTTGTCCTGCTGTGCAGACGGCACCAAATTGCCACCTATGTTAATATTCAAAAGAAAAACCTTCCCAAAGGAAGTGATTCCAAGAAGTGTTGTTGTGCATGTCCATGAGAAAGAATGGATGGATGAACATGGAATGAAAGTATGGATTGAAAGAGTGTGGTCCAAACGTCCTGGAGGGCTTCTGAAAAAAACAGCTTTATTAGTGCTCGACCAGTTTAGAGCACATATTAGTGAAACCACAAAGAAAAGGTTCAAAGAAGTGAAGACTCATCTAGCTGTAATTCCTGGGGATCTTACCAACCAGTTGCAACCTCTTGATGTTTCCATCAACAAGCCATTCAAAGTGTACATGCGAGAAGAGTGGAACAAATAGATGGCTGCTGGTAATCATGATCTGACACCCACTGGACTAATGAGGAGGCCCACTATCACTCAAGTTTGTGAATGGGTGAAAACATCATGGAACTCAGTGAAGGACGAAATTGTTACACGGTCCTTCAAAAAATGTGGCATTAGCAATGCCTTAGATGGAACTGAAGATGATATAATTTATGAAGATAGCGAAGAAAGTGATTGTGAGCAACTGAGTTTCCTAAACTCTGATACCAGTGACGATGATGAATTCTTGAGGTTTCCAGAAAATTAGAGGAATGCTTGAACCTTAAAGTCTCTCCTCATTTGTTAATGACAGTGATGATGGTTCTTAATATCGCTTTGACTTTACATGGTTGTAAAAAGTGTACATGGTTGTAAAAAGTATACATGCTTATAAAAAATATACATAGCTGTAAAAATTATTCTGCTATACTGGTATTTTATTAAATAATATATTACTACATCATTTGGTTCAGAATACTTTTTTCCTTGTTTTCCTCCCAAAAAGTAAGGTGCGTCTTATACTCCGAAAAATATGGTAATTTAAGACAGATGTCTATATTAATTATACATAGACTTTTAAACAATAATTGATTATTCATTTTTTATGGTTAGTCAAATTCTAAGGATTTCCTTTTAAAACTTGAGGTTTTTATCTGAAAAGTGGAGTTTTAATTTTTCAGATTTTAATTTTATTGTAAGGTGTATATATAAACTGCTGCCAGCAGTGGAACAAAAATTACATTGATTATACTGTATTCAACTGGAGAGTTATTATCTGAAATCTTAATTCTAAGTCAATACTTCATTCTAAGTCTAGCATTAATTAAGATCACTATTGTATTCTGATATGTCCTGCATATTGTCAGCTAGGTTTGGATAATACTGGGTAAAAAATTAAATTTTTATTTCTTTGCATTTTTTTAAAAATAGTCTTAGAAGTTAAAAGTATGATCTGAAAATGAAATAGTTACCCTCAATCAGCTAATTATAATCAATACTTTTGAAAGGTTAAAAAAAGGTTAAAAAGAATATAATATGCTGAAACTACTTAAATTAAAGCAATTATTATGTTATTTGGTCTGAATATATGAGTTGCTACAGAAAGCCCTAAATTTTTGAGTACCAGAAAAAGAAATGTCAAGGCTGAAACTCAAATGTATTAAACAATTAAAATATTACTAAAATAAATGTAAATAGTACGGAAGAAAAGAAAATTATGGTATCTAATTTTATAAAAATCAGTAGTTTTGTGATTTAAAAATACCAACTATATCTTTGATATCTTATGATATCAAAATATACTTCATTCACAAAAAATCATCAAAAATAAGAAAAACATAGAAAGATACATGATTAACAGCCCAGAATTTATGTTAACTATGTATTTTATATAGAAAATGATGCAGAATTTTCCAAAACCCCTGAAAACAATATATAGTTAATTAGTATGGAGCCTACCAAGGGGAGTGGCCGTTATCCATTTATGTATCTATCACAGAATAGAAATGGAAATAGGACACCAGATGATTTCTTCTCTATTTTGCACCATAAGGGAAACAATTTGGTGTATGGGAATAAATTATCCAACACAAACATGGTTGAAGATTTACTTTCTTATGTTAGAGAAGCAAAATATTGGAATGAAAGTTAATTTAGATGCTTTGGTCATTAACTTGTTTTACAAAAAGGAATCTATTTCTAGAAAGGAAGTTAAGATTTAAATATGATAATGCCTATCTATAAAGAATTTTGCATTTACTTTGCTTAGATCATTGCTTAAAAATTAATCCTATGTTTCTTGAATTATTCCTTTTTCCAGATAATAAGGTTGGATTAAAGATTAGACTAATTCCTTTTTCCAGATAAGAAAGATTAGTTTCATGAAATGGCTAACCCCATCACCTTTGAACTGGATCTTAGTTAGCATAAAGGAAATATTGGATAATATTATTTTCTGTGTGAAGGATCAATTTATTGTTTTAAAACTTTCTATTCACATATTTTAGTGGATTTTTTACTTTATCTAGGTGCATTAGATCAATAAAGGAAAAATAATTAAAAGAAAGCATTTGTATAGCACCTATGGTGTCATATGTACCTATGTAATTCATTCACATTTCTGCTGGCTTTCTGTTTCATTGATACCTTATTGTAAGGTCCTAGGACTGTGATGGTGAACCTATGGCACACGTGCCACAGGTGGCATGCGTAGCCATATTGGTGGGCATGCCATCAGCTCCGGCACACATGCACACGCCAGCCAGCTGATTTTTGGGCATTCTGACCCTACCAGAAGTAGGGAAACAGGCTCATTCCTGCCTCTGGAGGACTTCGGGGGGGAGGGAGGCCTGTTTTTCTCTCTCCCCAGCCTCCAAAGCCTTTCTAGGAGTCTGAAGACTTTCTAGGAGTCTGAGTGGGACTGGAAGTTGGCCCATTGGAAGTTGGCAAATGGGCTGTTTTTGGCCTCCCGAGGACCTCTGGGGGTGGGAAGGCCGTTTTTACCCTACCCAGGTTCCTAGAAAGGCTCTGGAGGGGTGATGACATTGTGAGCAGATGTGGAAATGGCTAGTGCCATTTCTGGAACCCAAATATTCTCTAATAGAAGCTCTTTATGAGCTTTTCTGATCCCGCAGAGATCGGGAAATAAGAGGGAAGCCTTGAAGCCTCTGGACACAGCGCTAGCATCAGAGGGGACACAAGACAAACTCCTCAAATCTGTTGGAGAAGAAGTCCACCCGCAGGGCAGACAGGAGCAATGGCGGCCATCTAGAGTGAAGCCAGCAGTGGAGAGCGGTTTCGAGCAGCAGAGCTGATCGGAGAATCCCCAGAATTGGCGAGACAAGGAGGAACGTGGATTAAGAGGGCGCGATTTGACGATTTGGCCTGTGATGGCAATCTACAAGAGAAACACACAAGCCTGGAGAGAGCAGCAGTGAGAGGAAGCACAACCCCCATGGAGTGACTAAGCAGTATTGAAGTGAGTGACTCTAAGACTCTGAAAAGTGGTGGAATGGTGGAGAAATAAGTACTGGAGAAGACATGCTATACAATTAAATAAACTACAGAACTCTGAGGGTTAAGGCAAACTGAAAGAACACTAAGTTGCCTATAGGACAAAATTGGTGCTATTAACGATTGATGTGATAAAATCAAGACAGAAGAGGAGTAACGTGGACTTGAAAGGAAAGCAGGAATAGCCATACCTAAGCCACTGAAGAGACTGGTTTAAAAACACTAAGTACGACTAAAAAAAAGGGGTGTAACTTTTCTCTAGTTTCTATCTGCCAATAACTTGGGCATATTTTATATTGTATATATTGTATAGATAGCAAGTAAATAGGAATTCTAAAGGGAAAGAGGAAATATATATTACAATTCATAATCTTTATAATTTCTAATTTATAATCTTTAAATATAGATTGTGTTGTGAACCTATAGAATCTGGAAAAAGAGGAAGGGGATTGAATGAATTATAACTGAGATTGTCTGATTGATATTGCAAAATAAGAGGTGAAAATTGATTGAATATTAATTTAGACAAGCTGTCTGTTTAGCAAATAATCACTGTGGGATCAAAGTGTGATATTAACGTTTAAGAATTATATGTTAGCCTGAGAAAGTTTCTCTCGAGCATTAAAAATGTCAACAATATCTACTATAACGAAAACAGGGAAAAAACCAGTGGTAAATACTACAACAGTGGTGGCATCACCACTACAACAAAAAAACACTAGATAGTATGGTAGGAAAAGAAAAGGAGAAAGAAAAAATGGAAATGATTTTAAATACTATGCAAAGTATGTTTTCAATGATACAGGAAACATTATTAAAAACACAAGAGAAGATGGCAGAGAACCAGGAAGAAATGAGATCACTCCACACAGAAATTAAAAATGAAATTGGAAAAGTTAGGGGGGACATTAAAAATATGAATGATAGAATTGGAGATATACAACAATCAATAATTGAAAATGAACAAAGAATTAGGAACACAGAAGTTAAAATAGATTTAGTAAAGACAAAAGTAGAGGCAATGGAACAGAAAACTTCTCAAATAAATAAAGAACTGTCTGACTCCTTAGCAATACTCGAGATGGAAAAAGCATCATATTTCTTGCAGTTCCAAAATATACCAGAAGAGAAAGATGAAGACCTAGGTGGAAAGATGGCAGAGATAATAGCAGAAATAACAGAAAAAGACAAACTGGAAATAAAGGGACAAATAGATGAAATCTATCATGTCCATACAAATTACATAAGAAGGCACCACTTGGCAAGAGAAGTGCACGTTAAATTTTCAAAACAATCAACCAGGGATGAGATATATATGAAATCCAGAGAAGGGACGTTGACATATAAAGGCAAATAAATCATAGTCTTAAAACAAATACCCCGAAGAATCAGGAATCAGCGCCAACAATACCAGTTTTTAACCAACCATTTGAATAGACACAAAATAGCCTTCAGATGGCTAATATTGGAGGGGATTCTGGCCACATAGGAAGATAAAAAATACAAAATAGATACTTTAGAGAAAGCAAGAGAATTTTATAACTCACACTTCAATCAGGAAGAAGACCAAGAAAGTAAAGAAGAAACAGGAAGTAGAAGCCAAGAAGAAGACCAAATAGAGGTAACACAAGAGAAGGAAGCAAGGACAAGTCAAGAAAAAGAAAGAGAGGAGAGAGAAGGCGTGAGGACAAAAACGTGGATGGAAACAAGACAGACTAAAAAACAACTACATTAGACAATGGAAGAGGCTTGGAAACTTTTTTCTGTAAATATTAATGGCCTGAACGCACCAAAAAAAAAAGATCCCAAATTTTTACAAAACTACGAAAAATAGGACCTGATGTGATTTGTCTTCAGGAAGTACACATAAAAAGAAGATATTAGAAACATATCACAAAAAAATATTAGAAAACTTAAAATTAAGGAAACTATACACATCTTTGACTTCAAAAAAGAACAGAGGAGTGGCGGTTTATGTTAAAGAATGGATCCTTTCGAAACTAATATATGCAGATGAAGATGGTAGAACAGTTATGATTGAGTTAGTACTGGAAAATAGTAGTAATATACGCCCCTAACCAAAACCAACAGGAATTTTTCAAGGGCCTACATAATAAAATAGTTGAACTGGAATACGAAGACACTTGCCTAATTGGAGACTACAATGCGATAGTAGATGCGAAAAAGGATTATAAAACGAGTAAAAAGAACAAGAGAAAAAAGGAGATACTCCCCAAAGAATTTTTTGACATAGCCATGGAAATAAATTTGAGAGACGTTTGGAGGGAAACCCACGAAGATCATAACCAGTTCACTTTCTATTCTTGCCCCCACCAATCCTGGTCCAGGAATTGCATGGCCTGGATGACCACACACATCAGAAACAGGGTGGATAAAATAGAGATAGAAGTAAATCAATGGGCAGACCACAACCCAATTCTGGTAAATTGGAAAGAAGTTAAAAGGTTCAGAAGGTGGACAATGAATCAAAGAATTTGTAAACAAAAAGAATTTAAAGAAATGTTAGAAAAAGAATTAGATCTGTTCTTCAAAATAAACAAGAAAGAAGATACCACAGGAAGACTTTAAAAATATAGAACATAAACTTCAACAATATCCCCAGAATAAAAAGATAAAGGAAGAATGGAAAGCAATAAAACACAACTTAAACCTGATAAACCAAAAAGAACTAGCACAGAAAATAAAAATGGCCAAGCAGAATTACTTCGAATTTGTGAATAAAACAGGTAGATGGCTGGCCTATAGATTGAAAAAAGACAAAGATAAAAGAATGATATATCAACTTAGAGACTCAAAGGGGGAAATCCACTATAGCAGGAAAGAGAAAAAAGAAATTATCCAGACATTTTATGCCAATTTATACAAACAAGAATAAGTAGAAGTAGAAAAGATTAAACAATACATACAAAGATCGGATATGCCTCACATTACAGAAGAACAAAGAGAAATGTTAAACAAACCAATAACCATGTTGGAACTGGATACAGCACTGAAAAAACAACAACAACAACAACAACAAAAAACTCCGGGACCTGATGGATTACCGGTGGAACTATATAAAACAGTGCAAGAAACAACAGGACAGACCATGCTGGAGCTATACAACGAGGCCCTAGAGAAGACAAAAATCCCACGTACTTGGACGGAAGCAATAATTACTATCATACTTAAAGAGGATACTGATCTCCAATTAATTCAAAACTACAGACCGATATCTCTACTAAATACAAATTATAAAGTTTTTGCCATAATTATAGCGGAAAGACTCAAAAAAGTACTGAACAACTACATTCACCTGGACCAAAATGGATTCCTACCGGACCGCCAAATTAAGAACAATATGAGAGTGATAATAAATGCACTTGAACATTACGAAGCCCACCCGGAGAAACAATCTGCGCTGGTTTTCCTTGATGCCCAAAAAGCATTCGACAACTTAAATTGGAAATTCCTAAAAGAACAGCTAAAGAGTATGCAATTTGGACCAAATGTGGAAAATATTATAGGAGAAATTTACACAAAACAAACAGCAAATGTAATTTTGAATGACGATATGACAGATCAATTCGATATAACAAAAGGAGTCAGACAAGGCTGTCCACTCTCCCCATTACTGTATATTCTATCTTCGGAGATCCTGTTAAAAAAAATTAGGGAAGACCAAGAAATTAAAGGATTAAAAGTTAGACGAGAAGAATACAAGACTCAGGCCTTTGCCGATGATCTTGTACTTATAGCAGAGGAACCGTTAGAAGTAGTACCAAAACTGCTTAAGAAAATAGAAGACTATGGAGAGGTGGCTGGTTTAAGGATAAATAGAAATAAATCAGCTATTAGTTAAAAACCTGACAAAAACTCAAGAGACAGAATTGGAGAATAGTATACAAATTCAAGAGACTAATAAAATTAAGTATTTAGGTATTTGGCTGTCACCAAGAACCTCTGCTATAAGAGAAAATAACTATGATAAATTAATAATTCAGATTAAAAAAAGACTTGGACAACTGGAAAAATTTACAAATCTCATTTATGGGAAGAATCTCCACTATCAAAATGAATACCCTTCCAAAATTGTTGTACCTGTTCCAAGTCACTCCAATAAAATTAGAGAATTTTTTTTTTGTGAGTTTAAATAAGATGATTTCTAAATTTATATGGCAGGGGAAACGTCCACAAATAAAACTAAAATTACTCCAGGACTCCAAGGAAAGAGGAGGAACAGCACTCCCGAACTGGGAACTTTATTATCAAGCGGCGGGACTAGTATGGGTTAAAGACTGGATGGAATTGAATAATAGCAGAATACTATCTATTGAAGGCCACGATTTACAAACGGGTTGGCACTCCTTTTTATGGAACGAAGGGTACAAATCACACACTTATTTTAAAAGACACACACTTAGGAATGCTTTATTATTAATTTGGTTAAAAATTAAAAAAACAACAATATACAAAAATTCCGTCGGCAAATGGGCTGTTTCCAGCCTCTGGAGGCCTCCGTGGGGGGGGGGGG
>WNWU01013639.1:13724133-13747674 GCA_012654045.1 Ptyas mucosa
CTGGGGGGGGGGGAGGCCATTTTTGCCCTCCCCAGACTCCTAGAAAGACTCTGGAGGCTGAGGAGAGCAAAATACAGACCTACCGTGCCATTGCATGCCAGGAATGGGGAGAGCATGGAGAGGTCACATGCACATGCATGGGGGCAGGGCAGATAGAATTATGGGTGTGGGCATTCACGTGTGCAAAACACCCCCCCTCCTCTCCTGGCATGTGATGGCAAAAAGGTTAGCCATTACTGTCCTAGGAGGTGTTTTAGTTAACCCTAATCCTAACCCTAACCCTAACCTTTTGCTCAAGCACGAAACTCTATACAATTTTAAACAAATGGTTGTCCAATCTCTTCTTAAAAGTCTGCAGTATTGGTGCATTCAAACTTTGGAAGGCAAGCTGTTCCATTTGTTAATTATTCTTACTGTCAGAAAATTTCTCCTTAGTTCTAGGTTGCTTCTTTCTTTCCCTTGTTTCTTGTCTTGCCTTCTGGTGCTTTGGAAAATAGATTGACTCCTTTCTTCTTTGTGGCAATCCCTCAAATATTTTGAACACTGCCATAATGTCACCCTTAGTTCTTCTTTACATGCCCAATTCTTGCAACCGATCTTCAGAATATGTTTTAATCTTTATCCCTCTACCCTAATAATCTTTGTCACTCTTCTGTTTCTTCTTTCCAGAGTCTCAACATCTTTTTTATATTGCGATGATGAAAATTAAAATCCATCTGGATCTTGAGTCTTTTTCAGTTTGGTGTCATATGCAAATTTGATGTGTTTTCCTTCTATTTCCTTATCTAAATCTTGATGAAGATATTAAAGAGTACTGGGTCTAAAACAAAACCTTGGGCACCTCATAGCTTCGATGTAGATCTAGCTCCATTAAGGACTACATATTGAGTGCAATTTGTCAACCACTTATGAATTCATCTGGTGGTGATGCTGTCTATCTCACATTTTTCTAACATACTAAGAAGTAGGTTATGGTCTACTTTGTCAAATGTCTTACTAAAACCTAGGTATACTATGTCAATAGCATTTTGCTGGTCCACTACTACAGTTTAATCACTTTGTCAAAGAATGAATTAAGATTTGTTTAGCTTGATCTGTTTTTGACAAATCCATGTGGCTTTTGGTTATAACTTTATTTGTTTCTAGGTGCTTGCAAATCTGTTGCTTTATTATCTTTTCGGGGATCTTCCCAGATATTGATGTCAGGCTGATTGGTCTGTAGTTTCCTGGATTATTTGTTCCCTTTTTTGAAAATTGAGATCCCATCAACTCTTTTTCTATTCCTCTGTTAGTTCACCAGTAATCCAGGATCTTTGAAATATGTGGTACACCGGTTCTGAGATAAAATCTGCCAGTTCCTTTGGAACTCTGGGATGTAATCCATCAGGTTCTGGTGACCTAATGTGACTGTGTGGTAAACTTTAGGCCTTTCTACTGATTTCATCCCTCTCTACACATCCTTGAGACAGCAAAAACAATAGTAAGATAATATTTGTTGCCCCTGTCACCAAACCTGATGTTGCTCTATTGCCTCTGGTCACTGCTAATTACCTCTGAGTTCCTTGAAAATAAGGGATAACAAATAGATGCCTTAGAACAGAGGTTCCCAATCTTTTTCGGTTCGCGGCTCCCCTAGCAATCCGACTTGCAACTGCGCATGCGCACTAGACGTTTCAGAAATGGCGCATCAGCGTTAGACCCAGCGGGCGGAATATTTCGCGGCGCCCTTATGAGGATAGCGCGGCTCCCCAGGGAGCCGCGGCGCACACTTTGGGAACCACTGCCTTAGAATGTTACTAGAATACTGGAGAAATTTTTGTTTTAATCTCAGTAAAATTAGCAATAACTTAAATTTGCTTCATTTATAGGATGTGTATATGATAAGGACAATGTTATGAAGATCAGGAGATATGAAGAATAAGGAAAATGATCTGGATAGATATATGCAGAAGCTGTAACCTAAACAAAAACAACTGAAGCATTTTTAAGTCCAAAACATCCTGATAATATTGAGAAGTAGCTCAGTGAGACACCTCCCTAATCCACTTAATTAATAAGAAAAATGAAGAAGACGTATAACACTTTCAAACTAGCTGATTCTGCTATTATAGTCAGTCTTGAAAAGTACTTTAAGTATTCCTTTGGCGCTGATTTCATACTATAGTCTATCTAGTGAAACTGACAGTAAGAAAATATCATATGCCAGTATGTGATTGTGTTGTGATTAGGTGCCAGTGGAGATACTGGCTAAGGCTCTTTTCTGTTTTCCCGAAATTGCTCAACTATATCATTCCCTCACATTCCATCTTTGTCTTCTACAGGTTCATCTGGGACGTCAAAAAGAGAATAGAAAAATGGTCTTGTGTTTCTTGAATGTACTTTCAACAGTGCAAGTACAACTTTTTGCACAAGTCATTCCCAAGCCCTGTTTATGTCTGTTTGTGATTTTTTTTTGCAAAGCAGTGATTCCAACCTGCACATTTTTGCCACATCAAAGTGTTTATGAATCTCTCTTGTAGGAACAGATATAAATAATAAATCTAAATTTCAAAAGGCATTACATTTCTTTTTCTCTATTGTTGTTAAACCTTTTTTGCCCTTTTTCACACAGCTGTGAGTTTACATAATCCCGATCTTTTTACATTTTCCTGTAAAATCTGCAACCCAAACACAGTATCTCTCTAAAACCCTTTCATATGACAGAATCTTTAAAAATATGCGCATGAAATAATGTTTGGCACTCCATGGATTTCCTGTAGCATACCAAAGGACATTGATCTGTCAGGCAGCTTGAAAATGATAGTTTAGTGAATGAAAAATTCATGTCCACTATTCTGAACAAGGCATTTTCACGATAAGTGCCATATACTGGTATATTCTGCTGAAGTATTTTTATGTTGGCTACAACTTTAGTGGGGAACCAAACTTTTTTTTTTTAATTTGATTTATATGCCACCCTTCTCCGGAGACTCAGAGCGGCTTACAATACGTTAAGCAATAGCCTTCATACTTTTGTGTATTTATACAAAGTCAGCTTATTGCCCCCACAATCTGGGTCCTCATTTTACCTACCTTAGAAAGGATGGAAGGCTGAGTCGACCTTGAGCCTGGTGAGATTTGAACTTGCAGTAATTGCAGGCAGCTGGTGTTAATAACAGTGCTTTAGTCTGCTGCACCACCAGATTTATAAATCTTCCTACAAATTTGGATTTATTTGCAACACCATTATTTATTTTTATTTTTATTTATTTATTTGAATATTAACGTCCATTTTCAAAGAAAAAGCATTTTCCACTTCTTCAATTTATGTTGGGGGAAAAAAGGATATTACCATACTTATTTTATGACTTAAAACTTATTATTCAATGTACAGAGAATATTCCTTCTAGAAAAGTAATCTTAAATCTATATGTATGTTACAATTTTAATATATGTAGAAAACTATGGTTCTAAGGCAATCATAGACTTCACCAAACCAAAGTTAAGTATTTCCTTGAAAAAATAAGTTGTATTATTTTTAATAAAGCTGGGAAATTGTTGACATAAAATTATGAAAAAACAAACAAACAAAAACAGATTACAAGATGAAAGACCATGATAACAGACAATGCAAATAGGTAGAAAATTATTTCATCAGTACTATTACTTACAGTACATAAGGAAAAAGAAATTTCCTTTAAAAAGTTGATGGAAACATTTAAAAAAATAAAACATCATGAAAAAGCAGAATCAAATAATAAATGGACATTATAATTAGGGAAGTTTATAAGGGATTAGAAAAAACCTACGGAAATTTGTCTTGAACATGATAACTACAACAAGATTATTATATGTACAAAGATACAAAGAGTTTGAAATACACGCAATAGAGGAATAGTTGGTGAAGATGACAGAATTTGCAGAGAATTTATTTGTTTGATTAGAGAAAAGATAAACTACACTTATCTAAGACTAAAATCCTTTATGAACTTTTTGCTGAAAATGGTGTTAAAAGAAAATTCATGATGCATTCTGTGGCCAGATAAAAAAGCACAGAATGTCTGCTTGAAATGGAAGCAGAGTTATTTGACAGAAAACAAATGCCCGATTCAGCTGACAAAAGTAGGCTATAAAATTAGAATGCTGAAAGTATTCTAATGCTGAAACTGATGTACTAATACTTCCATGTTGGAAGCAACAAAGTGTTTCTGTGATGAAAGGATTTGCCGGTAATATCACCATTGTCCAGGGATAATCATTTAGATGCTCCTTTCATGTCCCCATAAAGTTCCCCTCAAAAGTGGTACCCATTAGTCTTGAACTGCTGGGTTGGTAGGAATTGGAACATGTGGTGAGAACTCACCACACCCTGTGGCAGCAACAAGCTGAATGGACACGACCTTGTAGACAACCCTCACTCTGTCAAAGACCTTGGAGTATTCATCTCTAACGATCTAAGTGCCAGAGCCCACTGTAACAACATTGCCAAAAAGGCATTAAGAGTTGTTAACCTAATCTTACACAGCTTCTTCTCTGGTAATATTGTACTGCTAACTAGAGCATACAAAACATTTGCTAGACCAATTCTCGAATACAGCTCATCTCTCTGGAACCCACACTGCATATTGGACATTAATACAATTGAGAGAGTCCAGAGATATTTCATTGAGAAGAGTCCTCCATTCCTCCATTCACAACAAAATACCTTATGCCACCAGACTTGAAATTTTGGGCTTAGACATCTTAGAACTACACCGCCTTCAGTCTGACCTAAGCGTAGTACACAAAATTATCCACTACAATGTCCTACCTGTCAATGACTACTTCAGCTTCAACCACAATAATACACAAGCACACAATAGATACAAATTTAGGGTAAATCGCACCAAACTTGATTGCAGGAAATACGACTTCAGCACAGAGTGCTCAATGCCTGGAATATACTATCTGACTCTGTGGTTTCTTCCCCAAACCCTCAAAACTAACCTTAGATTATCTACTGTTGACTTCACCCCATTCCTAACAGGTCTGTAAGGCTCATGCATAAGTGCACCAATGTGCCTACCGTCCCTGTCCTAATGTCCCCTTTTATCCATTTCATCAGTGGTGGGTTGCTACTGGTTCAGTCCGGTTCTTGTGAACTGGTAGTAACACTGGCGGGAGGCTCCGCCCACCCAAAAGTCATAACGGACGATCTGTGCATGCACAGAAGCATGTGCGCACTCCCATTGCAAGCCAATAGCGAAGGTAAGTGGAACCCACCCCTGCATTTCATGTATTAATAACCATGTTTATACCTATAACTGTTATTTAATACATACTTGGCAAATAAATAAAAATAAAATGAAACAGGTCTCAAACGCAAGTCTACTGATTGTCAGCCCAGCATTCTAACCTCTTGAACCATTGTGCTCCATGGCAGTGCTGATAATAATAATAATAGACTTTGATCATGACATGAGGCAAGTTACATTGTAAGTTAAGGTGTTCCTGCCCTGGGGACATGTGAAGTCTGGATAGGAAAGTTGTTTCTTGTCCTGTGGGATATGTGATTTTTAGTTACATAGATCTTTTCCTATATGTAGAATTTTATGAAGGATCTGGGTATTGTGATTAAAGATTTCCCTTATATTGAAGAGATTGTGTTTCATGTTTGTTTGTTGTTGTTGGCTGACTTCCTGGAAAAATGTGCTTATTAATCAATTGCAACCCAAAAGTCAATGCATGTAGAAAAATTTAAATGGTTTCTTTGTTCATTTATTTGAGGTTGGCAGTAAATAAGATGTGGTTGAAGTTGATGTGTGTGTGTGTGTATGCATATGTGTTTGTGAGTGGTAGGGCTTCTATCTTGCAACAAAGGAAAAAAATGAAGTTGTGATTTAGAAGGTTGAACATTAGAAGGGTAGAAATACATTTATAACTTCTATAAAGAAGATCAAAAGCTGTTTCTTTATATTTCTCCTTTCTTTTCTTATTTATATTTTGATTTTTATTTCATTATTGTTGTTGTTTTTGTTGTTATGCTACTGTTGTTATTTATACAATAATTAAATTTGTATTGGTTTTAATCCAATACAAAAAATTGTTCAATAAAAATTAGTAAAAAAAAAAGTAAATTTGACTGAAAGAATAAAATAAAAAAGAATGTGCAAGACCCCCCCCCACCCCAGTTTTTTGAATCACCCAAGAGAGAAAGAGACAAAAAAGCACTGAACCAAGAGCAACTATATAATTTTGCTTCAGTTGCACATGGAAAAATGTAATGGAGTGAGACAGAGCTGGAAATTCAGATTTTGTAAGAAATAAAGACAAAATTTATCCGATTTTTCTCTCCTACTTAAAAGACTCAAAATACATTAATAAACCAATGTAACAAAACATCAGCATCTCTTCAAAAATAAGTATCTATTTGGGATGCCCATAAGTAATTGAGATATCTGAGCCACAAGGCAAAGTTTGTTTGTCTGGCACAGAGAGAAATTACCCTCCATTGTGTAGCATTCTTTCATCATCATTTTCCTGCCAGACATGATAGAGTGAAAGATAAAGAACCATAAAGACTGGACATGAAAGGAAAGGTCTGAACAAGCCTCTCTCAGATGTCTCCTTCTCTCCTGTCATCTAGATAATAGGAATCCTTTCCAGCTATTTCTTACATCTAGTTAAATAATAGTTATTTGATATTTTCTGAAGATACTAAAGCTGGCAGAGTGATGTTATACTACAACTGATTAATCATTCACTGCATACAAGTAGCCAAACTGCATCAGATGTATGGAATTTTGCATTATTAAAAATATTACAATTTTTACATATTATATATTCCACTCTCATTTGAAATCCCAAGAATTATGGTTTTGAGATAAATTTAAAATGAGTAGTACAGAAAGCTGTACTAACAGAACCAATAGATACGATCATCTCAGTAAAAATATGCAAGGGGCAGGGAAGAATATATTTTGATTAACATTAAAAAATACTATGAGTAAACAAAATGATCAGATTCATTCTTAAATATACTATGACTGATAGTAAATAAATAAATAAAAGCAAGAAAATTGATGGCAATTAACTTAGACAGTTTATTAATTAGACTGGATGGTGGAGGGAAAAGCTTTTAATCCAGATGATTAGATATTTCTTCCATTACGTAGTATGAGACTATAGGGAAGGCAAATGCTTTGATATTCTTGTCCAGGTTCTGGACTTTCTATGGGAATCAGTTGACAACTATGACGGCAGAAAAGCTTTGGCTGATTTATTGATTTATATATATTTAAAACATCAAGTCAGATAACACTAAATGCTACACATAATAAAAACCAGAATAATGAAAATTAGGTGTTCAAAACCATATAAAAGAGAAGTAAAATATATCAAACAAAATCTCAAAGGGCTTATTCACCTGCTTGTTTCCCAGCCTAGGAAATAGCCACATTTTTGGAATCTTACAGAACATCATTTGTTTGGAAGTCCTATAGATCGTGGGGTAAAATCTATTCCAGAGGAAAGATGTAATAGCAGAGGAAATATGTCTCCCAGATCCTGAAAATTATTTTTTTTTAAAAAAAACTACATATACTCTGCTGATGCAAAACATTGCATGTTGGCAAATTCAAGCTATATAAAAGGGTAAAGTAACTTAACCATTACATATTTATTTCTCAGTTTAAGGTGGCTCTACTGAAAACACGTGATTAGGGACCCTATGGTTAGGATTTGCCATACTAAATCTTTCTCTTGATGGTGAATACTATTTTAGTAATTTTAGGCAGCATTCAAATTGCAAAGGCTATGACCAAAGCAGCAGCATCTGTTAAGATTAAACTGAAACTTGAGGTTATTGCATTAAGCTCATATGGAGCATATAGATGTACTTACAATAATGGGCACGTGCAAGGTTCTGTCCTTTGCACAGTTTAAGTCTCTTCTTCCTTTGCCAGGAAATGTAAAAGAATCTACAAAGAATCAAACAAATCTCAAACAATCTGGACTTGCCAGGACAGTTGAGTCTTCTATATAATGTTCTTTCCAGAAATGTAGGACTTTGCCAAAGGGAGGGTACCAAAAGGACTATTACAGATAGACCTTGACTTATGACCATAGTTGAGCCCAAAATTTCTGTTGCTAAGTGAGCAACATGATCTCAGAATCATTGATCTATATATTTCAAAGATGCTGGAGCACTGGAAGCTACTACTGGCGAGGACTAGAAAAAAGCTGATGTGGTTCCCATCTCCAAAAAAGGGGAAAAAATTGATGCATTAAACTACAGTCCAATCAGCCAGACATCAAAACTTGGGAACATCCTGGAAAAGATAATTAAGCAACAAATTTGCAAAGTTATAACCAGAAGCCAATATGGGTTTATCAAAAACAGATCATGCCAAACAAATCTTATTCCATTCTTTGATAAAGTGACTTAATTAGCAAAATGCTATGGACATAGTGTGCTTGAATTTCAGTAACTCATTTGACAAAGCAGATCACAACCTATTTCTTAGTAAACTAAAACATGTGGCACAGACATCATCACTGCCAGATGAAGTCATAACTGGTTGACAAATGGCACTCAAAGTGTATTTCTTAATGAACTACATCTACATCACAAGTATCAAACTCGCCATGTCACGTTGCCATCACATGATGTTTTGCACAATGTTTTTCTCATTTGCGAGCTGAGGTTGGTGTGGCCTGCACATGATGCATCCAGCCTTCAGGCCACCAGTTTGATATCCCTGATCTGCATGGAGAGAAATAAGCAGTGGGGTACCTCAAGGTTCTGTCTTAGGCCCAGTTCTCTTAAATATCTTCATAAATACTTAGATGAGGGAATAGAGTAGGAACTCATCAAATTTTCAGATGACACCAAGCTGATGGGAATTGCTAACACTCCAGAAGATAGGCTCAAGATTCAGAAGACTCTTGAAAGACTGAAAAACTGGGTCCTATCTAACAAAATGAAATTGAATGTAGAGAAAAGTAAGATTTTACACTTAGGCAAAAAAACTAAAATGTATAATTATAGAATAGGTGGAACCTGGTTCGATAGTAGTAACTGCAACAGGGATCTTGGAGTCAAAAAAACCAATGCAATGCTAGGTTACATTAACAGAGGGATAGAATCAAGATCAAGTGAAGTGTTAGTACCACTTTATAATGCCTTTACTAATGCCTGGTAAGACCACACTTGGAATATTGCATAGTTTTCATCGCCACATTTTAAAACAGATGTTGAAACTATGGAAAGAGTGCAGAGAAGAACAACAAAGATTATTAGGGAGCTGTAGGTTAAAACATATGAAGAACGGATGCAGAAATTGGGTATATCTAGCCTAGTGAAAATAAGGATTAGCCCTATTCCAAGAGCTTCCACAAAGAAGAGGTAAAGAAGAACTAAGGATGATAGCAGAGTTCAAAGAAGAAAAGAATCAACCTATTTTCCAAAGTATCAGCAACAAGAACAAATGGATAGAAACTAATCAAGGAGAGAAGCAACCTAGAATTAAGGAGAAATTTTATGACAATGAGAACAATTAACCCATGGAATAAGTTGCCTTCAGAAGTTGTAGGTGCTCAATCACTGGAGATTTTTAAGGACAAACTCGTATAGCCAATTGTGAAGAAGTGTGTAGTGTCTACTGCTTGAGGAGCAGGTTGGACTAGAAGACCTCCAAGATCCCTTCCAACTCTGTTATTCTGTTAATTAATGAAAATGAAAAATAGATATGTTGTATGCTGATGAAAGCAAGAGAAAGAGGAAAATGTAATAAATCTGAATAAAGGTGACCTGAAGTTGATAAAAAGATACATATAATATTGAATTATGCAGAGAAAGGCTAAATAGTGTTTGAGTGTGAAAATAAGAATCCATAGATTACTTACATTGTCAGTATTCTCTAGTGAATGGTAATAATGAAAGGATTAGGGATGAATGAATGTTGTAGAAATTATTCTGCTACAGACATGAATGAATGGGTGGAAGCAAGATGAGAAAGTACAGATAAATATTTGAGTCATTTGGACCCTCAAGAATGAATATGAGTAGTTATTGTTTGGTGACTATCTGCTTTAAAAAAGGCCTGCTTGTTTAGAATATATAGCTTAAGCATATTTGAATGAATAATAATAATGTACTAATCTTCTAATCCACACAACTCTCAATAAAAAGCATGATTGTTTTGCATATAATGACTGAGATAATCAGTGGAAGATAGAAGGATTATAAGAGATTCTGAATTTGGAGTAGACTGTTTTTTGGCAGTGTCACTCAAGAATTTTGAAGGAAAGGAAGGAAAAACAGTAAGTAGAAATTAGAATGAGAATAAATTGACTGCAAGATGATAAATGATAAGTTTGGAATTTTTAAAAAAGCATTTGAAAGTAGATTAATCTCTCAATAAAAAATGTAAGAAAAGATGCTGTAGAAGCTGCTTGGAACTAAGTGATAAAATTATTTTGCTGAATGCTGCATAAGTGCTTAAATGAAAAGTATGAAAAAAAGATGGTTGGTGGAATGGTGAAATAAAATAAACTGTATATTTAGTCCTTGCTTGTCAACTGTCTTCTTTGATGGCCGTTCATATTCATGATGGTGTAAAAAAAAAAAAAACCACCTTGGTGAGGAGTTGTTACATTTATGACCATTGCAGCATCTTGCAGTTATGTGATCATCATTCAGGCACTTCTCAATCAGCATGTATTTATGACTGCCACAATATCTTGAGGTCACATGATGACATTTGTGTGCTTTGCAATTGCTTACAAGAAGAAGAATTAATAGAGAAGGCAGAAATAAAACCATAAGTTAGAATCATGTTACGCTTTGCTCCATGACTAATGAGGAAGTGAAATCAAAAGCCCATCACAGTCACATGATGTTTTAATGAGTGATGGACTTTCCAATGTCAAATGTGGTCACTAAACAAGGACTATCTAAACAAGTAGTCCTCAACTTATGACCACAATTGAGCCCAAATTTATGTTAAGTGAGAAATCTGTTCAGTGAGTTTTGTTCCATTTGACTACTTTTCTCACTACATTTGTTATGTGAATAACTGCAGTTCTTAAATTACTACCAGTTCTAAAATTAGGTAGTTCAGTGAATCTGGTTTCCCCATTGATTTTGCTTATTGGAAGATCACAAAAGGTGATCAGATGACTCCAGGACACTGCAACCATCATAAATGTGAGTCAGTTGTCAAGCATCCAGATTTTGATCATATAACAATGGGGATGCAGCAATGGTCCTAAGTGTGAAAAATGGTCATAAGTCACTTTTTTCAGTGCTGTTGTAACTTCAAATGGTCATTAAATGAACTGTTGTAAGTCGAGGACTTCCTGTATTTGAGAAAAATGTATATCAAAGAATAATCATTGCAAGGAACATGAGCAATGAGCAATATCATGTGTCCAAAACTGGATTGTTGTAAAGAATGTAATCAAATAGAGCAAAATAATGGTTAAGACTTAAAGAGGTAAACAAAATAGAGAGCGCTTTGGTGAAAATGGGTGGAACATTTATTCTAAAAGTGGGCAAGAAGCTTCCAACCAAGTGAATTAAGCATAAACATGATGACATGAACCTGAAATGAGGGAATGCTGCATGGAGTATTTCAGAGATTTGTATAGGAATGACAGCTATAGGAAGAAGAGCAGAATTGAAATTAATGCTATAAATATTAGCACCCAAGAAAAAAAATGAGTGAAGAGCTCATAAATGCTGTGAAAATGTTTAAAAAATGGTAAAGCTGCAAATGTAGATAACCGAAGAAATGTTAAAATATGGATATGGTTGGTTTATGGAGAGGCTGTGTGATTTATTTAATAATTGGAAGAATGTACAAGAGAATGGCTATAAAAGTAAATGTGAAAATTGCAGAGGATTAGTTTGTTAACCTAGGGAGGTGTGAAGCAGAATTCTGACTCACACTTTCCCCTAACTTTTTTGGTGGCTTACCATTCTTGATGAAGCCTTCCTCTCATCTTCAGCACATGGCCTGGCCCAGCTAACATTTTTCTTTTCTCCTTTCCTGAAGCAAAGCTGATGGGGTGTTTTCCATCTTCTCCTGAAACAAGTCTTGCTATTTGCATTTGGGTGAGTGATTGCAAACTATACAGAAATAGTGACAAACTAAAGTAAATATATGAACTTATGCTCCTGGATAGAACATTTACTGTATAAAATGGGAAAAAAGATGGAGACATTTCAGTATGTATCAATAGTGGTAGAAAAGTAGTGGAAGTGAATGATCTAATGCAAGGAATAAATCTTTGTCGAAAGAAGTGAAACTGGTTACGCACAAGGGTTTGCTTTTCTCCATGTGAAAGTGGGATTTCAAAATCAGTTGAATGCAGGGGGAATAGAATAAGTAAACATCACAGAATAATAGAATTGAAAGGACTTTGGAGGTCTTCTAATCTAACCTCCATTCTGAACAAATTATTGTCCAATCTCATCTTGAAAATCTCCAGTGATGGAGGATGAACAATTTCTAATTGTTAAATTAATTAAATTAAATCATTAATTAAATGAAGTGTTTGTTGTAAAACATGTATAAATAAGGCCAAGAATAAATGGGTGATGAATGAATGTGGATTGAATACAACAGTGGTCCCTGATATGAACAAAACATATTCTGTGATGGTTTACTCATAACAGAATAAAGGAAAGAAGATAAAATTGCAGAAAAACTAGGGAAGGGACGATAAATGAGTTAAGGAGAAGGGGAAGCACAAGAGACTGGAGTTGATGAAATTCTCAAAAGAAGAGAAACAAGAATGAGGAATGTCTGTAATAGAAGAAAGAATTGTTTGCAAAGTAAGAAAAGGTTTAATAAATGATATGGCTACAAATTATAATTAGATTTCTTCTCCAATCCCCTCCCTTTTTATTTTGTACTCTTTTCTGTGAGATGCATAGATCTGAATCTTAAGTTGAATATTTATGTAGATTTCCCCCAGTAAGTTTTTTCCCCTCTGTAATGTTTTTTTCCCTCTGATTTCTTTTGTATCTCGCTAATGATATCTTACTATTATGTGTATCTGATGTGGTTTCAGCTAATTAAGGATCCATACTTGAAACAAATTTGGTACCCATATGTAAGATATCAGATTTCCTGACTTCTCAGTTGAATGCTTGGCATATAGATTCATTGTTTTTTTGTTTACTGCATCATATACTGAAAATTGATTTTGCTGGGAGCTTGGAGCAACCAGATAATGGCTTTGCCATGTGGCCAGCTGTAATGCTTAACACGGTGTGACAAGATCAATTTTTGAATTTGAAGAATCAAGCCAAAGTTCCTTGTACTTCTAGAGAGCATCTGTCACTAACCACTCTGATACCATACTGATATTTCTCTGGTTTATTCCAGTGTTGTATTTTTTTTAAAAAAACCCATTACATAGGAATTTATAGAAAAAAGCTACATTTCACCATACACAGCAGCTGCTGAAAAAGATCTTGAATCACAATCACTGCTAAAAGCTGAGATGTGGATATGCAATTGTTGTTCTTTCCTAAGGCAGAAGATAAAAGGAACTTGTTTTCTCCACTGTTTTCTTCCATCCTCCATTGTCTGAATGCCAGAAGCTTAAAGATAATTATTACAGTCTTCATGCAATGCTTTCTACTGTGGAGATGAGGCTCTGGGGAGTGGCAAGAAAGTAAATGGCGAGGAGGTAAACAGCATAACTGGAATTAGATTAGCGAGAGCAGTGTTTATCACTCCAGTTGAATTGCCCAGGAAACTTACGTTAAGCCTCATGCAGAGTTCTGGGTAGCTGCAATGAATAAGAAGTGGCCCAGCCACGACCCAACTATCCAAGATGCAATTGCTGACTTTTATCATTTTAGAACTTTTAGATGAGACACTGAATTTTTCCGTTCTTTTAATGAAAGCTGTGTTAGGGTGCTAATGCATGTCTGAAAAAGGCAAACAATGATATAGCCTACAATACAATAAGCAAGTTTAGCCATAACTTGTTCAATCAAATTAAGAATAAAATACATTTTAGAAAATATGTACTAGTTTATATATTTGCTCTCCAGATGCTAACCGTTACTAAGCAAATTTAATAGAATTTTACAAAGTATTATTCACCTTTAATTTGCATGGATTAGACAGAATTTTAAATAGAGGGCACCATCAAATTGAAGTAAGAAAACATCTTGATAACCCAACTATGGTTGAGCATGTGATTTTTTAAAAAATCATTGTTTATTTAATTATTCATGCAAAGTATTTGCATGGCTGCTTGCTTTTGGGCATAACCTGGGATATCTTTGCAGTAACCTTCCCCTGGAGTGGGGTGGGAATGGAGATTTTACAGAATCCTTCCCCTGAAGGCCACACCCAGAGAACCGGTAGTCAAAAAATTTGAATCCCACCACTGCCTTAGAGGTTCCTGATGGGAAGCCAGAGAAGTGGAAAACCAATGGAAAAGATCATTGGAATGATCACTGAGCCACAGTGGCGCAGTGGTTAGAATGTAGTGTTGCAGCTATTCTGCTGACTGCTGGCTGACTGCAATTTGGCAGTCTGAGTCTCACCAGCTCAAGGTTGACTCAGCCTTCCATCTTTCCGAGGTCGGTAAAATGAGGACCCAGATTGTTGGGGGCAATATGCTGATTCTGTAAACTCCTTAGTGGGGGGCTATAAAGGACTGTGAAGCGGTATATATATTGCTATTGGAAACCTTTTATTAAATAAATGCAAGAACTCTACCCATGAACATTTCATGAAAATTCTGTTCTGAGGGGAAAAAAATTCCAAGGAAAAAAAATCCCAAGGAAAAATTATCTTTCGTCAAACTGAACAATGTTGATAGAAAAAGTGCAGGATAATATTCTTAGTGTTTTATAGGTTAATAATCTTTTATTAAGAATTATCATTTGTTTAAACATAAATGGGAGTATCTACTATGTAGACTCAAGAAAATGCAGGTCCATACCCAAAGTTGATTATCAGTGAAACATTATTTCTGCAAACTATTGTTTTGCAAAGACTACTTTCTAACCTACTTTAGGCAGAGACAAAAGAAACCTGGGTCAGATCGCTTTCAAATTCCAGAGTGCTATTAGAAACTATGAAATGAATTTCTGACTCTTAACAAATAAAATTTTTGCATTAAAAAGTAAAGTGATGAGTCCAGAAGATTAAACATGCTCTCTGTTTAAGCTGTCTGTATATATATTTAGCATTATTTGAAGCAAAAGTTAATGCAGATTACTTTAGGCTTTAATTTTCATGCAGAAAATCTTTTTTCCCCTTTATTTAACAAGTGCTGAGCCCGCAGTCCAAGACATAATGACATGGAAATAATTATTTCACCCCTGAAAGAACATCTTGCTATGTTGTGCCAAATAAACATACATAGGTTCAGGCTACATATGAAATCTAAACAAAACCAAATAAAATGCCATTTATTTTGCTGTACATCAAAATGAATCATGCATTTTCTTTAAAAAGTATAGCAAACTTTATTCACATAAATTCCCAATGATTTGAAATCATTGAGTTTCTCTATTATGTCAAACAAGTGCCTGTGTCAGGCATCTACAAATTAAATTTAACCTCTGTAGTATTAATAATAGAGATTATTTCTCAGATCTTAAAAATCTAGCAAATAAAATACAGCCCCAAAGGACATGTTTTATTGAGAAGAAGTTAGCTTTGAACTGTTATTCATTTCATTACCCGTCCAATCAAACAGTCAAGTTTCTTCATCTCTGAAATTCACATTTGTCTGATGACCATGTATAAGCTTGGTTAGACTGTAATTTCTGGCTAGGCCCTTACGAACAAAGGAATGTTATTGGTGGTTTCATTCACGGTTTTATCCCCTTTCATTTTTTTAAAAATAGTTGGTCGAGATTCCCTCCAGATTTCCCTATCATCACCTACACAGCTCTCCCACTGGCTATAAAATACAGCAGCAGCTTGTAGGTAATTGATCAGACAAGTGAACTGTAAAATATTCATTTTCTACTTCAACAGCTAGATAATTCTCCTGGGAAGTGGATGAAAATATTGCTTATGCACATCAGGGTCGACAGAGTAATAGCAAGGTTGCTGATAAGCAGGGGTCTGCTACAGAGTTCAGGCTTAATTCTGCTCTATGCCAGAGACAAAGGGAGTATGCCAGCTCCTTTTTGCCTGCAGTGAGAAGTCTCATTATATGCTAAACCTGAAGACATCAACACTTATGTGTAAGTCTTCCTACTTTGGGATTGGTGCTACTACTTTTAATTAATCAGGGTCCATCTTGGCATGCCAAGGAACCAATTAACACTTTGCTATTGTAACCAGCTTGCTAAACACTAAAGTACTAACACATGGAAAAATCATGACAGAAAAGGTGCAAAATGATTCTGATATGTGCTTTTACAAGCCCAAATTGTTTCTATGTATAAATGTTATTTTCCAGAATATCCAAAGTAAATATGCCAATGAAAAGTGGCTGAATATGACATAGTCATTGAGTATGTGATAGAGGAAAAGATAAAGGTTTCCCCTGTCAGTTGTGTCTGACTCTGGAAGTAGTGCTCATTTTTCTTGGCTGATGGAGCCAGCATTGTCCGAATACACTTCCATGGTCATATGACCATACAACGAGGTACACAGAGTGTTTTTACCTTCTCACTAAAATGCTATTTATCTACATGCATTTGCATGCTTTCAAACTGCTAGGTGGGGAAGACTTCGGGCAAGTAACGGAGCTCACCCCGGCATCACACAGTGCTTGGGTCTCAAACCCAGGCTGTCAGCTTTCCAATTGACAAGCTCAGCATCTTTAACTGCTGAGCCCCTGTTATGTGATAGAGAAAGAGAACGGAGGATGCAATTCTCTTTTGAGAATTTCATCAACTCCAGTCTCTTGTGCTTCCCCTTCTCCTTAACTCATTTGCAAGAAGTTACTGTAAGTAGATGAGGATAAAACTAAGTTTTTCTGCAAACCTAATCTGTATTATCAAACAATCCCTTTCATCTTAATTTCATAAATAGTGATCTGTCTCTTAAGCTACAGCAGAGGAACTTAAAGTTGTCTTGGTTTTATTAGGCTACCTGCCGCATCAATCCTAACCAACATGGCCAATGGTCAGGCATTTAGAGAACTTTCATCCAGCAATATCTGCAGGACCATTTAAATACCTGCATGCCAATGCATAGTTTCTGATTTTAGTTCTTTATAAATCCATGTCAGTATTTTCTTTTAATTTTTATTAGACACAGCAGGTGCCAAACAACTGGTGAAAAGTGAATAAATTTAGAATAATAGTCACCCATTTTCAGGAGTCACCATCCCTCAGTGTTGGAGTAGATGGTGAATACTTATTTAACAGCATTTAATCAAGATAGGTGGAATAAGATGCAGACTATTGTTAAAAGACAAGGTTATGTATTTCCTGCCCACGATATGGTGCAAGTTCTTGACCAGTTAAAGATAGCTTCTGCCCATAAAAATGTGAAGAAGAGGACTTGCTATCTGTTCTTTTTCTTCTTACTATCTTGTACTTCCTGTCACTAAAGCAATCACAAAATATAATTCAACTGCCAAGGTTGAAATCAGTTTACAGAAGACAATCACATATACAGTGTAAGACCTTTTGCCTTGGAACCAGGAAGCAATTGGCTTATGGGAATGAAATTTCTCATCCAAAACAGAGCTCTTATACTTGATGGTGACAAGAGCTATAACCCTTATGTTTTGTTTCTTAATATCGAACAATATTTTCCCCCTGCATTGCTAGCAGGACATTTTCCCAGTGTCTGCCATTTACTCCATGCCTTGATCTTGCAAAATTTTGCTAATTTCCAGGGGAGAGTAACAGAGGCTACTACTGCTGCTTATCATTTTATTTTCCAGAATTGCCATGAGTGAAATTACTTCTAGATAATTATAGAAAAATATTGGGAGTCATCAGCAAAGATTTGATATTGATATCAAATATAAGTAGTCCTCAACTTACCACCATTTATTTAATGACTATTTGAAGTTACAACAACACTGAAAAAAGTAACATGACTATTTTTTCACACTTAAGACTGTTGCAGCACCCCATAGTCACATTATCAAAATTTAGAGTCTTGGCAACTAGCCTGTATTTATGAGTGTCTTGGAATCTTGTAATCACCTTTTGCAGCCTTCTGACAAGCAAAGTCAATGGAGAAGTCAGATTCACTTATCATCCATGTTACTAACTGCAATGATTCACGTAGTAAAAGTGTGAAAGAAAGGTTGTAAAATGGAACAAAAATTCACTTAATAACGGTCTTGCTTAGCAATGGAAATTTTGGGCTCAGTTGTGATTATAAGTCGAGGACAACCTATATAATCTAAGTACTCAGCTGAAGTGTCCACTATCAATGACATTAATTCTGAATCATCCAATGTGCCTGCTCCATCCTACCATAATGGTAGATACAGTTTCAACATACATGCTGATTTTTCACTATCTTCTCAACTGAAACAAGCAAGATATGGTTATTTGAGCCTCACAAGTAATTTTGTTCTGCTGAAAAACCTTAGAACACCTCCTCCTGTTCTTCCAGGGTGGAGAAGAATTACTGTTTCTACCTGCGTTTTTTGAATTGATGGGTTTGTTTAAATCCTTGTGGTCATGTCACTGAGGGTCAATCAGTTTATTGCAAAGGAAATAAATGCAATGTATGATAGGTGGCAAAATTTTTATCAGTTTCTAAAAGTATTGTTAAAGAACAAATAACACTGTGTAAATCAATATATGGACATAATGGAAAAAAGAATGGTTTGGAAAATTAAAGGAAGAGGTATTGTTGGGTAACTACATTTAATCTGATATCACTTTCTTATCTTAGACTGTGTCTTTAATTACGTTGCCTTGTTATTCTTTTTTTCTCTTCTGCATACTATTGTTTATCCCATCATGCTAAGCCATTATTGCGATTGGTAGTGAATAATAAAGCATGTCAAGCCACAGTTTGTCACCCTAAACCTAAACCCATAGAAACCCATCAGGACTCAACTTGATAGGTGAGAATATCAGTTGATATTCTCCTGCAGCACTGGACACTCTCTCTTATCAACCTAGATGTGTGTGTGTGTGTGTGAGAGAGAGAGAGAGAGAGAGAATTATAGTGTAATATGTCTGTAAAAAGAAAAACACCAGGTTAGAGACAACTGATTTTATCCATGAGCTTCTCTGAAGAGATCTCCCTATGCCACATTTGTTTTTAATGTAAAGGTTCTGCCTCTACTTTATACCCAAAAATGGTAAGGCTCAGGTTAAGCAAACATGTCTGCTTTCATCAAGTGCTATTTCAGCTAAAGTTTTCAAATAACTGCCAAGGCACTTCAATTGAAAATGGATAAAAGTCATCTGCCTATAGGGCAAAACGGTAGAAAGCAAGAAATAGGTGATTCTTTTCATCTTTATCTCTCTTGGTTGCTATAGCAAGAGCATTCTACAGAGAATTAGCAACAGCTCTCCAATATTCTGATATTTAACGTTTCTTAAGTAACTTTCCAAAAGCCCAAATGGTATTAATCATAAAATGCAGTCTGTAACTTCATATGCCTTCTCCTAAAACATCTAAAGTAAAAAAGCAAAGTTTTAAAAATGAACAACAAGGTAGTTTTCTGATGCAATTTATTATTGAAGTAAGAAAGACTGTTCATGTGGATTGTTTCCCCTATGGAATATGATTGGGTATTATCTAATACAAAGAACATGCATTTTAAGCTATTTAATTTTAAAGAAATCATTGACTTGGAACTATGAAAGTTTTATTTCCTTAACTTGAGTAGGGCTGGAATATGTACTAATATGCTTCTTTCTCATCTATTTACACAGTGATTGCTTTCCTATTTCCTTTAATCCACTGATTATACATTCATGACTTTGAAACACACGTCTTCAAATACATCTCTGTACTAGCTACGAAAGATATAATCCAACACCTCTGAAGTATACCTGGTTGGAGATGGTTGATGTATATTCTAGAGATTTTGACAAGTAAACTAACCTTCCAATGATTGAAAGAGTTTGCTTGTTTGAGATTAGGTGTGAGTTCCATGTTTTCTTGCTTATCAGTAAAAGGCTGATGATTTAAACCCCATCCAAGTAAAACAAAGGCAATCAATCAGTCACACAGCTCTGGGCTGATTTATATAGCAAAAGACATTACCGCCCCCCCCCCCCCACGCCTCTGGAGACAAATATAGTAGCCTTGTTCTACCCCTCACAAATAAAGTCAGTTTAAGATAAATCTTATGATTATTATGATTGGACCCACAGTCAGCCAGATTGTATTTGGCATTTCTATCCATCACAGGGATATCAAACTGGCGGCCCACGGGCCAGGTGAATCACATGCAGGCCACACCCACCCCAGCTCCGCAAATGGGGAAAATGTTGCAAAACATCACATAATGACAATGTGACATGACAAGTTTGACACCTGTGATTATCAAGTCCTTCCCAAGGGCCTGAGATAGGCCCATGTTTGTTTGTTTGTTTGTTTGTTTGTTTGTTTGTTTATTACATTTATATACCGCTCTACTCCCGAAGGACTCAGGGCGGTGTACAGTCAAACAATAAAATACATATAATACAAATATTTAAAGATTGTTTAAAATACAGTTAAATAATTTGGTCCTGAAACAAAATTTAAAAACCCCAATTTATAAGATTAAAATTTAAGAATTTAAAAGTAGTTTTAAAAGAGGTTAGTCCAGGCCAGCCTGCTGGAATAGAAACACAGACTGCGACCGGTCAGAGAGAAAGGAGGAGAACCACCGCAACGCAGTGCCCCCCACTCCCAACTCTTCCAGCCGGTGCAGCATTATACCATGGTTGATGGTATCAAAAGCCGCTGAGAGATCTAATAGGACCAGGACAAAGGAACAACCTCTGTCTCGAGCCCTCCAAAAATTATCGACCAATGCGACCAATGCCGTTTCCGTGCTGTGTCCAGGCCTGAAGCCTGACTGGAACGGATCGAGATAAGCCGATTCATCCAGGTACTGAGGAAGTTGTCGTGATACCACACTCTCAACAATCTTCACAATGAAGTGAAGGTTGGAGACTGGACGGTAATTAGCCAATACTGCCAGGTCCAGGGAAGGCTTCTTGAGGACAGGTCTCACCACCGCCTCTTTCAAAGTGGCAGGAAAAATACCCTCACTCAGAGAAGCATTTATAATCCCCTGGAGCCAGCCTTGTGTAACCTCTCGAGAGGCCAGCACCAACCAAGAGGGACACGGGTCCAATAAACATGTGGTAGCATTCAGTCTCCCCAGTATCCTGTCCACGTTTTTGGGAGTCACAGAATCAAACTCTTCCCAGATGATATTCTCAAGACCTGCCTCTATCCTCCCTCCTGGATCTACTATGTCAGAGTCCAGGTGTTCCTGAATCTGAGCGATTTTATCATACAGATATTGAACAAAATCCTCGGCTTTACCTTCCAAGGGGTCCTCCCATGCTTCCTGAAGGAGCAGGGAGTGGGCCACCCTAAACAGGGCGGCCAGGCGATTATCTGATGATGCAATAAGACTGGACAAATAGTTACATTTTGCTGCTTTTATTGCCACTAGGTAAGTCTTAATATAAGATCTTACCAGTGTTCGGTCAGATTCAGATTGGCTGGCCTTCCAACTGCTCTCCAGGCATCTTTTCCGATGCTTCATCTCCCTCAGCTCCTCAGTGTACCAAGGAGCCAAGCGAGATTGGCATCAAGTCAGAGGCCACAAAGGCACAACCCGATCCAAAGCTCCGGCAGCCTCCCTTTCCCAGGTGGCCACTAGGTCTTCAGCCAAGTCATGTGCCAGAGCCTCAGGAAATGGCCCAAGCTCCATCTGGAATCTATCCGGGTCCATCAGGTGCCTGGGGCAGAACCACCTTATCGGTTTCACCTCCCTGCGGTGGGGTGTGGCGTTTCAAAGGTCAAAGCGAAGGAGGGAGTGATCCGACCATGACAAGGGCTCAATCGCTATATCCCTTATCTCAAGATCACTCAGCCACTGACCAGAGACAAAAACCAGTCCAGCATGTTTCCCTCCATGTGAGTAGGACCGTGAACTAACTAGGTCAGGTCCATGGCCATCATGGGAGCCATGAACTCCTGAGCCACCTCAGACGTCTCACTGGCAGATGGTAGGTTGAAATCCCCCATGACTATAAGCCTGGGGTATCAACCGCCACCGTGGTTATAAAGTTGTGTAGCTCAGGCAAGGTCGCTGCCATGTAGCAGGGAGCAAGGTATGTAACCAGCAAGCCCATCTGCACCCCATGACCTCACTTCATAAGGAGGGACTCACATCCGGCTGTCTGAGAAACAGTGGCCTCCCTCGGACCAAGACCTTCTTTAATGATAACTGCCACCCCTCCCCTGTGACTTTGGCTGATGAAATGCCTGGAAACCAGGTGGGCACATCTCTGTGAGGGGGACCCCTCCCTCCTGGCCCAGCCAGGTTTCCGTAATACCCGCCAGGTCCGCTCTCCCCTCTTGAACAAGATCACAAATGAGGGGGGCTTTATTTACTACGGACCTGGCATTGCATAGCATCAGCCGAAGGTCCAGGGCCTGAAGGTCTGTGCAACCTGGGGAACGAGAAGAGCATTGGGAGCCAGAGTGCGCCATCTCTTGAAGACATCGAGTGCGCACTCCCGTAACATGATATCACCTCCTACTCCTGTCATATCTGCCCCTCCCACCTACAGTACTGATGTAATGTCTATTAACAGCACAAGCTCTAACCCCCTCCTTGACCCCAGATTTTGCATCTCCTCCACCGTGCTCTTCAGCCAGACTAGACCCCGTCCCCCACAGATTAACCCCTGAACCCACACAAACCACCCCCCTCCTGGGAGGTCCCCCAGCCTCTTTATTTACGTTAGAAACCACCCTCCTCCCAGATCCCTTTAAAATAAAGTTTGAAAAACTATCTAAAAACCCCCAAAGCTTCCGGTTCTTAGCATACCACCTCTCGGGGTTCAAAAACCCATCCTCGAGGGCGGCCCTAGGTAACTGGGAGGGCCAAATCTGTGAGAGGGGGGAATCTCGCAGTGTGAGGAGTTCTGTTTTTAAATACATCAGAGGAGAGATAGAATTGGAAGTGATGAAAGGCTATTTTCTTCTTAAGGTGTTAAAGATGGATTAAATTAGATGGTTAAGACAAAAAGGGTAAAGTAGATAGTTGTACAAGGAAGCCAATATACTAGAACATCGGAATACCATCGCCCTCTCACGGCAATGGGAAGTCTTGTGATTAAATAAATTAGTCCACAGGGGGATGAGAGTCTTAATGACTGCCCTCTCATGGCGACCAGTCTAGAGTTACAAAGACAGCAGAAAAGATGGTACGTCCCATTCAACTGTATGAATAATACTGATAAATCATTCAAGATTCTCGATGTCTGTGCTTCTTCCCTTTCTGATACCAGCAAAATCTGAAGATAAGGTGGAAAAGTAAGGTGGAGCAGGTGGAAGAGATGTGATCAAATAATCAGGATAACCAGGATAAGCCGGATAGTCGGGAGGAAAAGATGTTTAAAATAAAGGCTATAAGATGATC
>WNWU01013639.1:13748074-13761265 GCA_012654045.1 Ptyas mucosa
AAGGGGGGGGGGGAGAAACAATCGAGGGGAGACCAAGAAGAATCATGACCTTAGTTCTCAGCCCCCATCATCATCATCATGTTCTTTCAAATAGGGCCATTCGGGTGGCTAAGTTGAAACATTTCCCCAAACATGTTGATGTTTGATAGTGTTAGAAGTGTCATCACAAGGTGTAAGGTATTCCAGGAAAGCTGCCTTTTACAACTGACTGATGGTGACTTTGTCAATGCCAATGATATTGAAGTGGTGCTCCAGTTATTTTGGGATTGCACTAATTACTATTGGTATTACTTTTGCTCCCCCCTCCCCCATCATTTTATTTCTATTTGCAGTTTTTTGTATTTTATTATCTTGTCCAGTTCTTTCTCTTCCATTCTGCTATCTCCAGGTCCTGGCACGTCCACTATCTAAACCTTTTTGGTCTTTCTTATAGATAAGTGGTAAATGGGGTGTTATTTATATTATTGTCATTATATAATTATTATGGCCGTGCAAAAGAATATGTTTGAATCATCTCTATCAATCTTGAAAATGCACAACCAGCATAATTTCCAAAAGTATATCCTAATATATTTTGTGAGCTCGGTTATATATTCACATTCATATTCATATTCAAACAAACACAAAAATATATATCTTTTATGGCCAATTTTTGTTTACAGTTGCTTTCAATTTTATCCTTAATAAACTTAATAACTTAAACCTATTAACCCACTGGTGGGTATTGATGAAAGTTACAGTCCATCCACATTATAAAAATATCACCACTATTTTTCAAAAGATTGGGGGCCGCAGGTCTCTTTACTGCATGAAAATGAAGATCCATAAGGACCTCTCCCTGGAAGATAGCAATAGCTCTTAGACTTACATAACACTTCACAGTGCTTTACAGGCCTCTCTAAGCGATTTACAGAGTCAATATATTGCCCCCAACAATCTGGATCCTCATTTTACACCCCTCAGAAGGATGGAAGGCTGAGTCAACTTTGAGGCTGATGAGATTTGAATTGCTGAACTGCAACCTGCAGTTGGCAGAAGTAGCTTGCAGTACTATATTCTAACCATTGTGCCACCATAGTTCATTGAGATAATCTAATGATAATCTAATGAATGAACGAAACAAAGAAATTCAATCTATGACATAACTTCATGACACTTTTTTTAATAAAGAGACTGAAGAAACAGCAAAGCAATGTTGCCAATGATGATCCAAGAATTAGGATGGTGACAGTTATAAAGTAGATTACATGAAGATAATTGTTTTAGCACATACTGTAGGACAGAATTGGAGAGCTGGTGTTGGAATAGTATTGACGTGAGTATCTGAAAGAAAGAACATCACTAATACCAGTGCTACTGATCTTCCATTCCAGCAAGAGAGAGAGAGAGAAGGAGACCAAGAAAAGGATAATGGATATCTTGTACCTGCCAAAGGAAGATAACAGGATCATTTTCATGTTGACAAAAGAGCAACCAGTCTGTTTTTGTTGCCTTTGAATTAACTGCATATTTGCAGGCTGAGGAACAGGTGCATTTCTAAGCTGCAATCTTAAATATGTCACCTGCTGTGTAATTTAAATATGGAGAAATCCATCAGCAGTCTGTTTAGCCATTTATTTAATGTGATTTTTTTCAATACAAAAATGCATATTTTGAAAAGGAGAGGTAATTTATGTCAAAAATAATTTAAAGTTTTCTTTACAGTTGCCTTTGCTTTATATTAATTTGGACAAAGAGTGTGAATTCTGCTTTATTATGTTGCTTTCTCTTTTTCATCTTCTGATTTTTAAAAAATCTAGTGGCTTAAATTTTACTATTCATTGGGTTTTTCATACTTTCTGACTTATTTCTTTTTTTATTTCAGCAATTATTATATTTTAATGACTGTATGACTTGCTATCACAGGTATTATTGAAATAGCTATGAGACATTATTTTATAGTCTAACTGATCATTTAGTTCCATTACTTCCATTAATCCAGATAATTTACAAAGTTCAACTATGAAGCTTCTTCATCAATTCCTCTACACTATTCTCTATAAAGATTTCTTTTAAAAATGTAATAATTTGTTTATAAAAGTGACTAGAAATCATACAAAAACACAACAGCCATGTCCAAAATATCAATTGTATCAGTATCATTCAGATGTTTGTGTAATTGTTTTGCCTTTAAGTTTTGTTTTTAGTATATATAATGATTCTCCATTAAGTATTTCATGTCTGGATGAAATACAGGTAGTGACTTACAACCATCATTTGATGACTGTTTGAAGTTACAATAGCACTGAAAAAGGTGACTTATCACTGTTTTTCACATTTATGACCATTGCAGCATCTCCATGGTTATGTGATCAAAATTAAGTTGCTTGGCATTTGATAGTTGCAGTGTTGTCCCAGAGTTATGTGATCATCTTTTCCGATCTTCTGATGAGCAAATTAATGGTGAAGCTTAATTCATTCAACAATCATTCATTTAACAACTGCAGTGATTTCCTTAACAACTGTAGTGAGAAAAGTCATGAAATGGGGGCTAAACTGAGCAAAAAAAACTTTGGGTTCAATTGTGGTCATAAGTCAAGGACTATTTGTATATAATATCTTTAAACAATTCCTCTATTTTAAATCACTTCATATATCTTCTAAGATACTGCTTAGAAATATCATTTGATATGATCATATATCATTTGATATTAAGAGCCTTGGTGGTGCAGTGGAGTGCTAGCACTTAGCTGCCAGCTGCCTGCAATTAGTGCAAGTTCAAATCTCACCAAGCTCAAGGTTGACTCAGCCTTCCATCCTTTCAAGGTAGGTAAATTGAGGACCCGGATTGTGGGGGCAATAAGCCAGCTTTGTATAGCACAACATCGCTTAGGTGGGGCGGAAATCCCTAATAAGCAGGTATATAGCAGGCTTACAATGCATTATAGCGATAGCCTGCATACAAAAGTATGTAGGCTATCGCTATAATGCATTGTAAGCCGCCCTGAGTCTATGGAGAAGGGTGGCATATAAATTTGACAAATAAACAAACAAACAAACAAACAAACAAACAATTAGAGAGATGTGCTGAAAATTAACAGAGACAAATGCTATTTTTTTATTACAAATATTAAGGATGTAAAGTGAATTAGCTACATTCACTTTGGATTCCATATGACACCTATGATTTCCATAACTGTTTTAGCTGAGTCACTATTAGCACCGAATTCCCCCAGGATACACAAATAAAAATAAAAATAAAAAAGTAGATAAATAGGTGTCACTTAGGTGAAAAGGTAATAGCTCTTTGTGATGGTTTGCTGACCACATAACCATAGAAATGTCTTCTGCCAATGCTGGCTCAATGGCTTCTAAATGGAGATGAACACGCCCCCTAGAGTTGGTAATGACTAGCAGAATAAAATCATCCTTTATCTTTTATACGAAGAAAAATAATATCATGTTTAACATGTCCCAAATATTTTAAGAAGTTGAAATCTCAGAGTGTTGCCTTCACCCAATTTCTTTTTGGCCTGTGCCATTTTGAGAGACTGAGCAAAGACATTCTAAATCCCCAAAAGCCCAACTTTACCCATTTTGCAATGTAAAATAACACATTCTTTTCAGATTACATGATGTATTTCATCATCCAACATCTGAATTCAGCAGAATGTAAATGCAATGAACACAGAAAAACGGTTGCACCTGTACAACACACAGTCTCTTCTACCTGAACATAGCTATAGAATCATGAAATGTTTTGCTGTGTATTCTTTGGAAACATGTAAACAGAGCCACAATAAAAGTATAGACGGTCTTGAGCTTAAATTATATTGGTGTTGGAAAAAATAGATTCAAAGCCAAATTGAGTCCTCCTTTATAATTCCTCCTTCTCTCCCTCCCTTCCTCCCTCCCTCCCTCCCTCTCTCTCTCTCTCTCTCTCTTTTTCTACAAAAATGTGACTGAGAAGTGCTGGAACAACTGTAAAGTTTGAGAACTACAAATTCATGAGGCTAATTAGCATTCTCATTAGATTCCTATAATGAGAAATGTGCAAAACAACTCCTTTATTTCTCTAGAGAGAGCTAAAGTAGCACACAGTGGAAGTGGTGGGTGGGAGTGGAACTGAGCGAGTTTCATATCAAATTGCTGTTTTAGAAGCTGACATACAAGAAAACAAGGAAATGAAATAGGAACCCAGTGACTAACATAAAGTCCAAGTTGTGTGGAGTATTATTTTTACCAAATAGCACAGGTGTGGTTATACATAGGATAAAATAATTCATTTTAGGTGACTAATACCGGATATATGTAGAATTAAATTTCAATCATTTTAATAGAACTTTTTCCCAGTCACCATTGTTTTAATTCCCTCAAAATCTTTGGTAAAAGATAAGAGGAAAATATAAACACTATATATGTGTTGCTTTGTTGCCCTTTTTAATAGAAATCTTCACAATGTGATATTGATGCAGGATAGAGACCAATTATCCTAACTGCTGACTAGGAATAAAGGTTTCAGGTGGCATATTTAGGTTTCGCATATGAGCTACAATTGAATGTAAACAACTGTTACAATTAAGGTGACCCCAAGTTTTACTTCAGGGTAGCATAATATAGCAGTTTTACTTTCCTTTTATTTCACCAATTTATTTCATTATGTTTAATTTTAGTATTTTTTTTAATCTATCTCCTTTTATAGCACTGGTTTTCTGTTATTTTGTAATTTTAAATAAGAGAATCTGGAAATTATCTTGGTCTAATAAATAATATTGTACTTTTATTTATGTAATGTATAAACTGCCCATTTATACTATCATTGCCCATTCTCATTATCATTCTGAGTTTATAGATGAAATCCTATAGAAATCATATGGGTATTTAAGGGACAAACTATCTAATAGTTCTATCCTAGTAAGCCTTACTATTATGTTCTTAATACTTAATTTAGTATTTAAAATTCTTTTGTTCAAGTTGTACTTTGATTTGTGTCCCGCTGTATTTTTCCCAAAGTAAACAGGTAAATGCTAAATACTAAAGTTATTTTTGTGCCTTGGGTTTTGTTCTGGCTTCTCTTGTAGCAGCTTGACAGTGCTTCGAACTGTAGCATCCATATTTGCTTAGAATATTTGCTTAGAATTTCAAACCAAAACATCATCTCCAACCAAGAAACAAGGCAATTTAGCCTTGCCTATGTTTATAAAACAGGGACACGGTGACTCAGTGGCTAAGACATTGAGCTTGTCAATCAGAAAGGTTGGCAGTTCAGTGGTTTGAATCCCTAGTGCCCCATAACGGGGTGAGTTCCCATTACTTGTCCCAGCTTCTGCCAACCTAGCAGTTCAAAAGCACGTAAAAAATGCAAGTAGAAAAATAGGGACCACCTTTGGTGGGAAGGCAACAGCGTTCTGTGCACCTTTGGCATTTAGTCATGCCGGCCACATGACCACAGAGACATCTTCAGACAGCGCTAGCTCTTCGGCTTTGAAATGGAGATGAGCACCACCCCCTAGAGTTGGGAACGACTAGCACATATGTGCGAGGGGAACCTTTACCTTTACCTTTATGTTTATAACAAATCCCCCATCATGGAAGACTTTTTGTCTTCCCAGATAAAGAATGCAAACCCCTAACCACTAAAAGACAGCCCACCCATTTTAAAGAAGCACAGTCTGCTGTTCATTTATTTTCTCTGGTCAAGATAACAAATAAAAGCACCAGGAGAAACTATTTGGTATAGTTGTTAAGACATCAGGCTAAAAACTGGGTGAATGTAAATTCTAGTCCTATTTTAAGCATAAAGACTGGGGGTTCCTGGGTCAGTCACTTTCTCTCAGACCTAAAATGATAATGGCACACCATGCCATCTGACAACTTTGCCAAGAAAACTACAGAAATATATCTAAGAAGTAGCCAGGAGTTAAAAAAAAAAAACACCTGACTTGAAGACACAATTTTTTAAAAAAAGGCAGACAAAAAAAAATCAGTCAAACAAACCCGGTCTCTATGTTTGCTATAATTCTATGGCATTACATTATAAGATGCTTAAAAAATTACAGTTCCTTTTAGATTTGCAGGCTCATGTTAGCAAGGTTAGATAAATAACTCTGCAATTAACTGGCAGCTCTGGAGTTAATGAGGCCCTGATTCTGACCCAGTTCTTGTCAGTTATTGAGCTTAAATATGTCATACAAACAGGACCAATAAGTAAAGGAGTGACATATCCACAAGTTATGCCTAATTACCCTTACCTGTAGGAGAAATTGCTTCAAAGGTTGTCCACAGTTAATGGTTCTTACAAATGTATCCTCTCTCAAGTGCAGCACTGTTGAAGCAACTTGTATTCCTGTGAAGTATGTTATTCAGATAAGTAATGTCTAGGAAAGACTGTGGAAAGGATATATTGTCTACTTAATTAGAAGCTGAATTCTTTTTAATTTATCATGACAAAATTGTCCCTTGGGATTCATGCAGAGAAGCACTACTAAATGAACAATCTTAAATTAATAATGGCAAGGAAGGGAGAAGCTCACGTATTTGGGGAAAAGACTACCTCCTGTCCAGGTAAAGATCTAAAATGACAAAGTACTTGGGAAATGACCAGACAGTGCTGTGAAACAGGAATGACAGCTCTGAATTACTAATAGCACCAAATATTAATCAAATCTGATCTTGCTTAGCTTTCTGGGATAAGCCAAAATCAGTGAAGATCTGCTACTGGGAAAAAGGCACTTTTCTCCAGAACAAATATGTTACCAACCAATGGCGAACCACCAGTACATAGGAAGGCTTCTGAAACATTTTTGCCACAACCCTTCTTATTTAAATGTCCAACTTTGTATATTCTTTTCATTTTTTAACAGGAAAGGATAAAATTTACCCCCCCCCCAAAAAAAGCTAAATTGAAGAGCTGAAACATACTAAATTAATAGAAAATAGTCTACTAGAGGATATTCATCTAATCAAGTTAATTCAAAGTTAATTAAAATTAATCAAGGAGAGAACCAACCTAGAACTAAGGAGAAACTTCCTGACAGTTAAAACAATTAATCAGTGGAACGGCTTGCCTCAGAAGTTGTGGATGATCCATTATTGGATATCCCCAAGTTGTGGGGATATTTAAGAAGAGATTGGACAACCATTTGTCTACAATTGTATAAGATTTTCTATTTGAGCAGGGGGTTAGACTAGAAGGCCTTGAAGGTCCCTTCCAACTCTGTTATTCTGTTATATTCTAATGTGTGTGTGTGTGTGTGTGTGTGTTCGTGTTCCAGCATAACTCTGGAATGCCTCGAGCAATTTCAGCCAAACTTGGTACACAGATGACTTACTCTCTGGAAAGAAATACTATGGGGTAAGACACCCCTAACACCCCTCAGGGTGTGTGTTCTGTTAAGATACATCCTGCTGTGCCTTAAAATGGCTTCTACTGGACTGCCTTAAAATGGCTTCTACTGTCAGCACAGTGGAATTGCCTTGGTAATGGCTTCACCGTACTTCACAAGGGGGCTACCTCTGTTAAGGGGGAAAATCCAACATTAGAAAATATATTTGGTCTAGACATTTTCAACAAGGCTTTGATTATTCTTGAAGGACAAATGTATGGTCATGATCAATAAACTATTACTGCAACTTGGCCTGCCTGCACCACTATGAGTCCAACACAACATACTTCATGGAGATTACATATAAGAAAAGAACTGCAATGTCGAACAGCTTAGTGCATATATCTCAGACAAGAAGCCACTTCTAAATTAAGATCAGAAAAAAGCATACCAAATGATCATGGATCATCTAGAAAAACAACAATGTGGTATCATTTTACTTGACACTTCTGGGGGCACAGGGAAAACATTTTTAACTAATTTAATTCTCGTCAAAATCAGAGCTCAGGGTGAAGTTGCTCTTCCTATCTAATAAAGGATTGGGATAAATAAATACCCAGGCAATGTTGAATTATCAGCTAGTTTTATATAAAAGGAACAGATAATCTGTATTTGTTATGAAATAGAATATAATGAAATATCTAGACCAGGGGTGTCAAACTCAAGGCCCGGGGGCTGAATTGGGCCCATGGGGTACTTAGATCTGGTCTGTGGTGCTGCCCTGGAAACAGCAAAGGACTGGCTCATGATGCTTCTGCCAGTGAAAACATTGCTCAGGAGGGCCGCACACAACCTTCCTGAGCTTTGTTTTTTGTTGGCAGAGGGTTGCTGGAGGCCATGGCAGCCAAAAACGGAGCTTGGGAACCCATTTTCACTGGCAGAGCACTCGGGTCACCACAGCCACCCCTGTCACGAGTGACATTGAGCTGACCCCGCCCACCCAGGCCCCGCCCACCCAGGCCCACGGAGGTCAAGTACAACCTTGATGCGGCCCTCAATGAAATCCTGATCTAGACTGAAGAATGTATTTCTTTCCATTTTAAAGACAGTGGTAACCCATCGAAAAGTAAATAGAGTATTTGTCTTATTTGAATAAGCTTATTGGCCTTATTCATTTAGTTTTCTTAGCAAGAATAAAAAAATCTCATTCTTTCTATCAGCACCTTCTTCTGAGATTTTTCCAGTTTTCTAATCTAGTTTCCTAGCTCTCTCTCAACTAAGAACTATTCATGTGTGATTTTGCTTTGTTTTTGAATATTAGCTGTGGTTAGCCAGGATCTGCCATCTTACCTCATCTGTGATCACATGCAAGGAGCATGGTTAGTAGATAAAGAAATATCTTACTATCACTATAGTGCACTATCATTCCAGGTGATTTCCTGGAAACAAATGAGGTCTATGTCAGTTTTATGGTGTCTGAATGCACTAATAACCTCATTTTACAATAATTCTTATCATAAGGTCATATTTCTTTCATGTTTGTGCCTTCACATAACATTAATTTTTACACCAATGTTCATAGAATTGAGCGGTCAGTCCGTATTCTAAGCAGTTTATATTCCATTAAAAAAACATTGATTTGAACTTGCAGATTCCTGGAATTTCTCATACAGATAGTCTTCATTAAGTGACCACTCATCCAATGACCATTTGAACCAAACAAACTGAATTTACAATGGATCTTTACAATTACTGTCATCAGCGCTTCCCTGCATAGGCTTGCAATTACAACACTGAAGAATCTATCCCCCAGTTATGGGATTGCCCTATGCAATCTTCACTACCAGCTTCTGAGAAGTAAAATCATTGGGAAAGCCAGCAAATAGAGGCTTTCATTATCTCAGTGATCAATTGATGACATACCTAACAACTGTGTGAGTTTGCCTAACATGGTCACATGACATCACACTACCATGTTCATTTAGCAACAGAGTTTCCGGTTTGTCCCCAATACCATTGCTATATATGAGTTACACTGTCGTCATTTATTTTTAACAACACTGGACTCATTGCTGATATAAGTTAGCATTTCAATCCCTTTGTTTTTGATTTAGGTTAGTGGTTTCCAACCTGGGCCTTCAAATACCCCGAAATCTCCAGATGTGGTTAGAACTGTGGGAATTTAAAAATCCAAACTATTTTTGCCAAATGTCACTCTGGTAGTCGCCAAATTTTTGGCTGCATTGATTAAATGTAGGAAGAAACTATTTTCTGAATGATGTGTTTCCTGTGAAAAGCCAAAATGTATCCTATTTTCATTATTATTGTTGTTGTTGTTGTTGTTTTTAGATCCTTTGACTTTAATAAATCTATCCTTCATTCAGTTAAAAACTACCAAAGTTGAAAAACACTAGCTTAGATGAAACTCCTATCAATAATATCAGAAAATATTTAAAGGTATAACAATACCTGAACTCTTCTCATATTGTTGTTTATTCTTCTTGTTGTCGTTCCTATGTTGCTCTTCATACTTTTTTAAGTATGGGCAAATCAAGTACAACAGAGTTCAAGGATAATCAGAAATACTGGTGAAGGACCATAAGTGAATTTTAAAAAAACCTTTTTATACAAAAATTCTGAAGTTCAATTCTTTCTTACTTGTACTGTAGGAATGGAGAGAGGGAAGGAGGGAGGGGGGTAGAGAGCATCCAGTCTAGAAACAAATAATCTGTTTTCAATCCTTCCAGTTTTCCTCCCCCCACCCCACCCCATGTTAATTCATTTGGTCAAATCTCAACAGCAGTCTCTAAATAATATCCGTTTCCCCCTCCCCAAAAAATGACAAATCACAGTATTTAACTTTTATTACAAAATATATGCAAAGTTGAACATACACAACGTACCTGCATTTCAATGTAAAATATAAAATTGTATATTCAATTCTTTATCTGTTTTAACTTGAATCAAACAAGCATTAGTCCTGATATCAGGAGTCTAGATAAAGGATTCTGGGCTCCAAGACAAATCTTTAAAATGGGATCATCCTGTTTTAAAAGCTCTATAGGTCATCTGGGTGTCTCTTCTTTCCATGAACACAAGCCGGCTTAACCACATAAAGAATTTCTTCTGCATTCGGCATTCATAACACCTTCCTTCAACTGCCTTCAACTCTTTCTGTTAACCCTATTTATAACTGGGCTGCACAATTCAGGACAACTACTAAATAACTATACCCCCTTTTCTCTTTTCTTACTCTCCATTTTTTGATGTTGTTTGTTTTGTAAACTTTTACTATTTTGAAAAAAAATCTTATTTCTACATTTAAAGACAGTCATTAGAAAGAAACAAGCAAGAGGATTTTTCAGTGCTGCCATCTAATGGTTATCTGAATATTTGCAGCCCAGTTATGGTATAGAGGAGGAATGGGAAGAGAGAAGAAAAGGAGAGTTAAATCATCAGAAAAATACTGAGTCATTTCCTGTTGCCGTAGTTCAGGGGTGTCAAACTTGATTTCATTGAGGGCCACATCAGGGTTGTGTTTCGCCTCCAGGGGCTGGGATGGGTGTGGCCAGGGTGGCGTGGCCAGATTCACATCATTTGTGTTAGGGGCGCCTATGGTGACCCAAATGCTTTGCGAGCGAAAACAGGCTCCCGAGCTTTGTTTTCAGCTGCCACAGCATCCTGCAATGTGGCCCTCCTGAGCTCTATTTCCACTAGCAGAAACATCGCAGGCTGGTCCTTCACTGTTTCCAGGGCAGCCCTACAGGCCAGATCTAAGTACCTTGCAGGCCTGATCTGGCCCCCAGGCCTTGAGTTTTACACCCCTGCTGTAGCTGATCCAAGAATTACAAAGTCAGAGGAGAGAGTATCATCACAGGTCTTCCCTTGCTTGCTTGTCCTTTTTTTCCTCCACATTGCTTTCACCACAATTTCTATTAGAGCTCTTTACTGCCATCTAGTGACACTTCAGATTTTTGCGATACAAACATGGTAGTAGTCAATCATATGATTTGTTCTCTGGAAACTACCATACAAAGAATAAGATCGGAAACTCCCTATACCCATAAGCTCAAAGACCTTTACCTCCCATGTCTTCATTATATTTACATTAGTATATGAAATTGCAGATCCTTCTAGTTAAATGAAAATGAATTAAATGCTGGAACATCTTTAATTCTACCATGTGAATCCACACTGGAAATGGTACAGCCTAGATAATATGTTTATCTAGTTCTCAGTGGGAACAAAACAATAGCGAGGGAAAGAAACTTTGCTTGATTCATTAATTATAACATTTGTATCCTACTTTTCTCTTCAAGGGGATACAAAGGAAATAATTAACAATGAGCATGTATTAAAATTGAACAAAAGAGCAGATAATTAATTAACACAACACAAAGCAGAAAGCACATAATAAAAAACACCTATCCTGAGTGCATTCATGTAAGAAATAAAAGCTCACTGTAGCAAGACTGCTTTTCATGTATTCTTTTTTTAAAAAAGGATGGTAAGTTGGCAAAATATCTAGTTTAAAGAAGACTGCTCTCGAGCCAGGGTGCTAGCATGAAAAAGATCAATCTCTTTTATTGAAGAATTGCAAGAATGTCATCAGACAAAAGAGATAAATTCAAATAGGAGTTTAGTCTTACATTATCATCACCCTAGGCTGCTTATGGCATTGAAGTCCAGTAAGTGAAATGCTATATTATGTAATTTTTTCCCCCTGAACTAAAGAACTCTACTCCAGTGAATTATGTATGTATGTATGTATGTATGTATGTACGTACGTACATACATACGTATGTGTGGCCCTTGGTAGAATCATGATCAGCTTCAGGAAACAATGATAAGAGAAGTAGAAAGGCACTACTTGCTGGAAGTACTACTTGCTACTTTGACTTGCTGGAAGATAACTTACTATGCTCCTACAAAAGAGCAGGAAAGTCAGTGTTGGGTTGCTTCCGGTTCTGTCTGGTTCTTGCGAACCAGTAGTAAAAGCAGCGGGAGACTCCCCCTACCTGCCAGAACGTCATAATTGATGATCTGCGCATGCATGCTCCCATTGTGAACCGGTAGTAAAGGTAAGTAGAACCCACCCCTGAGGAAAGTCCACAGCATTCATTGCAAGAAAAAGAAAGAAAAAAGAAACAAACAGCCAGACTGCAATGGAACAAAGGGTCAAGTGAGATTTCAATAATGATGAGCGTTTTACTTCAAACAAGGGACATGTTTGAAATATGAAAAATGTTTCATGAAGGGCATGAAAAGGAATGGGGTGACGGGATATTTTGATACATATGGTGTATTAATGAATAGGTTTGAAGGTGGTTAATTAAAAGGAAATAGTTTGCCCCATTGCAATCTGGCAGAAGCAGAGAAACATTATTCTGCTTGGGTTTCCATGAGTTGCAAAGCTCTGGTTCTTTGAACTTCTCCCTCTTCAGGATGGTGTAAAAGCAAATGAGAAGAGCAACCTCCTTTTTCCTCTGACAAAATGAAAGGGAGCTCTTATAAGCATGTTTGTGCCAAGGCAGGACATCAGCTTCTAATTAGCTCTAATTGGCACTTGTGCAAGCTGCAACTTTCTTTTCATGCCACTGAATGGCAGCACTAACAGCCGCAAAAGTCTTTTCTTTCCCCAACAAAAGTGGCCCTGTTGTTTTTCTCATGATTCCTGTAAACCAGAGAGAAATAAAAAGTGATATATTTTCACAACCTTGGTTAAACCTCCATTTTATATGTCTATGTCATCATAGAATGGAATGGAATGGAATGGAATGGAATGGAATGGAATGGAATGGAATGGAATGGAATGGAATGGAATGGAATGGAATGGAATGGAATAGAATAGAATAGAATAGAATAGAATAGAATAGAATAGAATAGA
>WNWU01013639.1:13763306-13788757 GCA_012654045.1 Ptyas mucosa
TGTGTGTGTGTGTGTGTGTGTGTGTGTGTGTGTGTGTGTGTGTGTGTGTGCTGTCAACCAATGGACTCATCTGTCATTAAACTTCTGGTTATGGTACTGTACTATATTCATAATATACTTATGTAAAGGTTAATTGACTAAATATTGGCTGTTATAGTTAGTAATTTCAGAAAGGGGCCCAAGTAATTCCTTTCTGGATCTGGAAACATATTTTTCTTCATGAAAATGCTCATTTTGTAATATTATTTGGGATGGGCAAATAAATTTAGGAATAAATTATAAATATTCCTGAGCTAAACTGAATATTTAGAAAGTTAGGTATTTTATAAGGATGTATTTTATTGCCATCAGTACATCAATAAGGCTCCTTTGCAAGTATAGCATCATTAAATACCATAATTTGTTGCATATCCCAATTGCAGTCCAACCAGTTGTCTTCATAGGTGAATTTATTCCTACAACCCGTATTTCAGTGTTCTCAGACTAAATATATATCAATTCTTTGTAAGAGATAATGAAATCTCTCCTCTGCTGCCAGGAAACAACATATGTCCTCGTATTGGGCATTTACTGTACTCATGGAACATTAATTTGTTGCTTAAATGCTACTATGGAATATAAATAAGTGCTCTGACAATGACATGCCTGTTGTATTGGTCATCATCATCATGAATTAATTGGTATATCAGGTTTTTTTTCCTTCTCCTTTTTCAATTTATATGCCAGCCATCTTCCTGGTTTGTTTGCATTTTCAGAAACAAATTGTTTAGCGCTTTTAAATTTTTAAATTTGAATTTTAAATTCAACTTACGTTTTATTAATTCCATTTGATTTTTTTAGACTCTTTTTTGGTGATTCTTTTTGTAATTTGTAATTAATATTTGTACTGTATGTTTTTAATTCTGGCTGTTCACCGCCCTGAGTCCTCAGGGAGAAGGGCGGTATATAAATTTTAAATAAATAAATAAATAAATAAATTCCATTATATTCTTCTTCTAATATTTTTTTTGGGGGGGGGGTCTTCTTATTTTTCTTTCCCATGTAGGTTATGACTAAACCTCTAATGTATGCCTTTGTTGTGTACCATACGTTTTGTAATGAGGTCTCTTCTATTCTCTTTAAAGAAAAAGTCTAATTCTTTTCCCATGAATTGAATAAATTCCTTGTCTTTTAATATTGATTGATTCAGCATCCATCTTGATTTCTTTTTTTGTCCTTTCCATTTAACTTTTATTGGATTATGGTCTGCCCAATTACTTGTTTCTACATCTATTTCTTGTACATTAGGTCTTAGTTCAGCTGTCATCCATATCATATCTATTCTTGACCAAGACATATGCAGGTTCATTTGATAAAATGAATATTGCTTTTTCTTGGGATGTATCTTGCGCCATACATCTCAAATACCTAATTCTTTTGCTGTTTTAAGAAAAGCTTTTGGGAGTGTCTTCCTAGCTTTTTTATTTACTTTCCTAGTTTTATAGTCCAATTCTGCATCCATGATTGCATTAAAATCTCCTACTACACATATATTTCATTCTCCTATTCTATTATTTTCTTATGAAGTTTACCGTAAAAATCCTCTTGGTTGCTATTTGGTGCATAGATTGCTACCAAAAGTATCTGTTTGTAATTCATTGTTATCTCCACCATCAAAATCCTCCCATCTTCATCTGTGAAAATCTGCTTAACATTTATTGTTTCTTTTGTGTAAAGAGCTACTTCTCTCTTCTTATGTTGTGATACAGAGGTATATAATTTCCCAATTTTAGAATATTCCAACAGTGTTTTTTAATATGAACCTCTTGTAGGCAAATTATGTCCAACTTTGATTTTTATAATTTACTAAAAGTCCTTTTCCTCTTTGTAGCCAAATTCAGTCCATTTATATTTATTGACAGTAATTTTATTTCTTCTTCCATTGTTTTACTTATAGATGGATTTTGTTTTTCTGGTCATTCTTGTCTGTCTCTGATCTTTGCTCGTTCTCTCTTCGTTATTTCTTCCAACTCTCTTCCAACTTCTTTTTATTGCATTTCTCTCACACCTATAGCTTCTTTTTGTTCTCTATCCTCTTTTTCCTCTCTTCCTCTCCTTTTCTCTTGCGGCCCAAAACAGTAGTCATAAAATTGTTCTGCTTTTTCTATGGAATCCAACCTATGTCTTTGCTCCATCCAGGTCATCAATATTCCATCTGGTATCAGCCATCTAAAATTTACTTGAATCTTAATAAGATGTCAAAAATTGATATTCCTTTCTTATTTCTCTCACTCTTCTGGGGATCTGTTTTAAAACTACTATTTTTTTCCTTTTATATTTTATGGGATCATCTCTCACTCTTTGTAGTGTCTCTGCTTTTATTGCTTTTTTAGTAAATCTCACGTGTACCTCTCTGGGGTGTCTATTTCTTGTCACATATCTAATATGAACTCTAAATATTTCATCCATCTCAGCAAGCACCTTTTCTTTGGTCACTCCTAAAGCATTTGCCAGAAGTTCTGCCATTATCTCTGCCAAATTTTCTCCCTTTTCTTCCTCAATATTCTGAAATTGCAGGTAATAACCAGCCTTATCCATCGCAAGTGATATTATTGTTCTCTAATTACTTTTATCTGCTAGGGTAAGTCTGTAATCAACCTTTTCCACTCTTTTTTCTGTCTGTTCATCTTTCTCTTCTACTTTCTGAATGCGTTGTTCACTTTTAGCCATTGGTTATTGAAAATTTTTGGTTTTTCCTATTCTTTCCTTAATATCTTCATGCATGGTCTGAATCATGGCTTGGATCACATTCATTTTCTCTTGCTGCAACATAGCATCCAGTGACCTTTGGCCTGCTGGACTAAATGTTCGTGCTGATGATGCTGAAGATGGTGCAGATGTAGTTTTCTTCATTTTGAGATATTTTAACAACTTTAAGCATAATTGTAATCCACAAAAAAAGGGAAAGTAAAACTATTAAATGTAATCCAAGAGGAGAGTGAAAATATAATTTGTAATCCAAACATTGTTAAACTATTGACTCCTTTATTCTTCAAAAGGTATTCTCTTCCTGTCTTGTTAAATTTATAATCCACATTGGCCCACCATGCCCCAAAATTCAACTGCCAACTGTCTTATATTCAGGAAAATATTTTGCTGTTTTCAGTTTCTGTTCACTTTATCTGTTTAGCTTCTACTTGAATTCCAAGAGCTACACTATTTTAAAAAGTCTCAGTGTTTCATTCTCTGTCTCAGCTATCTAACATAAACAGCTTGTTAACAGCCAGTCTTTATCTTCTTCTGCCTTTCAAGGTTATATTCCTTATTTCCTTCTGCTTCTAAGTGTCACTGTTGCTCTGTTTCTCTCCCTTTTCTTCCTTTTATTTTATATTATATTTTACTATCCAAATTTTCCAAAAAAAGGTTCTCTAAGTCAGTCAGTCAGAAATTAGAAATCTCTCACCCAGATTATTCACACTATTCCTCAGTCTTCCATGCTTTCTTTATTGGTGGCTGTCACAGCTTCGGTTAGGCATGCAATGGCTGTCCTTTCTTCCTGCCAGATTGAGAGCCTTCTCTGGATCAATCAGGGAGATTGTGGGCTCCCTATGATCGGCGGAGTGTGCGCTCTTACTTCATCACCCCTCCAAGGTAATTTAGGTCCATCAGAACCTCCTTGCAGTTCGAATTTTGGTGTGATCCCATGGAGCCCCATGGAGATGTGTTGTATCACTGTGACATCAGCCCCACTCCCCTCTATACCACAAGATGTGCTTCTTAGCTAATGTTGGACATGATTCCAGGACATGTAAAGGAAAGAAAAAAATAGTTTAATCATAGAGAGATTAAGTTTTTCATCTTTAGTGTATTTGCATTGTTCCAAGTGGTTTGGAAGCATTCAAACGGAGTGAATTACAATAAGATCTACTTACTTTGTTGTATTTTATGTTATTAACTACACATTATACTGTACTATGCTATACATAACTACTGTCATATTATTTTAAACATTTCCTCAATTACAATGAGAATGCAGTAATGCTCAGCAATACGAACATAATTTTTATTGTGCATGTTTCTTTGACCTTTGGCAAGTACCCAAATCACCATCCTTTATTATATTTTTATGCTTATTTACCCCCGCTTTAGTCTACTGATGAACAATTCTTTTAAAAATTATTTTCAGTTTCTGAGTTTCTTGTCCTTGCATTAAAAAGAAACTAGTCCCTGGAAAAATGTGCCATGAATTAAGAAGCAACTACAAGAAAGAATTAAATGAGATGTGATATGACTTCCTGGATCATTGCAAAAGATAGTAAAATGTGGCAAATGAAATTCTAGTGAGGTCTGCCACCCCATCAGCCTTTCTATTTGCTAATGACACCCAGCACACTTTAAAAGCAACCCACAATTTCTCCACATTATCCTCACCATCTGTTAATTTTATGCACTTTCAGCATACTGTTGTCTACATACTTGTGAATCTGGAACTCTTAGAGAGCACCTTCAGCCAATCACTGCTGAGTCTGAGCATGTAGTCAATCAGTGCTTATTCTTTCTACTTAAAATGGGACAATTGCTGACTGTAATGTTCCAAGGCCACCCATGCTCTGTAAATTAATATAAAAAGAGGCATAAATACATTTCAAGCATTCCATCAAGCCCAATGCATTTGGAGACATCTGTGTTATGCTTTGAAAAATATTAATCCCAATAGAGTGTTATGAGATGATTGCAAAAAATAGTATTTTTAATATCATTTTATAAAAAATATGTTTATAGTTTGTGTTAATTTTCTATTGATAAACTATGAATGGTGCTATTTTAGCAAATACTAAGGAAGTTGCATGCAAAAAAAATAATGTTTGAGATTTTTTTTATAGCAAGTCTGACTATACAGCTAGTAAATAGCTAGAAATTGGGGGCATGAGAGGCAGTTTTTCCTGTGAGAAACAAATGCTCACATACAAAGGATAAACTTGTTAGAATATGGACATCATCCATTCCTAAAATTAAGGGAGATCTAACCTGTGTTCTAAGAGTAGTGAAGAGCTGAAGATTGGATAATTTGTATTGTATCAATACTGGTTTTCAGTCATTGTGCAGTCAACATCATATGTTCAGCCCTATACTCAGGCAGGAAAAATTTACTGCTTAAGGGTAGTATTGCAGATTAAAGTACCTCAATAAAGCAAGATTATTCCAGGACACAATTTTTACATCTTCAGATTATATTGTGCATATAATTAGTGCCACAGGCATTGGTTCCGATAAGGTTGATCCATGGGACAGACAAAACTGAATCTCATCTAGTTCTCTGATGATAACACTTTATGGACAAGTGTTGGCACTGAGGAAGAGAAAGTTAAAGAACATATTTTGCTCACTATTCTGCTCATAATTAGCCAGTTTTTGTTTTGATGGTGAGAACCAGTGGGAATGTACCAGAAGGAATCTTCGGGGGAAGAGTTAAATTTGCTCTAGCCAGAAATCAGGAATTCTCTCTGAGACACTATGTAGTATAGTGGTTGATGTGTTAAATGAGGGCTGGGGAGGCTTAATCACAGAGTTTACTAGATGACTTTGGAGCAATTATCTCTAAATGCAAGCATCTTTACAGAGTTCTTGCTGTGGGTATACTGTAAAATTAGTGAACCTCTCTCCATGCCAGCTGTTTTGATCTCTAAGAGAAAAGGCAGATGTAAAAAGTAGAGAATATGACCTTGATAGAGATATGTATCAAAGTAATGAGGGGTGAAGCATATCCTACATCCACAACAGTCAGAGATTAAATAAAAGAGATTCAGGCAGACATCAGTCTAATTTACATGAGTATAAGAAAGATACATCTCAATCACATTTGGTAAATTTCTTTATTACAATATATCTGATTTTAATAAAAGTAGGTTTATTCTTTCTGTGGAGTTGATTACTTGGTCTGGTTTACTTAGTGGGAATAAAGAATATTTCTGTAAAAGCAATACATAAATGCATAAATATCAGTGATGTTTATTTTTGGCAACTAAGTCGAAAGCCAATATTTTGTGGCATGAAGCTTTTCTTTCTCTTCTTCCCTACTTTCCATTAATTATTTCTGACTCTCCTTTACTCTTTCTCTTCTCTTTTTTGAATAGCTCTAGTAGTGAATGGGCAGATGATACTTTTCACTTGTGATGAGGTTTTCATATTAGGCCAAATATGACATGAATTTAAGAAAAGGGGAGCTAGAAGCCATAGAGTATTGTATACCCACTGATATAAAGTGGAAGTTGTATCTTCATATTTGTAAGGGTCAACTACTTCCCAACTATATAAAAGAAAAATTAGCAGGCAATTGTGTTTTTTAAATGTACTGTCACAATAGTCATCAGGATATAAAAAGTGACATATTTTCCACAAATGATTATAATGATAATTTGAACATCATATTTGAATAAACAGCTTAAAAGAGATACAGAACTGATCTATTTTTAAAAAAACTAATTGTGTTTATTTCTTAATATTGCAACATCTCTGCAGGGATAGAGTAGAGAAAATAGCTAGCAGGCTGAAAGGAATAATTACTTCTTTCTGCTCAATTCCTTGCTTCAATATGTAGTTCCTCTTCCACCTGAGGATATGAGTAATTTGGATCCTGGAAAGGAGGAAAACAGATCTAGAAGGTTATGCTCTGTCTGTATACTTATGTTGCCTGAAATTGCATTTAAGATTATTTCCCATTCCCTCTTTCAGGAAGCTATCATGAGACAATAGTTATTTTCTCCCTAAGTACGGTGTGGCTGTTTAACAGACCATGAATACCAGCTCCACAGTACTCCAAAAGTTACATGTTTTAAACAAGTATGGAGTGTATGTATGGGTAGGAAGACAGTCGTATATTAATTTGTTTAGTAAAAAACAACTTTTAAGTAGTATACTTCCTATTACTATCGTAGAAAAATAATTTGTATCAATCCAGCATTGAGATAAAAGTTATCTCTCCTTCCAAAGGCTATGTTACTGAGCTTGACAGTATTTGCAAGTAAAAAAAAAATGCCCCCCAATTTTCAACATGATTATATACAAAGCTCCCTAGTTTAATTTTGTGGAGGTCTAGAGAGGTTACCATATTCTCCATATCACCACAGCTCCAAGGCACAGTGCAATGCCATCCACAAAGACTCACTGTTTTCTCCAGAATGACAAAAACACCATTATGATGTTATGTGACAAACTTTTGGAAGAAGGTCTTCCATTGAAACGATATGTTGTACCTACCATGAATTTTCCTTTTCTTGTCCTGCTCCGCCCTTGCTATCAAATAGCTCATATGGTGCTTCTGCATTTGCTTTTCACTGATGACTTCATGTTCTATGGTGGGTGTTGAGCAGAAGTGGGTTTCAGCAGGTTCTGACCAGTTCTGGAGAACTGGTAGCAGAAATTTTGAGTAGTTCGGAGAACCGGTAGTAAAAGTTCTGACTGGCCATGCCCCCATCTATTCTCTGTCTGATTGGGAGGAAATGGGGATTTTGTAGTAACCTTCCTCTGGATTGGGGACAGAATGTAGATTTTACAGTATCCTTCCCTGGAATGAGGTAGGAATGGAGATTTTACAGAATCCTTCCCCTGCCATGCCCACCAAGCCACGCCCACCAAACCATGCCACGCCCACCAAGCCATACCCACAGAACCGGTAGTAAAATTTTTTGAAACCCACCACTGGTGTTGAGGATATTGATCATATCCCATAGTATATTTTCTGACTGATGGGCTTTAATCAATCAACACTCTACTTAGAAATACTTACAATAACAGTCAAGAATAATTATTCTATTTTATATTTTAATATTTTAAAAATGGAAGGAAACAAAATATTTTTTAAAAAATTAAATTTTAAAATAGATCGTTCTACTCTTTATACAATAGCATCTTTCCATTAAGAATAAAAAGTTTTACAAACAAGGATCAGGATTCAGCCCTGATTTTTGTTGTTGTTTTAATTATAGTGAAAACAACATAAGTGCACAGTTGTCTAAGACTGCGCCCATTGTGAATATGCTTCAGTTGCTTACTGGCAAAGCTTGTCTCTGTGTTTATAGGATCCTTCCTCCCACTCAGTTTCTTTTGTGTGTTTTGTATGTAGGTGTATGACTTACCAATTGTCCCCAACTGCATACTATTTTTACGGACTGTGGCATTTCAGAATTCAAAGCTGAACCAGAGAGGGCTTCACACTGTGATGCACTTTGCAAAACAATTTATTCACTTTTAATGTAAATTTGATAAGTGACACATTATCCCACTACTTTGAAAGGATTAGATGGGAGCAAAAGACTCTATTCTGTACTAAGAGCTTACACCTGTTGGAAAAGGCCACTTAGTAGAAATTATATCACAGGGGAAACTATGATGGATTCTTTTAGATTTGACCCTTCATTAATCTTTTAAGGAAGCCTCTTTCAATATCAGTGATGCTTGCTTGACATGACATAGGATATCCATGTAACCAATAATCTTTTTTTTTTCAGCTGAAAAGAAAAGGAGGACGGGAATTTAAATGGTGTTTTAACCCATTATCCTCTATTTACTTGGTCCCTTTCCTAGATTGTGAGCAATCATTTTATTTTTATGTTATAGACCACTGCGGTTTTATAAACTGAAACTTTAACTACATAATTGGATCACAGCAAAAGTCCAAATGAATAAATCTGCCCATTGCAAGTCCTGATGAAAATTCATATATGTGCATTTCTTCAAATGTATACATTTTCATGTACACTTTTTACCAACAGTTTTCACAGTAATATCCGGTTTAATGTCCATAATTTTATAAAAATTTCTATTAATACATTTATATGTGTCTACAATATATATGTATATGTATATATGTATACATATACATACATACACCCGCACATATTATATGTCTATAATACATATAGTACTAATATGTATATAATACTAATGCTATATTATAATGTCCCCTTCATGGATTACTGCCTTGTCATGACGAAGGGGCTTGTGTAGCTCAATGAAGCTATGAACTATGCCGTGCAGGGACACCCAAGATGGACAAGTCGTAGCAGAGAGTTCTGACAAAACGTGATCCACTGGAGAAGGAAATGGCAACCCACTCAGTATCTTTGCCATGAAAACGCCATGGACAGTACCAAAAGGAAAAAAGATATGATGCCGGAAGATGAGCCCGTCAAGTCAGAAGGTGTCCAATATGTTACTGGGGAAGAGTAGAGGGCTAGTACTAGTAGCGCCAGAAAGAATGAAGCGACTGGGCCAAAGCCGAAAGGACGCTCAGCTGTGGATGCATCTGGTGGTGAAAGGAAAATCCGATGCTGTAAAGATTTTTCTCCATAGGAACCTGGAATGTAAGATCCATGAATCAAGGCAGTGGTGAAATCCAAATTTTTTTACTACTGGTTCTGTGGGTGTGGTTTGGTGGGCAAGGTAGAGGAAGAATACTGCAAAATCTCCATTCCCACCCCACTCTGGGGCCAGCCAAAGGTGGTACTTGCCGGTTCTCTGAACTGCTCAACATTTCTGCTACTGGTTCTCCAGAGCCTGTCAGAACCTCCTGGATTTCACCCCTGAATCAAGGCAAGCTGGACATGGTCAAACAAGAGATGACAAGACTGAACATCGACATCTTAGGAATCAGCAAACTAAAATGGACAGGAATGGGTGAATTTAATTCAGATGACCATCAGGTATACTACTGTGGGCAAGAATCCCTCAGAAGAAACGGAGTAGTCTTCATAATCAATAAAAGAGTAGGAAAAGCAATACTGGAATACAATCCCCAAAATGATAGAATGATCTCAGTTCGAATCCAAGGAAAACCATTCAAAATCACAGTAATCCAAGTCTATGCCACAATCACTGGTGCTGAAGAGGATGAAATTGACTAGTTCTATGAAGCCCTACCACACCTTATAGAATTAACACCAAAAATGATGTCTTTATCATTATGGGGGATTGGAATGCTAAAGTAGGAAGCCAACAGATAACCGGAATAACAGACAATTTTGGCCTTGGAGTACAAAATGAAGCAGGGGACAGGCTGATAGAATTCTGTCAAGATAATATGATGGTCATAGCAAACACTCTTTTCCAACAACCCAAGAGAAACTCTACACATGGACATCACCAGACGGTCAAATCAGATTGACTATGTGCTCTGCAGTTAAAGATGGAGAAATTCTATACAGTCAGTAAAACAAGACCAGGAGCTGACTGTGGCTCAGATCATGAGCTTCTCATTTCAAAATTTAGACTTAAATTGAAGAAAGTAGGAAAAAGCACTAGGCCACTCAGGTAGGAACTAAATCATAACCCTGATGAATATACAGTAGAAGTGACAAATATATTTAAAGAATTAGATCTGATAGACAGAGTGCCTGAAGAACTATGGATGGAGGTTCACAACATTGTACTAGAGGTAGCAACTAAAACCATCCCAAAGAAAAAGAAAGACAAGAAATCAAACTGGTTGTCTGAGAAAGTGTTGCAAATAGCTGAGAAAAGAAGGGAAACAAAAGGCAAGGGAGAAAGAGAAAGAAACATCCAGTTGAATGCAGAATTCCAGAGAATAGCTAGAAGAGATAAGAATACCTTCTTAAGTGAACAGTGCAAAGAAATAAAAGAAAACAATAGAATAGGGAGGACCAGAGATCTCTTCAAAAAAATTGGAGATATGAAGGGAATGTTTTACGCAAAGATGGGCATGATAAAGGACCAAAATGTCAGGGACCTAACAGAGACAGAAGATATTAAAAAGAGGTGGCAAAATTACACAGAACTATATAAGAATGAGCATAACATCCCTGATAACCACGACGGGGTGGTTACTGACCTTGAGCCAGACATCCTAGAATGTGAAGTCAAATGGGCCTTAGGAATTCTGAGCAACAAAAAAGCTAGTGAAGGTGACAGTATTCCAGATAAGCTATTCAAAACCTTAAAAAATGATGCAGTAAAAGTGCTACACTCAATTTGCTAGCAAATTTGGAAAACTCAACAGTGGCCACAGGATTGGAAAAGGTCAGTTTACATTCCAATTCCAAAGAAAGCAATGCCAAAGAATGTTCAAACTATCGCACCATTGCACTCATTTCACATGCTAGTAAGGTTATGCTTAAAATCCTACAAGCTAGGCTCCAGCAGTATGTGGATCGAGAACTACCAGAAGTACAGGCAGAATTTCGAAGAGGCAGAGGAACTAGAGATCAAATTGCCAACATACGCTAGATCACGGAGAAAGCTAAGGTGTTCCATAAAAACAAGGAGGAGAGTGCAAAAGTCGGCTTGAAACTCAACATTAAGAAAACTAAAATCATGGCATCTGGCCCTCTCAATTCCTGGCAAATAGATGGGGAAGAAATGGAGGTAGTGATAGATTTTATTTTCTTGGACTCCAAGATCACGGCAGATGGGGACTACAGCCAAGAAATTAAAAGACACTTGATTCTGGGGAGGAAAGCTATGGCAAATCTAGACAGCATACTAAAAAGCAGAGACATCACCCTGCCAACAAAAGTGCTATAGTCAAGGCTATGGTTTTCCCAATTGCAATGTATGGCTGTGAAAATTGGACTATAAGAAAGGCTGAGCGCCAAAGAATTGAAGCCTTTGAACTATGGTGCTTGAGAAGACTCCTGTGACTCCCTTGGAGTGCAAGGCAATCAAACTGGTCAGTCCTAGAGGAGATCAACCCTGACTGCTCTTTAGAAGGCCAGATCCTGAAGATGAAACTCAAATATTTTGGCCACCTAATGAGGAAGGAAGAACTCACTGGAGAAGAGCCTAATGCTGGGAAAGATTGAGGGCAAAAGAAGAAGGCGACGACAGAGATGGAGTCACTGAAGCAGCAGGCATGAGCTTAAATGGACTCCAGAGGATGGTAGAGGACAGGAAGACCTGGAGGAATGTTGTCTATGGGGCCACGATGGGTCTGACATGACTTCACAACTAACAACAACATATTATAATGTATGTAATAATATTTTGGATGTATGATCAAAATGCATTAGCACACTGAAATTAGATACATATCACGATTTTACTATTTGATATAATTAATGGATTTTGGATCCTACATCTTTGGAAGATTTAGTCATATAAAATTTCCCATTCCATGGGAATGTTTGTCTGTCTGTCTGTCTGTCTCTCATCTATCTATCTATCTACCTACCTACCTATCTATCTATCTATCTATCTATCTATTTACCTACCTACCTACCTACCACCTATCAATTATCTTATACTATTCTAAAACATCAATTAAACAGCTAGTGAATATAAATCATACTTAAATTCAATGTAGCCTGTCAAGGCTCACACTTACTACCTGACCTGGATGAGCCAGATTTCCAGGCCCTTCTTAAAGGCTATAAGGAAAGGTATGCCAGGTACTAGATATTTCTGTTTGACTGTGACCTTTTCATTTCTATGCTTTACTGTTTTGCAACTTCAGTTGGGAATCAGATTCACTGTTCCTTTTCTTTTTGTTAATAGAATATTGAATTTTTCCCCTTTCCATTGGTTCCTGAATAGAAATCAATGATCTACTAGACCAAGTGAAGAAACTGTAGCACAGACTATTCAAAATACTGATAGAAACAAACAAAATTCTTAGATCTACAAATTATTCTTTTCCTAAAACATGGAAAAGGGAATTGGAAGAAAAGGGGAAAGAATTGCATGTTTTAGTCAAAAACAGAATTCCTTAAAATCTGAAGGACAGGTATTTGACATCTACATTCTGTTTTATGCAGAAACTGGAAAATAAATATTTTTGTTCTCTGTAAAATCTAATTCCATAGTAAATGGTTGTTATGTTAATTTCAAAGAATAAAATGACAAAATTAAATACCTTTTAATTCACAGGCTGACATGCCTCACATCTGACTTTTAATGTATATTTAATGTATATTTAAGCTCTACTTAAATAAGCTTCAAATGTGCACATCAGTTCACATGGAAAAAACTACATAAATATCACCCAACCCTCTATATTTTGTATGACTCTTTGAATAAGACCCTTGTCTTCTTTCTCAGTTTTCCTGTGCAGGACTGTCCTTATCATTAGATAGACTATCTTACTGACAATAAATTCATCTTTGATTCCACTACAGTTGGAATAATACAATTACGTTCCTAGGAGTTCCTAGGAGGGAGTCCATGCAGATTTTATTCCACTAATCATTGCAGACTATAGGGGGTAGAGCTCACCTCTGTTTCAAGGGCACTGAGCCTTGTCTGAAGACATTTCTCTGATCATGTGACCAGCATGATGTCATGGAGCAATGTTACCTTTCCACCAAAATGGTACCTGTTAATCTACTTGCATTTGCATGCTCGAATTGCTAGGTATGCAGGATGGGAATACACCTTATCATGTGGTGCTCAGGACTTGAACCTGGGCTTTCCAGCCAACAAGCCCAGTGTCTTAATCACTGAGTCACTGCATCACCTTAGCAGTGGATATATTTGTGAATAAGGGCACATATATTCCAGATTAAAACAATTACAACTTCATGACATCAGATTACAGATCTATCCTGAATCCTATTTCTGAAGAACACTGCCTTTATTATTGGTATCTTTTCTATTCTGATTTCATAATTCAGTAGAAATCTAACACAATTTTTCACGTTTGCTTACTTATGGATTACATGGAGTTTTCAGGATGCTTTTATTATCTGAACCATAACACCTAGTTTGGAACTGATGCATTGAAATAAGGGGTAAATTTTGTCATGGATTTGTTGTTCACAATATGGAAATTAGTTACATAAATTTTAGTTCACGATTTTGAGAAAATGAAAGTTGTACAGAAAAAGAATTTCTGCCATTTTTTCACTGGTATTTTACTGTCCACAAGGTGTCAGTATTTCAGAGTATCATGGTATATGTAAGGCCTATTTTGTTAACATAACCAAATTTACAGAAAACAGTGGGTTGGAGAACCAGCATAATAAAACAAGAAATATGCTACTTCCAAGTTTAGCTTGCAAAATTAATTGCAAATGCAGTAAACCAGATAGTTTCTTTTTTGTTGTTGCTACCAGAATATGTGTTTTATGCAAAGTACTGGATGTGGATAATAAAACTGATTGAATCAATCCTAAAAACAAAGATACTGTTTACAGCATTTCACAATTTACATAAAAAATGTTAAGATGTTAGGCTGAGAGACTGCAAAATATATTGGTGGCTGTTATAAGTGCTAGAGTCAATTTTGGGGAGAAAATGTACCATAATTTGAATAAATTGTTTAATTAGACTATTATATTAGGTCAATCTGCCTATTTGTTTTAGAGATATAATTTCCTGGGATGTAGGAGGTAGGATTATTCTTATTTGCAGTCTTTCCATAGCTTAATTCCAAGGTTAAGATAATACATTGCCCTTTGGTTTGCTCATATTATAGGACTACTATATAGTTGCAATAGCTTCCCATTTTTTTTCTCGGTACAGTTGAAGATGTTATTTCTTTACCCCTTCATGACATGGGACAAGATTACCTGCAGAACAAACTTTTTCTGACAGCATCTTCCCATTTAGCAGGTTAAATAAAATGGCTTCTTCAGGCCACTTTTCTCAAATGTTGTCATATAGCAAGACTTAAGCAGCATGCCTTCTCTCTATCCTGTGGACATCCCCCCCCCTAGGAAATTGACAAACCTTTACCTGCATAATCATTAGCTCTAACCTAATATTGGGAGGTGTTATTTTAGGATACTGGAAGTTGATGATGGAGTCACAGGTGAATGGAATTTGAAGTTGGGGTTTTTTTTGTTGCTGTTTTTTTGTTGTTGTTTGTTATTGTTATTGTTGTTATTGTTGTTATTATCACTCCTATGAGGAGTCCAGAGTTAAGGTATATAAAATTGAGTAATATAGAATTGGCAGCTACATAGAGACAGACAGACAGACAGACAGACAGACAGACAGATAGATAGAGTGATTGCTCTTAAACTTTGAGATTTATTTGCTATTTTAACTCTTTTATTGTATACCACTTTTGGAAATGTAACAGACTTTTCCAGAGAGATTGGTTTTCACATAATGATTTTCTTTAAATTCCACAGACCAGAATATTCACAAATAACATTAAACAAAATATTTTTGTTTAACTTTGATAGAAGTCCAGAACCACTGATTGACTGATTGATTGATTAAATGATTGAATGTATATAGCAGCCAATCTTGTCCATGACTTTGGACACTTAACAGTACTTCAAAACAGAATAACAATGAGCAATTGTTAATGTGGCAGAGTATGTATTTGTGTGTACCATATTTTTCGGAGTATAAGACACACTTTTTTCCCTCCTAAAAGAGGCTAAAAATTTGGGTACGTCTTATACTCTGAATGTAACCCTGCGTGCAGTACCCAAAATGGGTACCCAGAACAGCTGCTGCCTTCTCTTACCCCTTCCGCTATTTGCCTGCTTTAGTCACTGGAGCTCCCTCTGACGATCAGCTGTGCTTTTGAAGCTGTTTTTCAGCCCCAATGCAAGTGTGATCTTCCCTGCTTTGTCTGCTTTTCTAATTGCTGCTCCCTCTGACGATCAGCTGTGCTTTAGAAGCTGTTTTTTAGCCCCAGCCAGCCCCAACCTCAAAACCAATGAGCAAACTAATGTGCTGAAGCTGACCAGGCTAAGGACTAGCCAGATGAATGAATACCTCATAGGCAGAATTTTTTTTCCTATTTTCCTCCCCAAAAACTAAGGGATGACTCCGGTGCAACTTATACTCTGAAAAATATGGTATATCTGTTGATAAATAAATAAAACTCCTCTTCAACTGAAACAATCTTACCAAACCTAGTTTGTTCATACTATATTCATATGTTATGATTTGCTGGATGGTATTTGTTGACAGCCACATACAGTTCAGTTCACACATTGTCCTAAACTATAGTCAATAGTGCAAACCAGAATGGTTAGGTTCAGTTAAAATCAATAAATTACATTTTTGCATGATCTGTGATCATGTTCAGAATTGTACTTTAAGATTATTTCAAGGCTTTTTTCTCCATGTTTATGTATACAAATGTGTGTGGATAGACAGACAGACAGCTGGCTGAGAGACAGACAGATTTGTGTGCAACAGAAACACTGTTGGAAAGCCAACACTTTTCCTTTGAGCTGCCATTTGTGATCCTCACCCCACCAGCTTTTATTCATCTTCACTATATAAATTAGTGATTAATTAATTATTTTGAGCTTCTTTTGTTACAAACCAAAACAAACCAAAACAAATTAAAACAAAACAAAACAAAACAAGGCATCTGTAACACACCAAAATAAAAACAAAACATTTTAGCCCCATATATCTCCCTTAATTGATGTTTGAGTTGGCAGCATACTGGCGCTTGTAACTATCCCGCTACTAATATTACTATAGTTATATGACATAACTGTTTGAGCTTTGAATTGCCTTGTACTCCACTGTGGGTTTTATTTCCTTGCCCTTGTTGCACATGCTATTTTTCTTCACTCTTTTCTTGTGTTTTAATGGCCAAATATTTGGCATCAGGATTGTCCACAAAGCAGGATTAAAAAAGGCAAGATGGTGATCACAATAGTACAATAAAAACTCCACTCCACATGCTGCACACAAAAAAGAGACAGAGCTTTGATTCCCTGAACAGGATTGATTGCACAAGTCATTTTCAATGTTTGAGTGCTTATACCTTTAGTCAAACAAAGACATAATGTTTGTCACCACCACCATCATCATTTAGGAGGACACAAAATCAATAAGAAAAATAATCAACAATCAAGTAATCCAAAAGAAATAAAATGTCAGCCAGAGGAGTTCAGTTCTACACACAAGTGTGTAGAACTGACTTTCCTTTGAAGTCACCAGATGGCACAAGGAAAACTTTACGGTATGAAACCAGATTTTACTCATGGTCCAAATCCTGGATCAATTGAAGCATTAAGAAACACTGCTTTATAAACTGTAAATTAGATAACCTTGTCTTATATGTCTTTCTGACAAGTTCATATGGATTTCCTCAGTGAATTCCCTAGTGATCACTGTATATGAATTTGAGTTTATTTTAGATAAGCTAGAAGCTAATACAACCATTTAAGCATCTTATAATTTTATACTTTTCTAAAGAATAACATTTCTAATTTAAAACATAATTATTGTATGTCAAACTCATATATTAGTGGTATGGATATATTATTTTAGATATATGCACATGCATGTACATTCATACACTGTGAGTTTGCATGATTAAGCAGGTAATATTATCATGAAATGAATGTGTTGGAAAGCACCTTACATATCCTGTAACCCAGCTCTTGGCTTTGTGCAGGAATTGACTAAAATGAGGCATTCTAACTAAGCATTTTCCATGGCAAGCTGCTCCACCACTTAATAGGTCTTATCATCAGGAAATTCAGTCCAATATTTAATCTAAAAGTTTTTTCTTTTAATTGTAGTTATTATTTTGCTTTTGATGTCAACAAAAAGTAGGTCCATGTCTACTTTGCAATAGCCTTTTAAATATTTTAAACCATGTTCTCTTTTTTGCAAGATGAATATGACCAGCTCCCGATAAATTAGTTTTTAGACTTCTTATCATTCTGTTAGCTCTTTACTGTGCTTGCTTTGAATTCTCCAGATTCTTTCAAAGTGCCAAAACCAGATAAAATACCTTTATAATATCACTTAGCCACCAGTAACATAAAAGAACATAAAGCCTATCTTTATTACTGTTGTTTTGGTAAAAAAATGGATGGAAGATTTTAAAAACTGCTATAAATCTCTTATGATCTAAAAAAAAAAATCTATATTGTCCTCCACCATCTCAGAATGCAGTAGTATTATTACTTCCTTTGATCTGGATGCCCTGTTTTTGTTGATGTATTGGATTGCATTGACTTTTTACCCAGTAATCCACGAGGTCCAAAGATTCTTCTTATAGACAGTGTTGCTAAACGAACACTGTTTTGTGCCTTTATTTTTTTATTGTTTTACCAAATTCACATTTATCACAGTTGAGAATAATCAATTGATTAATCTCCCAAACTTGATGTCATGTAGGTACTCCTTCTGTTTCATTCCACAGGTCATGAGTAATCTTGTCTCACAGCTTAGAAGAGAACTTGTAGACAGCAATCAATGCATAACCTTTTATGAGTATCCTTTGGTATGCTGGTTCAACCTCTACACTTCCATGGCCCCAGCTCACATTTATCTATCTTATTCACAAGCATGTTATGGAAGACATTTTCTAAGACCAAGTCTTAGCACTCCTTTGCTCTATAGAACTCAACCTTCTAAAGCAGAATAAAGTTGGAGGACTTCTACTCTAGGTCCATGCTCAAGCAGGAGACTCTGTAGCATTCTGAACAAACGGCTGTCCAATCTCTTATTGAAAAGCTCCAGTGATGGAACACCCACAAGTTCTGGAGGCAAGCCATTCCACTAATTTCTGTCCTACAAAGTGTCATATTAGTCTAACATGATTTGCTTTTGGTTACCATGTTTAGCGTGTTAGTCACTGATGAGAGTGCTTTTTAATCAGTGTAATGTCTATTATTCAGATCTTTGTGGGAGAATTTTTTTGTGGGGAGAGCTGATACACAAACACATGTTTAGCTTATCTGATAAATTGTTTTGCTGGCTAATGGCTATAATTGTTGGAATCTAAATTGAGATGATGTATGACATGCCTCTCATTTGCTCTTTTTTGTTAATTTTTTTCACTACTTTCAGAGAGTATTTTTGAGGAGTGACGGAGTTTGGCACAAGACATGCCAGCACATGCCCATTTCCCTTTTTAATGATGGCAGTTTTTTAAAATGGATCCAAAGTTTGAATTACTTCTGTGTTTACTTCTTGAAAGGCCAGATAGCATCTGCTGATATGTAAGAAAGCCCTAGTTTGCAAATAAATCTTAAACGAATACCAATTTTTAGCCTCTTTGAGCTGTAGCATGCTTTTGAACTCATGTTGGACAGAGGGATCACAAGGATCAATCAGACAACTGCAGGCAGGATATGTTCATTCAGTACAGCAGCTTTGGCACCAAAAGAGATTGTTAGAGCCTATTTTCCTTTTAGCAGCAGGAGTAAGTACTGTAAAGAAACAGGACTCAGTGAGATTGTATGATGCATAAACAGTATGTAATCCTCTGAACGTGCAGGGAATTATATCTGAACAAGGCACATGAAGAAAAAAAAATCAGTCACTGCTTTAGTGAAGGCATGGGGTTGAACACCCAGGGTTGGACTCAGCAGCTATGGATGCTGGTTTTATCTTCAAAAGGGGGGCATCTAAAACTATCCAGCATTTTGTAAACCCCCCCACCCCCCTCTTTTCCACACTTAATCTCTGAAGTCCAGAAGTAAACTGATCTGGACTTAGTTGTTTTCAGCTCCACAGGTTTTGGTTTAGTAAGGCAGATAAAGCACATCGCTTTATAGATTAGCTGAAGCTGTAGAAACGGGAGGTGGTGATGGAGGTGACATTTATTGGATTTGCTTCTTTAAACAATGTGGGAATAAAATCTAGCACATTTGGTAACAGTTGAGGGTAAGAAAATTCCAGTTGGTTTCATAGCAGGGGACAGCATCTTCTAGACAGGAAATAAATTCAAACATTATATAAAAGGCAAGTTTCTTTTATGGCAAGCTTTCAGCCCATTACTTTCCAGATCATTCTTGAAGCTTATCTGTGATTCACAAATAAATCAAAAGGACAGATCCAAGGTAAAATGCTGCTATCTCCCAACCCACTCCCCCCCTCTTATTTTCCTCTCTGAGTTTTGAACAATCATGATAATAACTGCATATGGAAGCTTCAGCACAACACCGAAAAATGTACACAAATATGCCTGAATACATGCAGCTACACACACAAACATATGCCCGCACAATCTGGTGTGAAGAAAATTGTCACTAATTAAGTCTAAGGATGCCAACTGAACACACAGGTGCAGAATTGGAGGGGGGAAAAAATCAGTAGCAGAAGGACTGTGCCAAAGACAACACTGCCAGCTAAGTTTCCATTTGTAGGAGAGATTTGATTTGACATTAGTTCATTTTAGCATTTGAAGGAGTATAAAGCTTGTCAGATGCTTCTCTTTCTCTCTGTTTTTCCCTCCTACAGATGGAAGGAAAAAAATAGTCAAGTTTCCTGCTAGACATTGTTAAATAACACTTTCATTTTAGAAATGAAAAGAAATGAGAAGGCTTTGACTTTCTTCAGAATTAATGCTTAATGAATTATTTGCCTTTACAAAACATTTGTTTTCTTCAAAGTGTCTCTCACCCAAAAGCAGTTTCAACGAATTTTAAAGACTAGGAAATAGATTGTGATATATGAGATTTCACAAACTAAATCATAGGAATGATTTCATTATATATATCCCAACGGGATATATATAATGAATTTCTTTCCTGTATCTAAATTAGTTAAATGCCATTGCCACTTTGGGCATAACAATAAAATTATACATAATGAAATATAATTTAAATAATAAGTTTAATGTCAAATTGAATACAATTCTGGGGAATAGTTGAGTATATTTAAGTCCTATTCATGCTTTTTATGATTCAGAGACTGCTGAGATCAGTGTGTTTATTTGGCTACTCCTCTCACATAGCACCTTACAACAATCTCATTTTTTCTTCATTGTTTCTAGGCCATTAAAGTCAATGGCTCTATAATTGGCAATGTGTGAGAATCCTGATTTCATGAAATAATTCTCTCTTATTATCTTCTAACTATTTAATGTTGCTGATTTGAATGAAAAGTGTTCCTTTTGATATATTCAAATATTCTGTTTTGAAGTATTGAACTATATATTCAAATACTAATTTTGAAGTCTTCCTCCATTTATGGAGCCCTGGGTGATTGCCCCATTGTATCTCCAATCTTTCAAAAGGTTTCTGGCTCCTCTGATTTCAACTAGAAATTAAAGTATATTTAATATGGATCTAGTTTCCATAGATATTAATAGAGTTATTCAACTACATTCAAGCACAATACATAGCAATATAACCATCTTCCTCCCATAGAATAGTTGTCATTCCTAGTATCATCTTCGAAATAACGTAACTTGTGATTTGCATTATTAATGGCATGTAGTAAAGCCTGATACCCAACATGTGTTATTATGTATATCAGCAGTTTTTTTCTTACCTGTAAGCATCTCAATTCCAAAGATGGAAAATGAGAGGTCTACAAGTTTGTAATATTTCCATTTTTCTTCTTAGAATTTGGAGTTCTATCAATTAAAGGAAGATATAAATTAGTATGTCTGTAGAATTCTGAAATGAGTGCCTGTGAGTTAGTTCATGTAGAAAAATGATCCTCTGTTTTTACCTACTGGTTCTCATTAAATTTGATGAAAGAAAAAAAAATACTATCAGTATGTACCAGTAAAGGTAAATGCCCTGTTCCATCTCTTTTTAGAAACTGATCTACAATCTTCTGTTCCCACTGAATCTGAAGGAAGAGCATGATAAGGGAATTCCTGCTTTGGTGCGTTCTTTATATTGGGAAATGTAGCAGCTTGAGAACTTAAGAAAGATGGAAAGATAACAGAGAACAATAATACCAATTGTAATACTTTCTATTTCCTCTATTAGATTCCCTGATTTGAACTCAACAGAAGCCACTCAGATACTCAAAACAGCACAGCTAGATAATATTCTTTATCGCATCCTACAATGCAAGCACTTAAAGCAGTTGGATGCTCTCTGTCAACATGAGGGTGCAATACTTTCTTATACTGACTGCAGTTTTAATTTAGTGCAATTTAGTACATTTCCCCCCTTATCTTTCCCATGGTTTAATAATGCTTTGCTTCGTACTAATATTAAAAAATAATTTTGGGGGTGAACAGATGTTCAAAGCAGGACTGTTGAATCTATTTTACAAACACTCTCTCTCTCTCTCTCTCTCTCTCTCTCTCTCTCTCTCTCTCTCTCTCTCTCTCTCTCTCTCTCTCTCCCCCCCCCTCCCTCCCTCCCTCCCTCCCTCTCTCTCTCTCTTTCTCTCTCTCTGCTTTCCTACTTTATGTCCATAATATTTAAGAATTTCCTCTATTTTATTCCAGCTTATCTACTGAAAGTTGTGGGAGATATGTTGGGAACTATTACCAGAACAAGAAGGCTGATTAAATCAACTGTCAACAATACAGACTGCATCTGCTCATTGTTTAGGAATTGCTAAAAGAAACCCCCTCTTTTTATTACTATATTTACAGCAACATTCCTTGCAAGATGAATTTCTTTCACCAAACTTTAATCCCTTCCCACAGATTACTATGTTTCTAGCAGCCCTTGCATGTGGTGAAATTTCTTCATTCATTTCTATGTCCTTGGGAAAAATAGTCTACCAAGATACATGCATTCATCTATTTGTCATCACTTTTGCTATTTATGTATAACCTACAATTGTTCATTCCATTTTCCCTATCAAACACAACTACCTGGGACTTTAATTCATTCATTTTCAGGAACATATTCTTCACTGTATCATACTTCAAATCATGCATACAGAAATACACATGCTTTCATGTTCTTAGCCAGTCAGCTGTTATGTTTCTAATATCACCACAAGCTATACATTTATCTACCAGTACATTAAATAACGAAAAGAAAATTACAAATTGCTGCCTTACTTCCTGTCAGCACTGAAATACTTACCAAGCACCCCATATTTCTCTCATTGTCCATTTTAATCACATTTAGGCACAAGCGTTCAAATCTGTATTTATGCAAGACATACCATATTTCAAGACTATTTACTTCATTAGGTGCTTTTCCTAAATCAACAGATGCATAATATATTTTCATAAACTTATTTTCACTTGATTTAATGAAAACTGAAAATATTTTATGCATACTTCTTGTCCTTTTTCCTTCCCAAATTTTGTTTTTTCCTGCATTCCTTCTACTTTCACTCTAGGTTTGTTTGTTTGCCTATTTATTTGTTTGTTTGTTTTTATCCATGTCCATATCTTCCCAGTCCGAACAAGAGTAGAAAATGGTTTGCCCCAATTCAGAATTTACCACAATGCATTATTTTCACCAATTCTCCCAGTTCTTCACTATGAACAATCAAATCAGTCATGGTCTTAGTTTTATAGCCATTTCTTTGCCAGGTATGGTTAAGAATATAAATGCTTAAACAATATATTTGAAATAAGCAGATCTATTTCTAAGACAATGCTCACTATTTTTAATCAATCTGGGGTCTCCAACCAGTGTGGGTTTCCCCCAGTTCGGACCTGTTCTATAGAACCAGTAGTAAAACTGGAGGGAGGCTCCACCCACCAACCCCGACATCATCAGAATGCTTCTGCGCATGCACGCTTGCTTCACTCGCATGAGCATGTGGCCCCATTGCGAACTGGTAGTAAAGGTGAGTAGAATCCACCCCTGGCCCCAACCCTTTTGGTCCCAGAATATTGCTGTCTGGTTTCCAGATATTCATTCATGTTATTATTTTTCCCACTTCTAGTTCACAACATTACACAATTCCCTCCAAACAAATTTCTAGTTCTTCAGTGGAAAAAAAAATCACACATCTAGCCCTTTCAATCATAATTTAGCCTACATCTTCATCATGCTAAATGTATTCATAATGTTCACCACATTGTTCACAACTTTTGTTTAGTGTCATTATATCTTTATCCCATCTTTTACTTTTACAGACACATCATGCCTATTTTTTTCCATTCTTTTTATTTATTCATTTATGTTTTTATCATTTATTTTTCTTAAAGTCTAGTTTGCTATCTTTCATTTGTTACAATCAACACCAAATAGATCCATAGATATTTGGCTCTGTCATTAGAACAAGTGCTGTTGGCCTCACCTTACCGCTGACTGTTTGCTACTTGGAGGAAGTTCCCATTTTAGATCAATAAAAGAGTGTTGAGGATTGGGGATGGAATGACTAACAGGGAAGGCAGGATTGGGCAGTATATTTCAGCAGTGTCAAGTAACAGGAAATACAATGGGAGGCAGAAACACTCACAGGGAATGTGACCTCGATATTTAGTATGGGTCCCATTTTCTATCCCCTTGCACTCCCCTCATTTACCTGGTCACCAGATTTGCAGTAGCTCAAGTTTTAGACTGCTGCTTTTAAATGGCACATCAGCTGTAAAGTCTTGCTTTATTGCTGATTTAATTCTTGCAGAGAAGGTTGATCTGGTTTGTAACCGATTGAATCTGGAGGGAGGCATTGCTCTGTCAGAAATGTGCCCAGTTGACTATTTATTAATTATGGCAGAGAAAGAAAAGAGGGGGGGGGGAGGGACAGGTAGCGAGGGAAGGAGGGAGGGAGAGAGAGAGAGATTAGTTAATCAATATTTTCATATACTATATTTTGGTAAAGTAAGGTATATAAACCTAGTTAGTAGCCTGAGTGGTACTTCTATCACATGCAGTAGTTCCTGTTAATGGTAAGTGGTCAGTTTTCAACTTGTCCAGTATTCTACAAGTATATCATAAATCCACTTTCACTCTAAAGATGCTAATGCAATCTATGCAATCTAGGATCCCTAATCTAGAGACTACCTTTTAAGTCAAGATACTATAGAGTATCTCAGGTTTGAAAATAGACATTAAAAATATTAGTTTGCTTCCTTTCAGTGCTATGTTTTATTGGCTACATTTTATTGACAAGGTTTTAGGTGCTTCCTTTATATGCTATTGACAGCAAACATAGAAAGAAGATTGCAAATAATTATGAAAGCAAACTTTCATATACAATTGTAGAAAATTTTTTATTCTATTATGAGATCACTGTTTGCATATATAAAAGACATTTACTGCAAATAGAGTTTTTATACCTTTACTGCATATTATCTTAGATGTAGCATTAAACACATTTTCAAATAGAACGTTTGATGTATGCTAGGTTGTATTTATTTAATTAAATTTATTTTGAGATTTCTCTCATTCTCAGTATAGAATTCCATAAGAATGTTGATGCCTTGATTATTTTTCATTATTAAACTATAATAAAGTATTAAATCAATACGTGTAACTAAAAGTATTAGTATTATTAAACCAACAATATTAAACTACTTATTAAAGTATTATTATTATTACTAATCAGTAATGCTTACACTTTTTCTTTTTTTTTCATTCAAAATCTCCTTTATTAGATTCTGAATAAATTATCTCTTTTTCCTGAAATCTCTTCAGTATTTTTGTTAAAAATGAATGTCATATATCTTTTGATAAAACCTACAAAGCTAAGTGCTTAATAAAATAATACATGACTAAAATGACTATTAATATTTTAGCACTATTCTGAAGTATATGAGCTTTCTCCCTACAAAAAGTATGAATTACTGGTTTCTTCATTTCTTTAATTCTTTATTAATTGGTACTCCAGGCAATAAACCATAACATATAACTTTGGCATCAGATAAGGTTTAATGAGTGCCTGACTTTTTCACGGATAAGTCAAGGCTGGCACAT
>WNWU01013639.1:13788857-13813348 GCA_012654045.1 Ptyas mucosa
AAACCTTCTTCATTTTCACTGTCCTTGAAAGTGCCTTTTTTTCTTTTCATCTTTAAAAGGCAGTCATTTGTAAGACAGCTTCCTTTTAGAAGGTCTAATTTTTTTGTAACTTTAATAGATATGGGTAGTTTTTGTTGTTGTTTGGCTGTTTCCATTAATTAATCTGCATGAGAACAAGAATTTGATTACAGCTGCCAAACTGAAAATCATACAGCTGTCCTAATTCAGGAAACTTGGATGTTATTTGGTGGACATTTAAATTCTAACTCCCCCCCCCTTTTTTTTCTTTAATAAAGTGAAGCCTTTTAATCCAGATCTGTCTCTGAAATCTTGCTGGGTGGCATTCTTCATCACAAATGCATAGGACAAACTTGTTCTGTTTTCCCGAAAATAAGATATCCCCTGATAATAAGCCCAATCAGGCTTTTGAGTGCATGCACTAAAATAAGTCCCCCCCCCAAAAAAAATAATCCCTCCCTGAAAATATTTAAATGCAGAGCTGGAAATGAGGTAAGACAGCAAGAGGAGCCCCATCTTGCTCCACGTGCCCCAAAATAATAAGACCTTCCGAAAAATAAGGCTAAGCGCTTATTTCAGGATTTTAAAAAATATAAGACAGGGTCTTATTGTTGGGGAAACACGATATAATATTGAATCATTAATTATTGTTTACAAATCACAATAGATCCAACAATACCTATATAAACTTTATAAGGGATTGCTATATTGGGTGAAACCACTGAGAGTGTAAAACAAATTATCATGGTGTATCTTTTGAGAGACGATAGTAAAATTTTATATTGGATTTGGAAAAAGGATTGAGTCTAAGTGTCGATTTTGAATATTTTCCTATGGCAGAGATAATCTTAGTAGGACATACTTGAATTTGAAAGAGGAAAAGGATCAGCATGATTACTTTTTAATCTGGTAGCCAAGGTGCAGGAAACTTTTCCTCTTAAGGGAATAGGTATCTTTGGGGTTACCTTCTTCATATTGGATCAGCCTGCAGAGTTGAGGATGCTTTGGTCTCTTAAGTGCACAAGAAGCCCAGCAACAGTGTTTTACTGTAGTGGCACCCACTTTGTGACAGATTTTCTTCCCTTGAAGTTTCATTGGCACATTCATTAGCATACATTTGTAAGGCTATTAAGCTTTTCCATAAAACTGAGGAAATCATACTACGATAATTATTGGATGGGATCCTTTTTTTCTTCTTCTTTTTAAAGAGTTATTTTGAATCTTCTCAACATTTTTTAACACATTCCTTTTGCACACTTTTATGTAAAATATATGTTACATAAAAATTACATATTTTACAAGTGTTTTACAATCGTGTTAATGAGATTTTGTGTTATTTTAATTAAGCTTAGTTGAACTCAAATACAGTTCATCTAGGTTGAATCTGCTTAGTACATGAATAGGAGATAACTACAAAACCACTACAGCTATGGGTTAAACAGGGAAGTTCAATAATAGCTTCTCAAAAGGTAATGGAAAAATTATTTCTGTACTAGTGTTGAGAAAATGTCCATTAAGAACTGAGATTTTACCTTTGCTTAAGAAGTCTCCCTCTCTCTCTCTGCCCCTGCCCCTGCCCCTGTCTCTTTCTCTCTGTCTGTCAGTCTGTCTGTGAGTCTGTCTCTCTGTCTCACTCTGTCTCTGTCTCTCTCTCCCTCCCTCTCCCTGTTCCTCTCCCTCTCTTTCTCTCTCTTTGTGTGTTTCTCTGTCTCTGTCTTGCTCCCTGTCTCTGTCTCTGTCTTTGTGAGTGTCAAACCAGCATCCTGGATGAAACCCAGAGTATCCAGGTGTATATCAACAAGATAACACCCAAAGATGAGTTGCTGAAAGAATGCCTGGAGCAGCAATATCAGACATGGTAAAAAGATCAAGACATGGGATGAGATGTATCATCAGAGGTACACCATCAATGGGTAGCTGAAGTGGCAGGTATTAGGAAATCATAATTTCATTGCCTAGAAAGGGCTGGACTAAAAGACAGTACTGAGGCATTGATCAAAGCCGGACAAGAATAGGCACTAAGTACCAGATCTGTAGAAGTGGGAGTCTACCTGAAGTGCAGATTTTGCATAGAGGTTTCAGAGACAGTACCAATCCAACACATAACATCAGGAATAAGATGCTGACAAGAACAGCATACACTGAATGGCATATAGATAAAATAACTAAATAATAAAATAGAGCAAAATGTTGAAGTTTCCTCAAAGTCATTAATCCTCTGTCATAGTTTTTTTTTTAAAAAATCTGTGTGACTTTTGAAAGTTAGATAATAATTTATGAATGATTTTGCAATTGCTATTTTTTCCTAAGTAGCTACCATGATTGCATGCTAGTGTGGTCAGTTGAGAAGTACATACTAAATAATCCAGGCAAGGAGAGACAAAACTGCCAAAAACAAGTCACTGAAATTTAATAGTGGGGAAAGAGCCATGGCTGTCTGGAGCAAGGAAACAAGAGACAAGAAGCAAGAATGAAAATAATAATAATAATAAAAAATCCTCCAAAGAGTATACCAGTTTTGTAAAAGTCTCAGATAGGGGCATCTCCAGAAGGAAACTTCAAAAAAGCCAAGATGGCAGCCATTATCGTGAGACTGAAATCTCATTACCTTTTTATGTGCATATAAAAGAGCTGTGGTAGGACTGTAAAGTTCTGACCACCATCTTTATTTTTCTGATTTTTTTTTCCAGAACATCTCTCTCAACTAAGTCACAGTCATAAATACTTTGAATGTTCCCCCAAACAGTGTTAGATTTAAACACTGTTATTTTGATTACTGATTGATTTCTCACTTGGCCAGGACTTGCTTCAAGCTGGGTGGCATAGAAATTTGAGTAGTAAACAAGCAAACAAAGAAGTAAATATCCCCATATGGCAGAAAATACTGCTGTGGAACAGGCTGAACAAAAAACGATTTTCTACACACACACACACACACACAGAGAGAGAGAGAGAGAGAGAGAGAGAGAGAGTTTAACTTCTGAATCAGAAAGAATCTAGTCAAGAGAGACAGATCAGCTAAAGATTGTTGCTGAGAATAAATTCCTGTGGAAATAATCTGCCACCTTATGGCTAAAAGGAAATCTTCCATATGCACAGAATTAATTAAATTCCTTTCCAAAAAGAACTGCCCTTGCTTTACGAGGGCAGTTGGAAGCCTATAATTACTTGGGTTAAGGAGAAATCGCCATAGGAGGTCATCCAGCTTCACTGTATGATTTAAAAGAGCAGCATGACTTCAGGGTATTTTTTGTTTAGTTCTGAGTGAACTGCAAAGGCAGGAAAAAATGTTTTCTATACGAAACATTACTTAGGGTATATAAATGGAAACATTCATTCAAATGCTTCATTCAGAATAACAGGGGGAAAAGTTGACTACTTCTGATTATAGGTCCAGCTGCAGCAATGAATACATTCTAATAAAATGTTTTTTCTATCAAGATAAAAATACACTTGCGACCCTAGAACTAAATTGCTAATTGCCAAACTTCTTGGAAATAACAGTAGACCTAACTGGTTCTTTTCTTTAATCATGCATGCTAAGATTTTTTTTTTATTATTATTTTTACTTGCTTTATTCAGTAACATCCAATGAAGTGTAGCAAGTATTTTAAATCTTTAGTAAAGGAGACACTGACCTTTAACTGCAGTTCCATCTACTTCTTCTAAATGACTAATTCTTTGTCAAACCCAACGGATGAATGATGATTTCTCAGCTGCCTTTTCTGTGCTCCAGATAATTGACAGAAGCCTATAATTGTTGCATTTTTGTCAGTGTTTACCTAAATTGAATGTGGTATAAGACACTGGAAAAAGATTATCTTCAGAGTATATTACAGAAATGTAATGTCTGAAAGCAGGAGAAGAGGAATAACCACAGGAGGGTTTATGCAAGATAATAGGGAGATTTTTTTTTAGTCTTGTTTGATACATATCACACATTTATTAGTATGTTTAAGTAATTTAAAGTTACATATGTAACTGACCAGCACACATCAACCATCACGCATGCTTTCACATATTGGTCATCATCATATTTGTCTCTGCTGCCCTTTCTGTCCAATTAATCTTTGGGAATCATACCTTTGCTATGAGCCAGAATCAGTAGAACAAACCATGAAATGGTCACGGATGAAAAGTGTTGCCTATGCTGTTTGAATTTATTTTATTGCAAGTTTATGAGGCCACATGCATTCTTTAAGAGACTCTAAGTCATACTTAAAATGAAACTTTAAACTAAATATTTGCAGCTATTGTTATCAAGAAGGAGATTTTCTTGTATATATCCATCCCACTTTCAGACTTATTTCTTGATATGTTGCCATTTCATTTCTGAGCCATGGTGCAGTGGTTAGAGTGCAGTATTGCAGGATAATTTACTGCTCACTAACAGGAGTTCTATTCTCACCAGCTCAAGGCTGATTTAGCCTTCCATCCTTCTGACCTCAGTAAAATGAAGACCCGGATTGTTGGGAGGGGGCATATGCTGACTGTAAACTGCTTAGAAAGGGCTCTAAAGCACTATGAAGTGGTAGGTAAGTCTAAGCGCTATTGCTGTTTCTACAAAATTTGTGGAGAAATGCAGAGCATTTCAGATCAATATAATTAAATCTTGAGCTAAATTTTATTTATTTATTAGTTTGTCAAACATGTACAAGATAGCAGGTATAAATATGAACATGGATATGAGCGAAAGAAATGAATATAAATAAATAGGGACAGTAGGACACGGATGATAGGCACCCAGCTTATACCCCCCCACACTATACAGACCTCTTAGGAATGGGGTGAGATCCATGGTGGACAGTTTAAGGTTGAAGCTGAAGAAGTCATTGACAGGGAAGATGTTGTAGCAGACAATTTTGTGTACTATACTTAGATCAGACTGCAGGTGGAGCAGTTCCAGATTGTCCAAGCCCAAAATGTCAACCCTGGAGGCATAAGGGATTTTATTGTGAATAGAGGAGTGAAGTACTCTTCTTGTGAAATACCTCTGGACCAACTCAATCATATTAATGTCCGATATATAGTGTGAATTCAGTGTGCATTCGATATACAGTGTGGATACAGTGTGAATTTTGATCTACTGCCTGTAAAATTAGGCAGATTTTTATTAACCAATGATGAACCGACCACCAATTACAATATTTTACCTTATTTTGTTTTTACTTTTTATTTTTAATCTATTTTTTGCAATTCTGGTCAGCAACTTTAATAAAAACAACAGCAACTATAATAAAAACAACAGCAATTGTAATTACTTACATTCATTGAAGAGTATGTTATGCACAAGACAGCACATATATCATAAATGGTTCTTAAGCCATCTTCAGAAGTTGTTATTTATATGTAGAGATATGAAGAAAGAGCAAGGACTCCTTGAAGCCAAGTAGGTCGATTAGCTTTATTCCTGATATGTTAATATAAGATGTGAATCCTTGCAAAGACAACTCAGAAAGGTTAGTTCCACTAGACATTCATTCTGTATGCACAGACACTAGGGTTGGAGGTAATGGAATGCATAATGTCAGGGCTAATCAGAATTTTTTCACTTTCTCCTCACCTGTTGATTTGTGCATAAGAAACCTGCTGAAAAGAGCTTCACCTTAATAGTTACTGAAGATATTCACTACAGGTAGTCCTTGACTTGCAATCAATCATCTAGTGACTTTTTGAAATTACAACAGTGCTTAAGAAAGTGACTTACAACCAGCTGTATGTATGACCATTGCAATGTTTCCATAGTCATATGACCATGGTCATATGACCAAAATTGAGGTCATTTGGCAAACTGGCATATATAATTATGTAATTTTTATTTGTGACTTTCCCAGGTGACTTCCAATAAACAAAGTCAATGATGAAGCCAGATTCACTTAACAACTATGTGATTCACTTAATGACTTTATTACCATAGCAAAAAGGTCATAATTTTTTTCACAACTCATTTAATAACTGCCATGCTTAGCAATAGAAGTTGTGGTCCCAGTTGTGATCATAAATAGAGAACAGTCTGTACTGGAATCCTATTCTTAGAATTTCAAAAGAAAACTCAAATGGGTATCTAATAAAATCTATTCAAAGTTAACCAGCCTAGAAAAATACCCAAGATTTTAGTTTACTATAGCAATTTTGTTTCCATGTATGACACTGGGATACATTAATTTGTATAAATTTATATATTATTAATGTTAAATGCAATTTCACAACAATCTTTTTAAAATATATTTTTAAAGAAGCATGCAGTATTGTAGAATTCAGTACCACTGTAATAACAAGCAACCCTCAAGTTAAGCAATGATTTTAGAGCTCCCAATTCCTTTTGTTTCCTCTCATCTGTCCAAATATTTATAATGGAAAAAAACTGTTTTATAATGTAGGCATATTCATACCAGACAGATATGTGGTAAAACATAATAGAGGACCATGTTTCATTCCAAACTGAATGAACATTTGTCATCCATTGACTTCTTTCTCGGTTCCATTCTGCTATTTTGCCTTTACAATATTTCTATACCATGGCTTCCGGTTCCGGTCCCGGAGGCGACGGACACTGATCGGGCTAGCTCTGGCCCCAGTGTCCGATCCCCCCCATCTGGAGGCCCCCTGGGCCAAACGCCCTAATTTTTGGGGCATTTGCCATTTGAGGGCGGCTCGCCAGGGGTCCCCTGCCTCACATCCAGGGGCCGGGAGGCCGATGCTGGTGCGCCCGAGGCTCCAGCGGGGGAGGGAGGCGATTGGCGGCCTTTTCTGGGGCCACTGAGGCGCCACAGTGCCTAAGGGGACCGGCACTTACCTGCAAGACACAGCGGACTGGGAGCTGGTTGACCGGAGAGTTAAGGAGGCATGACGGAGCTTTAACTGCAAGGAGCAGAGAGCTGACAAGGCATCCTGGAGGTGGGGGGGGTTGGAGTTCCCCCCCTTGTAGCTGGAAAGGTGCCGTGGCTGAGAAGTAGGGAGAAAGAAATGGAAAGAAACCCCTTCCTTTGTTGACTTTTTCTTGAGGATGGCTGAATTAGAATTTGTCAAAGAGGTCTGGTGGCCTCTCTTCCCGGTGGAGAGCTATGGCGGCGGTCCGACTTCCTGCTTCTTTGTTTACGATTGAAGAAATTACCCACCTCGAGCTTCCTGTTTGACCTACTCTGCACTCCGGACTCGTTGCTCCTGTGAGCGCCCACTGGTGGATATTGGAAAAATTACACTGACTGTCAATCCCTCTTTCTTTCCTGGAGGCTTGTTTTTTGGGATTTTTCATCTTCTATCATTGCAAGATGGCCAAGGGCCACAAATCAACAGCAGCTGACATGGAAAAATTTTTGGAAAGACTGGCAAAATTGGATCAGAAATTGGATAAATTGAATGATTTACAAAAAGGACTATCTGAAATTAAATCTGAAATGACACTTACGAAAAAAGATTTAAATGATGTTCAACAGCTGGCAGAGCAAAACAAGAAGAAGATGGAGGGTCTGGAGGGGGAGGTACGGGCACTCCAGCGGGTGGAAGAAGGGAGAGGAAATGCAATGTTAACTTTACAATTGGATAAGATGTCTTATTTTCTCAGGTTTCAAAACGTGGAACAACTCAACCAGGAAAATTTGAGAGAAGTGATGGTCAAAATGTTGGGTGAATTTCTTGAAAGAGATTTGGAGTCTACTGGAAGGGATGTGGATCTGGTGTATAGAGTAAACTCACAATTTGCAATTTTACATAGTGTCCCAAGAGAGGTCCATATTAAATTAGTAAGAAGGGAACTGAGAGATGAGATATTGAGAAAACAAAGACTGGGGGCGCTGGTGTACAGGGGCAAGGAGGTCACCATCCTAAAGCAGATTCCCAGACAGGTACGAGAATTAAGGAGAAAATATTATTTTTTATCAAACAAGTTGTACCTTAAGGGAGTAGGCTTTAGGTGGTTGATTCCGGAGGGTTTGATGATTTTCTGGAAGGACAGTAGGAAGAAAATTAATAACGTAGCGGAGGCTAAGGCCTTTTTTGAGCAGCATAAGTCCTTCCTAGAGGGAGAAGATACAGGAGCTGAAGAGGGGGAAGTATTAGATGAACAAGGAGCGGGGGCGGACGGGGCTGTGGTGGCCCGGGAGGAGGGGGGAGGCCAGGCCATGGTTCTAAGAGCTAGAACTAGGAAATGAAGAAAGGAGGGGAATCTATTATCTAATGGGTTTTTTTTGATATCTCTCTTTACTCCTTCTTTTTACTGTACTTTGTATAATATTTTGGCTATTGGCTTTCTTTGTTTACATAACTTTTATATAATCCGGTTGTTTGTTTTGATTTAACATAATAACGTCTGTTGTGTGAGAATTTAAAAAAGAGAAAATAATAACCTAAATATCTTTTTTTATAAAGATATTGAAAATTCAACATATTGTAAACCATAATATTGTATATTTTTAACCAATAAAAACTTTTCTTATAAAAAAAAATATTTCTATACCATGTTTCCCCAAAAATAAGCCGATGCCTTATATTTTTTTGAACCCTGAAATAAGTGCTTGGCCTTCTTGCCATGCACTCAAAAGCCCAATTGGGTTTATTATCAGGGGGTCTCTTATTTGGGGGTAAACAGGGTATATGTGAAAGTTTATCAGAAACTTAAATTTGGTATTTTACAATTGCATAAACTAGAGAACACTCTTACCAAATAGTAAGCCTATGGGCTCCAAGACAATGTAACACATTTACTTTGAGTCAGGAAAGAAGAAATGGACAGAATTTTGGAAACTTGTTGCTTATAGTATTTCCTGCTTTTCATGAATAGCTTTCTATCTTTTTGTTCTAACAACTTTTTTTGATGAATAGAGATGTTGTCAATTCCATTACAACATTTATTATACTTATCTTCTGTCTTTATTGTGTAACTCAACTGAAGGAAATAATTGCTCATAAATCTGAGCTAGATTTCACCAAAAGGATCATCCAAGAACACAAGAACATCAAGTAATGTGAACAAAAGTAAGATTGGAGAGTTGGAAAAAGCTTCAGAAACTGTTCACTGTAGGCATCAGAGAAAATCAGTAAGCTTTGGTTGGAGAAGCAACTGCTACTACAAATCAACAATTAAGACTTCTTTCAACAGATAGTATAAATATGAAAATACTTAATTACAAAGGATTTAATGTCAAAAGTCCTCACCAGCACTTTGTACAGCAGTGTGGATAGTGTGGGCTGAACCACCACTCTAATTAAAAAGTTCCCAAAAATTACTTTCAGTCTGCAGAAAAGATTGGATTTCCCCCCTCCCACTCTTACGTTACCACTAGAGATAGTATTTGTGTTGTCAGCACAAAATCCAATAACTTTTTCTTCTAATTGTATTTGCCAAAGGCCTTGTGTATTTTTCCACAGTTTACAACAGAGACTTTAGCAGGTGCAGTAGTAAATTCTACCTTTTTAAAAAACCTTTTTTCTCACACAATATTTAAAATAATAAATAAGTATCAATATCAACTTCACATTTCCCCCTCCCCCCATTATTAGGGTTGCCCATATCATTGGGGATCATCCATAGCAAAAGTAACCAAAGTTTAACTCTTTGCGTGAGTGAAGCAGAACTTTTCATCAAATAGTTTTCTAATTAAAACAATCCATTCATTCAGAACTGAAATTGTGCGTTATACTTTGATAAGGAATGTGCCTTCAGCTGCTACCACCTTAATTCACTTTTTCAATGAGTTGCCTTCCAAAATAAATTTGTAACACTGTTGCTTCCAGCTTCAATGCATGACTGAGTTTTTCCTGACTTGAATATGGTCAAGAACATCTGTTCTGCTATCCTTGCAATGTTTTGTTCCTACCATATTTTTTTAGAAAAGTATTTTGACAGTTTTTCGCTGATGGTGTTTAAGAAGCAATATTTCCGTAGAAAGTTGCTTTGATGACTATTGCATTGATTATGGGTAATAGACTACAAATTAAAAATAAATTTAAAAATTATAATAATATACTCAATTTATAATACTCCTGACAGTTGGATTTAAAATTTAAAATTATCTTTGGTCATTCTAGATGGGTAAGGATAAAGGTAAAGGTTCCCCTCGCACATATGTGTTAGTTGTTCCCGACTCTAGGGGGGAGTGCTCATTTCTTTTTCAAAGCTGAAGAGCCAGCGCTGTCCAAAGATGTCTCCATGGTCATGTGGCTGGCATGACTAAATGCCAAAGGTGCACGGAACACTGTTACCTTACCACCAAAGGTGGTCCCTATTTTTCTATTTGCATTTTTTACATGCTTTCGAACTGCTAGGTTGGCAGAAGCTGGAACAAGTAATGGGAGCTCACCCTGTTACACAGCACTAGAGATTTGAACCGCTGAACTGCTGACCTTTCGATCGACAAGCTCAGTGTCTTACCCACTAATACTCCTGACAGTTAGATTTAAAAATTTGGTCCTTCTAGATGGATACCTGCACTTATATGAGCAGGGTTGGCACAGTGGTTGGAATGCAGTATTGCAGGCTACTTCAGCTGACTGTCAGCTGACTACAATTTGGCAGATCAGCTATAACCTGGCTCAAGGTTGACTCAGCTTTCCATCCTTCTGAGGTTGGTAAAATGAGGACCCAGATTGTTGGGGGAAATATGTTGACTTTGTAAACTGCTTAGAGACAGCTATAAATCACTGAAAAGTGGTATTTAAGTCTAAGTGCTATTGCTAAATGCTATGTTCATTTCTGAAATATTTTCTAGTCACAGTTGATATGCATATCTCGCCCAAAATGAACATGGGAGCAAGTGTGACTATGTTCTACACTTTTATAAGAAAGAATAAATTACTATCTGAAAGGGCTTTATGGTAAAGTTTCTAAAGCCTTCTTGTTCAATAATACCAGTGGTAAACAGCATCATACAAGATCTTTGGAAGAGCCAGTCATGATGTAATTATTAGAATGCATCTGTATAAATAACATAAATATCGATCTTGTCTGCTAATTGTCACTACTAGAATAATTCAGAAAACATAATTTTTGTAAATATGGAAAACTTGCAAGGTCTGTTTTGATTTCTGTTCATCGCTAATACCAGTATAAAAAGTTCATCCAAAATTACAATTTCAAAACTCTTTTCATTTCAACATTCTTCTCTAAATTAGCTCCTCAATTATTTCTTTAAAAGAAAAAAAACCTTTTGTTTCTATTTAGAAACTGTTTCTGGACTTTGTGCTAAAAACGGGGGGGGGGGATGAAACTTTGATTTTGGGTTTTACTAATTAAATAGGTTTGTTGTTATAGAAATGGCTAGTTTATACTATTATGTAAAAGTAAAAAGTTGAAGTTCGATGTTATTGTCTTATTCTAAAGCACCACGGAAGTTGGAAGTCAATGTCTTTTTTATTTTTTCCAAACATCTTTGTATTAGAGATTGTAGGGATGACACTGACATATAATTTTATCATATATTATTTATTCATATATTACATTATTGTATTTTATTCAAATTTAATTTTAAATTGTACTTTTACTCCAATTTCATTTTAAATGGTATTTTATTCAAAGTTCATTTTATATTGCTTTTATTGGATTTTAATAATAATTTATGTTTGGAACTCTGCACTTTGATATGACCCATGGGCTAATCAATAAAGTAAACTATCAGTAACTAACTAACTAACTAACTAACTAACTAACTAACTAACTAACTAACTACACTTTTCCCTCCCCCTTCCCCTGTTCTATTTTTTCTACTATTTTCTTTTGTACTTTGTACATTATATAATAAACTAATAAAAAATGAGAAAAAAAAGATCTTTAATTATATAAAAATTCCGTATCATTTTGCCTTCTTCACATTTTCTGCAATATATTCTATTAAATATACATTGATCATTATAGTGGTACTGGAATACTAACTATTGGGGGAAGTGGACAAGTTAGCAATATTGATAACATGCAGCAAAGAACTTCAGCTTGGTAAAGAAAAAACATTACAAAAATCAGTCTGATGAAGGATGAAGGGCAGTGGAGGCTTGCCCCCGGTTCGGACCGGTTCTATAGAACCGGTAGTAAAACCGGACAGAGATTTCACCTGCCCGCCACCCCAACATCATCAAAACGCTTCTGCACATGGGCAGAATAACGCACATGCGGCCCCATTGTGAACCTGTAGTAAAGATAAGTAGAACCCACCCCTGATGAAGGACTATAGAAGTGGTGAAATTTTTTTTACTATCAGTTCTGTGGGTGTGGTTTGATGGGCATGGTGTGGCTTTGTGGGTGTGGCTTGGTGGGTATGGCAGGGGAAGGATACTGCAAAATCTCCATTCCCTCCCTACTCTGGGGCCAGCCAGAGGCGGTATTTGCCGGTTCTCCAAACTACTCAAACTTTCTGCTACTGGTTCTCCAAACTGCTCAAAATTTTTGCTACCAGTTCTCCAGAACCTGTCAGAACCTGCTGGATTTCACCCCTGGGGTATAGTGAACCGAAATCTGTGACTTCTCCTTCTAGAGCAAAAACTTTTCATGTGACTTCTTGAATGGATCGCAATTAGTTCAGGATTTTATCCTAGTAATTAGCAGTTTGAGGTGAATAACATTGAATCTCTAGAAAACAAATACCCTACTATTAAAAACATCCTGACTGTCACACATTCATAGGGGGGAAAATAGAAGGAATAACAGAAGAAATATACATCTCTGAATGATAAGAAGCGCTGAATTAGCTGAATTAGCTAAATTAGAAGCTCTGAAAGAAGCTCAGTTATCAAATGACAGCTATAATATTGGACAATGCAAAACAAAAAAAGATGACCTAAATCATAGTTAAGAAGAAATATCATGATGTTTATTTCTTTGAGTCCCTTGGTGGAATGGGAGGCAGGAAAAGAAAGTCAAGAAAGTGTGTTTGCATTTGTGTCCATCTGTTTATTCATTTCTAAATGCTTTTGAGATTGAACATTGGGTACTATGTGCAAAAAAACTGATTAAAAATCATGATAACACAGATGTTATCTATAGAAACACTAGTACATAGTTTAAAAAGCTTTTTTCCCAAATAATTTTATTAAGAAGTATAAATAAAGAAAATAAAAGTCTATACAAAACTACATAAAAATACAAACAGAAAAAGAAAGAAGAAAAGGGGACACACGAAAGAGGAAAAAAGGAGAAAGGAAAGGAGAAAGAAAAAAGGAAGTAACTTCCCCCTTGATCTTAACAGGTAAAAACAATTTTAATACCTTATCAACACCTCTAAATAAAACATAATCTCTCTTCTTGTCATAGCTCATCTCTTAGATAAGGAAAATAAAATCCAAATGCTATGTCAATCAATCTTTGTCACCAGAATCCAGTAAGGGCAACGAGATATAACTATTTTCTTCTTTCTACCCTTACAGAACAAGCTAAACTTATAAATCTTCCCTGATTTTTTAAACAATTATTCTTTAATCCCTTCAAAAAAGTTCCAGTTTTCTGCTCTTCTTTCTTTCAAAGCAGAAATCATTTAGAACTTTAGTAGATGTCTTGTATCAATAAATAAAATTATCCTTTTGTTTGTTAAAAGTTCTTCCAAATATTAGCAAAGATTTATATATGTATATATCCAGAAGAAGAAGAAAAAATATCCAAATCAGATTCCTAGTTTAATATCTATTCATTTCTTTTAGGATATTAATCCTCCCTCAGATTCATTTGTATTACATTTAAATCTCCCTTCAAATTAATTTCATAGCAATCAATTGCAGTCCATTCTTGTTTTACAACTTCATTACAACATGCTCTGTCAATTCTATCAAGCATTTGATCCATTCTGTCCAAAACCTTGGCTGAAAGGTATTCAAAAGTTTGCATTAAAGATTTCTGCTCTATTTTCATTATCCTCTGACTCTGGTGTCCAGCTTTCAAGGTCTTCTTATTATAAAAATACCCCAAAGCAATCTCCATTTTCCCATAAGAAAATATCATCTAAATAATTCAAAACTATAATTCCAAATCCCCCTGACTCCTTAATCCATTATTAACTTTCCAAAATCCATATACTAAGCAGCCTTTTTCTGCATAGTTAAAAAAAATCATATATTTTTAAAAGTTTTAAAATAAAATTTATATCACTGCCTTTTAAGGAGGCAAAAACTCACTTGATGAATGCAGTAAAATCTTGCCAGTCCAAAGAGTCTTAATCTTTTATGCAATTTTTAAAAAATCCAAAAGGTGATTAAGACATGAGAGTTGGTGTAGCTTAATGTCTTTAGAGATTGCTTTGCGACTGTGAGCCTGACGTATTCCCAAATCTCATCCACCCTGTTTATAAGCCAACCATAAAAATTGTAATTTCTGTGGTCTATTTATGAGGAGCAGCTGTCCAGAGTCACATGGATGATCTCAGTGATGTCTCCTTTGTTCCAGAGAGATTGTACTAGTTTGGATCAAGTATGCAGCAGTTATTCCCTCTGAAAACTGCCATACTAACCAGCAAAAGTCAACAAGGTGCAGATCTAAAACAGATCATATCAGATCAAAATAGAAGAATCTTTCTTTAAATTAAAAGAGGCAAGTGGTGATCCCAACACAGATTTTTTTAAGAAAATCCTCTCTGCCTACTAAAATCTTGATGAGGAATATGAGAGAAAATATATATTGACACCAATTTCCAATTTAAGTGGAACTACAGATTAGATTCAAATTCACTGAGTGAACTCAGCATGGCTATTATAAATAAAATTATTTAGCTATCAAAATATCTCATGTACCTATATTTAATTTGATTATGGTCAGCAGAACCATTGACTTCGCTAGTTGTGTGATTAAAGAATATTCTGGACATAGAAATAACTGGAATTGAACACGGTTCCTTTGTGTTGATAATGCAATTTACCTATGGAAAAATCTAAAATATAGGTTCATCTTAATATTTGAATTAAGTACCTTTAACTACCCTAAGGGAAATTATTTATAAATATAAAAGTTTATGAATACGTGTAGTTGAAAATTCCAGTGCGTTCATGGGATTTTTATTGGAATAAATATTATTTCAGGTTTAATATATATACTTAGAGGGATTCCCATATTAATGCCATTAAGTATTTAAGAAATATAAATGCTAGACTTTTAAATTATAAATTAGGTTATCATATGATGATGGGAGGTTATGCTTCTTTACTTTATAATTGGGAATATATTTTACTTCATATTTTGTACCATTTTCTTTATGGAATTTAAATATTCAAGGGCAAAAATCAATATGGATACAAATGATTTTTTAAAAAGAGGCAATTGAAATTTATTATATGAGAAATCATGATATATGACTGGAACCCCCAAAATATAGTTAGGAACCAGTTTGAAAGTCCCAATGGCTGCCTCCACCCCCTACAGTCATGTGAATGCATTTTGAGTGCCCAGCAACCAGCCCACATTTACAGCCTCTTACAGCATTATGTGTCTATGATTTATAACATTTTTGCTGAAAATCAGTATTTTCTTTTAGTTTCAGCAAAAACAGCCACAGCGGACAGTGGATTCACTTACCAGCCATGGTATTTGTTTAATCGTTATGGCATTTGCTTTATGACTTCCATGTTCACTTTACAATTGCCATATTTATTTAATGTCCCAAACACAAAAAAAGGTTGTAAAATTAGGTTGGTCTCATGGGTGAACCACTTGATAACTGTCATGACTTATGACCTTAATTGTCAGACTCAGTTACAGTTGAATGTCAAGAAAAATCTATAGGGCTGTGATGGTGAACCTATGGTGGCACGTGGAGCCGTATCTGTGGGCACATGAGTGTTGCCCTAGCTCAGCTCCAGCGTGCATGCACGCGCCAGCCAGCTAATTTTTGGGTTTTCCCCACCACCCTGAGGCCCTCCAGAGGCCAGAAATGGCCCATTTCCCAACTGCTGGTGGGATCAGAAGGCCCATTTTTTCACCCTCCTCAGGCTCCTAGAAAGCCTCTGGAGCCTGGGGAGAGCGAAAAACAGGCCTTCCGGTCCCACCAGAAGTTGGGAAGTCGGCCGTTTCCGGCCTCTGGAAGGCCTCCATGGGGACCATTTTTGCCACTCCCCCGGGGCTCCAAGAAAGCATCTGGAGCCTGAGGAGGGCAAAAAATGGGCCTACCGGCCCACCATGCCACCACATACCAAAAGCAGGGGAGTCACCCATGCATGCGCAGGGGCAAGAGGCATCAAATTATGGGTGTGGGCATATGCACATACAACCCCCCCTTGCTCCCCTTGCTTTTGGCACGTGATGGCAAAAAGGTTAGCTATCACTGCTATAGGGATTGTCTATGGAGATTCTCAGTCATCCAAGTTATAATTGTCCCAAGGCACTTTTTCAAGAGACAACTGAACTTTCTGGTTTTTCTTTGAAGACATTTTGTTTCTCATCCAAGAAGCTTTTTCAGTTTCTTCAGAGCTGAAAATCAGAAAACCAGAAAATCCAGTTGCCTCTTGAAAAAGTGCCTTTGGGACTATAGAAGATTGGCTCTTCATTTAGTCATAAATTTATATTTCCAGAACTAAAACCTGCAAGGCATATTTGCAAGATGTTGAGATAGAAGTACAATTTCAAGCCTTATTCACAGGATAAACTTGCAAACTGGGATAATTGCAATTTGAAAAAGCAAATAAATGAGGGTTAATTGGGGCTAATAGATGTATTAATATCTTATTTCCAATGAAATTTCTAAATGATCATAGTTATTAGAAGAGGAATTTGTATTGTGTAAATCTGCATAATGGCAGTATATCCTATAAAAATATATTTTATTTAAAACTTTATTCCAGATGCATTAGCAATATCTAAAACTGAATTACTATGAACTCTGGAACCTGTTTTGTAATATTTGTAAAATCAATCACATTTTATAACAATAAATGATAGAGCATTGTTAAAATGGATATTAATTGTTTGTAATCAATATAGATAAAACATAACAGAAAGCAAGTTCTTAAATTAAATAACATAGGAATTAAGCCCAATGATCTTAAGTTGAAACTCATCAATCGGCTACTTCAAAGAATTTTTCAAAAGGCTTAAAAGACTTTTTAACTTCATTAATTATAGAAAATATAAAAGATGGAGGAGATGAAAAATTAATATAGGATTTTCCCACTACCATTTCATTTTGGTTTAACTCTTGGGAAAAATAACCCGGTGTAAAAAACTAAATTAAATATCAAAATTTGGGTGTTTATCTATATATGAATTATGCATTGATAAAAAATCCATTCTTTACGATGGAAATACTTGCCACACCAGATTTACAATATTGTAGTAATCGTGCATTTTTTTTCTCTATGAATTTGGTCTTTATTTACTGTCATGGAAAAAGGGATTGGGGTTAGCCTGTGTTTAAAAACTAAGGATGTTTGTGTTTGTGCATTTGTCCATGTGGCTGGCATATATTTTGGCTTGTTCTTCTTTTGTTTGCTTTATCTTTTTTGTATCTTGTTTTTCTTTTTCTTTTCTTTCTATATACTAATTTTAAAAAGGAATCAGTGTCGATTTGAGGAGACTTCACCTTATGTATTAGAAGGACAAAAGAACTACAGGATAGTTACAGATGTTCATTGACAATTTTCTACAAATGTATGTATCTTTGATGATAAGAAGCAGCTTTTTTTCTTCTGAGATAGTTGCTGGGAAATAAATTAAAAGGAGGTACTCCTTTAAGATAAGAAGACCTTGAACAGCTTGACTTAGGATTCAATTTGGGTCACAGAAATTTAGAGCTGATTTTATTTTTCTGTTGCTCTGCATGTAAAGCTCCTATCAAATGAGAACATTTTGGATTGAAATTGAATAGAGGAATAGGATCATAATGCGATTTTACTATGAGAGCTATTTGTTGTGATTCATTCTTGTATTTTAATTTGAAGTATTATTGACCCAATTGCTTCCTAGTACATTCTGTAGATACTTATGTATTTTTAAAAATGCATCAATATTTTTATTACATGTAAAATTAATTTATAGGGATTTTTAAAGAAAACCAATGAAAAGAAAACATTCTCTACAAATTAATTTTACATATATTTTATTATGGGAGCTCTAAAATACTGATATACTTTTGTAAATGTACAATATATATTGCTGCTAAAATTTCAAACCAACTTGATGACACAAAATCAATAAAGGAAGAACAATCCCACAAATTAATGGAATAGTCCAACAGCAAAACTCAAGACGATGTGAATGTAACTTCAAAGTTCTTTTTCTGAAGCCTGACATTGAACCATGTCAAAACTGATTGGCCCATCAACCTAAAAGTAATATAAATCCAAAACAGGAAACCACATAATCAGGGTCAAAATTGGTACCTGGAAATAGGTTGAGGGATAATCCAAGAGTCATCTCTAAAGAGCAAATTGGAATTAAATAAACCCCATATTTTGCATATAGAAGATACCATGTTCAATCTTCAAGAATTTCAGGCATGTATATAAAACTGGAAGTTACAACCAATCATTACTGTCAGCTTTCAGCTAGCTAGTCTGATTCTGTAAATTAGGTTCCTGTATATTGCAATATTCCTAATTTTGGAACGTGGACTAAAGTAGAAAAGAGCTCACAACTGAAAAAGAACTTATTGCTTGAGCAAAGTTCAACTGAAATAGAAAGCCAAGAAAGCAGAAGTTATTGTCCCCCTTCTCAAGCAGATGATTCAAGCTGCTATCCAGTTATTTTACCATTATTTATAAAACAACAGCTACATGCTAGTTTGAACTTAAATTTCCAGTTTAAAAAGTAACATCTCTTGAATCTCTTCACAAAATTGCTCTGTGGTTTCTGTGGAAAGCAGAATGTTTGATATGATCAGCTTTTCCTATGATATCATAAGGCTCTTCCCACATTTCAATATTCATTTTGTAGCAGACACCCCAAAAAGCTGGAACAGTTTAAGAAACAATCTTATTGCAGCCATATATAGGTCAGTATCATCTTCAGGTAAGAAGAACATTTCACTGGAACTCTTGCAGCTAGTGCTTATTCCTGAAACCACAATCATTAAGTCATTGTCCCTGACAATAATGCCTGACATGTGGGCAATTGCAGTTCATGTTATCCTGCTTGTGAGCTGCTCTGCATTGTTGACAAGAGGCATCCCTGGAGGGCAGCCAGACTTCATCAGCCTGCTAGATACTGGTTCAGCAGTGCCTAAATCTATTTGCTACTCATCTCATCAGAATGCACAGTTTACCCAATGTGAAGTACATTAAACTGACTTATTTGAAGAAAGCAATTCCTGTTGTTCGGTCACCCTAATGCACTGATGACACATGACACATTGACTTGCAGCTTCCTCTGCCATGAAACAGAAAGTGGCACTGTGTTATTGAAGTGCGTACTTGAAATCTGTAGCAGGTTAGGCAGAGTCATGCTACAGATAATGCAGCTTTTCATGTTGCTAAACAAGTTGTCCCTGTGTGAGGAGAAAACAATACAATCCCTTCCAAGTACCAATTAAATTAAATTAGCACTGCAGCAGTTAGAGGCCCTACAACATCTTGAGATAAAAAAGTATAGATAGTGCTGAAATTTAAAAACAAATACTTAAAAACTGGAGAGTGTGGTATTTTGTGCATTAGGCCTTTCAAATTGAAGAATATAAATTGATAGAAATTACAAAATTAAGAAATAATCATTTGGTTAGGTTCTGCTTCTCTCACTATCTTTCTGCGTGCATTGATACACAATCAACACAACCCCTGTAATCTTTACATTTCTACCATCTTACAAATATCCCCCCCTTTTGCTGTGAAGGACTCTTACTTTATTTTTAATGGTGGAATATGCATGATGGTGGATCTTACTTTGGTGACGGATTTTTATTTTTGATTGTAGAGTATAAAAATTGCCATCCAAGCTGCCTTTGGTATTGTATCTTGGCCTGTGAGTTGATTTTTTAAAAAATGCAGCAATAGCAATAGCACTTAGACTTATATACTGCTTCACAGTGCTTTATAGCCCTCTCTAAGTGATTTACAGAGTCAGCATATTGCCCTCAACAATCTGGGTTCTCATTTTACTGACTTCAGAAGGATGGAAGGCTGGGTCAATCTTCAGCCTGGTGAGATTCGAAATGCCAATTGCTGGCAGCCAGTAGTCACAACTCCAATTGACTTTAGACCTCTTTGCTTTAATGTAAGAGCCGCGGTGGCACAGTGGTTAGAATGTAGCAGTACTGCAGTACTGCAGAAGTAGCCTGCAGTACTGCTGCATTCTAACCACTGTGCCAACGCGGCTCTTAAATTAACGCAAAGAGGTCTAAAGTCAATTGGACTTGTCTTTTGACTCATCTTGGAGGGAGTGGTTGAGATTAGGTTAAGATTAAAGATTAAAACTGAAGTATCAAGGTGAAGAAACAGTTCCTATCCCTGGGAAACATCTACACCACGGGAAGTGATGCAAAATATTTTTCATCTGAAGCAAAAAAGCTAAGGGGAACAGTTAAAAAAAATATGGAAACTCCACGACGATGTGGGATACAGGCCTCAGTTAAGGAAATAATTCTTACATGTGAAAGGGACCTGAGTCAAGTGAGCTTCTTCTATAGACATATTCTCAATTTTGATTTGTTCACCATAATTAAAGTAAAACAACCCATTGTAAACAATTTTATAATGCAGGGATTTATTGACGTCATGTGGGTTGTTTTTTTTTTAAAGTAGGAATTATTTTCCAGGCAAAAGAATCTGTCTGTCATCGCAACAAAGTCATTTTCAACTTATTTCCTGACCTTTAAGACATAGGAGAAGACCTAAAACCCGTTTTACATTTCAGAAATCCTTGCCATGTATATCAAGCAGATGCAACTGAGAATGTGAAACTCTTCAGTTAGTGATAAAAACCATTTTGCCTGGAAGGTATAAGCTCAATAGAACCAAACGATGCATACTCCCATGTACCTCATTTGTCAATGTCAGGTGATATGTTTGAGATTCTTCCTCCTTCTGGCTGATGACCTAGCAATTCTGTTTTCTTTCTGCCCAGATGCTATACTTGGTTCTTTTGGGGGGGGAAACGGTGAAGAAGGGACAGAAATAAAGAAGTAATTAGTGATTAGACATTATTTTTGGAAAGTGAGTCATTCCATCTTCTGATCTCAGAGGATATCTAGTTAACAACTTCAGAAAGGCTTGTAAAAAAGACAGTGGGGCAATTACAGACTTATCAGTTTTCAGTTGATTGTTATTTAACTCTTTCTTGGTAAAAAAAATAGTTTAAAAATTTGGAATATACTAGCTGAAAGTTTTTCAGGAGTTATTGCTAGGTTTTGTTTTTTGTTCTATTTTTTAAAAATAGGATTACCTGACAACATTAAAAAAGAAGTAAATTTTATGGCCCAAGATACCTTGATTTTAAGAAGACATTTTACTATGAGTAAAGGTATATTTTATGTTAAGAATATATATTTTCCATAATTGCTTTTAGTCTGGCAAGAATTGAAACATTTGTTCAAACACTTATTAAGCATTCATTGCCATAATGTGGTATAAAAATACTAAAAATTAATCTGATCATTGTTTACCATTATGTAGCTTCAGGTGAATACATTTGGTTTGAAATGTGTAAAAATAACAAAGCAAAGCAAAACCCTAGAATTATGGACCTCACACAATCAATATTATTGTAGTATTTCACTTGCAGTAATTCTACAGATGAATTTTTATTTTTCCTAGATAAAATTAAATACCTACAGACACATACCAACGTATATATATACATGCACATACGCATATTGATACACATACACACACACACACACACACACACACACACAAAAGCCAAATAGAAATACAAACACATTCCCAGACTATTTTCTTGTTTTTAATATTTATTATGTGATTTTTCCTAAGAAATTATTCTCTGGCCTGAAATCCAGGCCTAAATGGATTCTGTTTTTCAGAGGTCAAATACAGATTGCTCCCAAAGGATTTTCTTAATATGCAATTTGAATAAGTAATTACCGCAATTTCATGGAGTATCTAGATGATTTTGTCAGTCTTTAGAGAGTAGCCCATGTTTTGTGTCCTTTCTGTATTTTTTTTTTCAATGAAGATTTCTTGGTCGGTCAAGTCAAAAGTTCAAATCTTTGGAAGAATTGATTATTTTTTGGAAGAGGTGGTGTCAGGGAAATTTGACTTCAACAGTGATATTTTTCCAGGAAATAAATAAGTGGTTTTGACCTATATCAGATATTGCACATACTACATGCACATATAAATAAGCATAATTTGAACATTTTATAACTACTGTATAGTTTTCTAGTACTGAAAACAAAAACAAGAAAAAATAAGCAAAGGAGGACACGAAGCTAACTTTTAAGAACTGAATGAAAGACATAAACTGACAAAGAATGAAGAGTTTGCAGAAAGGTTGACAAAAGATATATTCAGGAGAAAACTTTCAGATATTCCATTGGAATGAAAAGTTAATCACAGAATTGTAAATTCAGACTGTAAAAGAGTATTAGTGTAACTGAAATTAAATAAAACAGCAGGATAAATCCTAAATGAACTTTTAAATTAAGTACAAAAAAAGAGAGGTTTGGTTTAAAAGATGGCCTATGTATTCAAATATGAATGAATATATTATTTTAAAATGTCTGCTTTAAAAAAATCAGTTCTGCTTTTCCAATTTGGTAATCTCTAGATGGGTTGCATTAGAAATCCTATCCATCAAAATGCTGATGGAAAATGATGGGATTATAGACCAGCATATCAGAGGGAAACCAAATTGGTGAATAATGATAGAAATGCAAATATAGCCATCATGTGGTAGAACTATAAATGTATCCTTGTAATGTATAACCTAGCCTTCAGGTTTCCTTGGATTAAAAGTGTCAGACATTAGGAAAAAAAAAAGGCTGGCAATCAATCCCTGAAGCACTCACTAGATGTGGTAATCATGCAAGCGTTCCACATGATTTGCTGAGCTCAACCTAGCTGAAAGATCTGTTATGTTCACAATTCTGTGAGGCTCCGATAAGGTGCCATAGCCACTGGCAGCACTGATCACAGTCACAGGCATAACTCAAACTAGGTCCAGGCATGTCTGAAGCTCTATGGAAACCAGCAATTCTGTAGTATTTTCCAGATATTCAGATAAGGATTAGATGAATAAGAATTGGGTGTGGGGCAGCAGCAGTGCACTCTATTTCCAAATTATTTGTTTTCATTTAAATATCTTTGGCTTTAACCCTGCATTCATTTATAAGAGTGTAAGCTTCAAGACTGACCTCATCCACTTTCTGGCAGAACTGGAATACTAACCACATTCTCCTGCCCCACTCCAAAAAACATAGCCAAGTTGTCAAGACTCATCAAGCAATCTCCTGAATTCCTTAGTAACACTGTTTCTGGCAGTAAAAATCCAATAATATGAGTTGACGTTTTTAATGGCATTCCAGATCAGCTGTTTTAGGCAGGGGTGGGTTTCAATTTTTTTTACTACCGGTTCTGTAGAGGCATCTCTAGGGGATATCAGAAATGTTAAGATGGCAGCCATGGTCACATGATCAAAGCCCCATTCTTTTATGCTGACTCATAAAAAGGGAGCAGGAGTTTGATCAGCCACAATTTTGACCTTTTTGAAACCCTGCAGATGCCCCTGTAAGAACATATGTATTTGTAGGTGTCTCACTTGGCATTGAAGATGTTACCCAGTTGAGTAATCATATGTCTGCAAGCAAACAACCATGTTCACAGAGCAATAAGGATTCTGCAAAGATAATATAAGTACTACTGTATATATTCTTCACTATAAAAAAGAAAGCAGTTCTTGTACTTTAAATACATGGGTGGGGTAAAATGTAACCTAGTCCAAGCTATTTAGGCCTTTAAAGATCAATCCAGTACTTTTTAAAATTAATCTTGGAAATTAACTGCATTCAGTACAGGTAAGAAAATATCAACATGGCATAATCAGGTCCTGAACCACTTCAAAAACTTGCTGCCTTCTCTGATTGTTAGAGTAACTGAAAAGTATTTTCAATGAGCTTGTTCATTGGAAGAAGCACCTGTGTGTGAATGACGTATAAAGCTTCTTCCAGTTGTTAGAATTTTCAGAATAGGTGATGATATAAGAAAGGTCATGTTGCATCCTTACTACAAAGGACTTACTACTATTGCTCTCAGTATGTACATTGGTTTGCCAAGGTGAGGCCAAGTTACTCCATAGGGTTAACATCATAGAATTAGAAGGTGCTATTTAGTTCATAGTTCTCTGATCTCTATCAATACATAAAACATACATAAGTAAAATATATGCAATAGTGGAGTTTTCTTTACCACGTAGTTCTTCCAAACTAGCATGTAGTTCTACTTATTGTTGACTCATTTAGTTTTTGATTATCTTCGTGCCCCTGCCCCTACACCAATTCGTTATCTCCCATTCTATGAATTTAATTTCTGCTTCTTATGTAAGGAACTTTGCTAAAATGCTGATTTGGAACTGCCCAGGGTTGATTATAAGCTGGCCAGCTATAGAAAGGGGGGGGGAGGAAGGGAAG